>ML681990.1:48803758-48917126 GCA_007922195.1 Podocnemis expansa | reverse complement strand
TTCTTTTTCTTTTTCTTTTTCTTTTTCTTTTTCTTTTTCTTTTTCTTCTGCCGCCACTTCCATGGCCCTTGTGTCTCCACTCTTCTCTGCCACTGCAGCATACTGAGTTGTATGGTACCCCCTTCTCTTATATGGTATTTGAAAATCTGTTGAGTTACTGTAAGTAGGTTTATAGCTGCAAGTTAGGTTAGTTGAGAATTCTCATTGTCCCCCAACCTGTTCCACTCCGCAAAGTTGAGCACCTCACAACACCTCATTAAAAAGCCGTGACAAACACCACAGACGTACACTCCCCATCACCCACTTGACATCAACACCCATTTTAATAAAGATTAAAGTGTACCCTGCTTGTACAGCAATTGCTCCCCAAGATCCTCAAATTATTGAACCTGTTGGCAGGGTCATGTCTTATCAGGTATAGCTGTGGACTGTTAAAAGGGAATAACTCAGCCCAGTGGAGGTGGTGATTTGAAATAAGAAGATTTAAAGTGCCTAGATCAGGGGTCAGCAACCCAAAAGAGTAGAAGAACCATTTCTCCCCACCCTCCCATGACAACTGCATGAGCCTGAACCGACCCAGCAGCTGCACCATGGCCCCTAGCCCTGGTGGTGGGGTGTGTGTGTGGGCAGCATGTGCTCCCTCTGTCCCTCCCTCCACTGGCAGGGTGGACCAGTGCTGCCCCACCTACCCGCAGCTGGTTGCCCCTCCTAAGAGCGGCCAGTGGAGAACTGCATCTTGCAGAGGCAGGGCCTGGGAATGGCCCCTCCACAGAGTCCAGGACACTTCGACCTGGCCCCCCAAGGCTGAATGGGCCTGATCCAGGCCAGGAGGCGAGGTGGCCTCTGTTCAGACCTACAGTGGCTGGGTGGAAGTGGCCTGAACTCCGTGGAGTGGGCCGTTCTCAGGCCACACATCCACAAGCTGCAGCTCTCTACCAGCTGCTGTTGAGAGGGGTGGCTGGCTGGGGATAGGCAGGGCAGTGCTGCTCCATTCTGCCAGTGGAGAGAGTGACGGAGGGAATGCATACCGCCTGTACACCCCCCCCTCCGCCAGCTCTAGGGGCCGCGGCATGGCTGCTGGGCTGCTTCCAGCTCATGCGGTTGTGGTGGAGGGTGGGGATGACCCCGGTGACTGTTATTTGGCCATGATGCTGAGGCCAGCCAGGAGTCTCTGGTGCACACGTGGCTCCTT
Organism: Podocnemis expansa; assembly: GCA_007922195.1. Classification (NCBI taxonomy): domain Eukaryota; kingdom Metazoa; phylum Chordata; order Testudines; family Podocnemididae; genus Podocnemis; species Podocnemis expansa. Next base: position 48,915,934 of record ML681990.1, on the reverse strand, counting down.
AGAGGAGATTGCCAGGGAGCCAGAAGGGGATGCTCAGGGAGCCAAAGGTGGCTCACTGAGCCTGTGTTGCTGATCCCCGGCCTAGATGAAGGCAGTGGATTATTTGCCAAGGAATAGTGTGAGACTACTGTCATCTACAGTACTCTGAGACAACAAGTGGGTGGTTTGTTTCTTGTGCTGTAAGCACCAGGGCTAGCTCTTGGTCTTTAACCATGGAGTGGGATTGAGGCTGAGACTTTTTGCAGAGCCAGAAAGACTACTGGTCTTGTTTATGTGAGGGAGGGGGCCTAACTTCTTGGAACTGTTTTCCTTGCCATTTGGGCTGTTTTATTGCATCTTGCCCCCACCCTACTTCTCCTGCCCTCAAGGAGGGGAAGCGGGGATAGAGTTGCTGAGTACACTCCGTATACCTTGCCCATCATGTCGTGGAGCAAGTGCGGTGCCTGACTTTGCCCTGAGGAGCTGACCTGGAGACATGGCCCTTTAACAATGCTGTATTGAGTATCTCTTTCCTGTTTCCTGAGACTCTTATCCTTTCTGCTATTGACCAGCTAACTCAGGGCAGGAAGCAGCTGGAGACAATTAAATTGTGCTCAAATGTATAAAGTAATGAGACCATATCTTCTGAGCAGAATAGTATCCTTGAATTCTACTGATAGATTTCCAGTTGGTCCTATTTGGAGATGGCTTTCCTGGCACCCGTGTTGGAAGACTTCCTCAGTTTCTTCTTCAAGTGACTTACTAACCATGTTCTAATAGGGACAGTAAAGTAAATCTGTCTTAAAAATGGAGGTGTATTGAAGATCTGATGTCAAAAGCAGAACAATAAATGCATAATTACAACATACAGTACATGTTCAGAATCAGTTTCCTTTGTCAGGTTTAAATGGTTCAGGTATGGCTTGGTTCCGGGAATCTTTGTGGTGTTTGTGCCTGCAATTTATTTGCTTTGTTCTAGGGGTCTCAAACACATGGCCAGCAGGCTGCATGCAGCCCCTAAAGCTATTTCCTACAGCCCGCATCAATACTATTGTTACCAGCTATGTCTACACTGCTTTCCTTTTTCAAAAAAAGCTCTGTCGAAATAGCAATTTCACAGCTATTTCAAAAGAGAACATCCTCATGGGCCACTTATTTCAAAATAAGGAGGACCTCAGGAAATCGAAATAGTGAGTCCACCCTGGGCTTGCTGTGTCAATAGTAAAGGGGGCAGGAGTGAGTGAGGAGGGGTGCATTGTGGGAAGTGTGGCATCCAGTCACAGCTGCCAGTCTCCCCTCCCCTGGCCAGTGCTATAGAAGAGGAAGAGCTCTGGCCTTTCCCCTGTGTACCTGGCAAAATGGAGGGAGAGCAGCTCATGGGACAGACCACACTGCAGCATATCCCAGCTCACCTGCATGACACCTGGCAGGGTCTAGGAAGGCTGTTTGGATTGTGGGGCAGACATCCCCAGCACTCAGACCCTGTGGCACTACACAGGGCCCTGCATCCCGTCCAGCAAACCACAGAGGCTGTGATGCTCACAGCCGTGCGCTCCGTGCCCTGCCACATCTGGGCACGTGAAGTCAGCACTGACTGGTGGGAGAGAGTTGTGCTCACTGCATGGGATGACAGGCTCTGGCTGCAGAACTTCCGGGTGAGCAAGGAGACCTTCCTCATGCTGATCCATGAGCTCACCCCAGTTCTGCAGTGAATCAACACCCAGCTGTGACCTGCTGTACCTGTGGAGAAGCGTGTGGCCGTGGTACTATGGAAGCTGGCAATCCTGGATTCATATCAGTTGGTTGCACAGCAGTTCGGGGTTGGGAGGTCCATGGTGGGGGCAGCTGTCATTGACATCTGCAGGGCAATTAGCCAGGTCCTGATTTACTGCCTCATCACCCCAGAAAACCTTGAAGAGATCCTTGATGACCTCCAAACACTTGGGTTCCCCAACTGTGTGGGGATCCTGGACTCCACACGTGTCGCCATCTGGGCCTCAGACCACCGTGCCCAGGACTATGTCAACAGGAAGGGCTACCATTCCGTTGTCCTCCAGACCCTGGTTGACCATCATGGCATTTATCAAGACATCCATGTGGGCTGGCCAGGGAGGAAACATGATGCCTACATTCTCCGAAATTCCTCCCTCTACTGGTGGATGCAGGCGGGCACTCTGTACCCGGAGCATAATGTCGCCCTCAGGGCTGTGCAACCGCCCCTGTTAATGCTGGGGGACCTGGCCTACCCCGGGCGTTGCTGGCGCTGGGCATGCCCGGGCACGTGCCCCGAGCTCCAGCACCAGTGCACCAGATCTCCAGCCCAATCGGGCCAGAGATCCGGGGCCCAGCCACCGGTGGCTGCGGTGGCCTGGTCCCTGGCCCGGCTGCTGGCAGCTGAGGTGGCCCAGTCCCCGGCTGGGGTTCTGGGGCCTGGCTGCCGGTGGCCGTGGCGGCCCCATCCCTGGCCAAGGATCCGGGGCCCGACCACTAGTGGCCCCGTCCCCAGCTGGGGATGCGGTGCCTGGCTGGCCACAGCCCTGCGGCAGCGCAACAGCGCGCGGCCCTGTCCCTGGTCAGGGGGCAGGGCCTGCAGGCTGGGGGGGCGGGGCCTGAGCCCATGCCCTGGGTCCCTCGCCCCGCCCAGCAATGCTCCTACAGCCTACCCTTTTATGCCGTGGCTAATGCGGCCCTACATGGGGCAGAGGGATGCCGCAAAAGACCATTTTAATCTGTGGCTTCATTGCTGCCGCTCGGTGGTGGACCGGGCTTTTGGGCATCTGAAGGGCAGGTGGAGCTCGGTGAGCAAAACCTGGCACTGCTTATCAGCGATTGCTGCACCCTTCATAATCTTTGCGAGCTGTCAGGAGGAAAGGGTTCCCCAAATCTGGGAGGAAGAGGCACAGTGGCTCGCACAGGACTTTGAGCAGCCAGAGGAGGCCCTGCCCCAGACCCAGCGAGCCTACTGGCAAGCCTTGATTATTTAAGATGGCTGGCCACCCACTTCATGGAGGACAACTGAGGGGACAGCCTCACAACCTGCTGCTGCACTGAGACCTCCTCTCTTGCACCTGCCCGTGCCTGCGCCCCCATGTATCCAACTCCCCTTGCACCCCCATCCATCACTCCCTGCACCCCCCCACTCAGCCATCCATCGCCTCCTGCACCCCCCACCAATAAATGACACAATACAAAACTCAGGTGTACGGTTATTTTATTAACAGAGGGCAATGGACTGGGGGTGAGGGAGGGTTAGGGGTGAGGGTGGGGCCTTGCAGGGAAGCGGGGGAGTTGGACAGAGTCCATTTGGAGCAGTGGGGATGGGACAGCTGAGGGGCCAGAGCTACTGGCCAGGCGCTGGTGGGTCCCGGGCCTGCAGGTGGCTGCCCCAAGTCCTGGGCAGGTGCTGGTTAGGGGTGGGCTGGAGTGGGGTGCAGCATGTGGGGAGCGCTGATGGTGCCCCAAGCACTGGAGCTTCCAGTTTTGCTCCTAGAGGAGTTCCACCGTCATCTGCAGCAGCCTGTTCTGCGCTGCCCACAACTGCTGCTAGACCCTGTGGTGCTCCATTTCCATGTCCATTTGGTGGTTGGTGTGGTCCCTGAGGTAGACAAGGTCTTCAGATTGCTCAGCCCTCGACCATGGTGCCCTCCTCCTCCTCCTCTGGGATGGGGTTGCTGTTGCCCTGGCAGGGCCAGCAGCCATGTGTCCTGTGGCTGCTGGAGAGAGTTCAAGAAAAAACCCAGCGATTACTTCTAAGGCTATGCTGCCTATGGCACCTTGCTATGCCATTGCCACCCAAGCCTTCTATTTGGGATGGACCACCCTTGGTATGTTCTGCTGTGCTGTCCTCCCCACCTCTGGTGGAGCCCAGTGGCTGCGATGGCTGCGAGAGGGACGCCATGCTCCAATGGTCCATCAGAGGCCACGTGCCAGCACTGCCAGAGGCATGCGTCTTTGCCTGCCATTGTGTCTCTGCACACAGTGCCAGTCTCCCCAAATCCATGTTCCCCTTACATGTGGACACCAGAGCACCTGGCCCCATGGGAGGTCCTTTAGATGCCCCTCCAACCCATTCTGTCCCCGTTCCACCTCCCCCTGCAGTGCTTCTTATTGTCCACAGTCATGCCCAGTAGTGCCCACTGGGGGGGCAGGGGCAGGGATTTCCCTAACAAACCTCCCAGTTGTCGGCTAGTAACAGTGTTATAACAAATTACCAAGCCCACCCTGTACCCTCTTACCTCCCCTACACCCTGCCCAAATTTCAAGTCCTGGGGAGAATACTGGGGGGGGGGGGCACTCAACTGCAAGCGCTGTGTCTCCATGGCCTGATGTCCCCTTGCTGGGGTCTTCCTCCCCCTTGCTGGGAGCCCTCTCCTGCTCCTCTGACCCAGTGATCTCTGGGCTGGCAGCAGGGTGGAGGGCTGCCTGGGTGGCCTGTGGCTCGTCCTGGGCACTCTGAGCCTCTGGCTCCTCGGGCAACCACGGTTCCAGGAAGGCTGCTGGACTCCTGGCTGAGGAAGCTGTCCAACTCCCAGAAATACTGGCAGGCACTAGTGGGGGCCCCTCGCCTCCCTGGCCCACTGGTATGCCTGCCTCAGCTCCTTGACTTTGGCCTGGACCTGCTCAGTGTTCTGGTTATGGCCCTTGGTTGCCATGTCCTGGGACATGCTAGCATAAATCCTGCAGTTCCTGTGCTGGCCCCTGAGTGAGGTGTATATATTCTCCTGGCCCCACAGAGCCAGGAAGTCCTGGATTTTCTCTTCGGACCATGAGGGTGCCCTGCGCTCCCCTGGCTGCCTTGAGCTGCCATGCCTGGCTGTCTGTGGGGGATGAGTTGGCTAGTTCTGGAAAGATCTGGCTGTGGCTGTGAATCCTGACCTTTCATTGGCTAGGGAACTCCAGGAACTCTGGGCGGAAGGCCTGTCCCAGGAGAAGGTCACAGGAGGCAAAGTTATTTAAAAAAAAACAACAACCTATTCCATGTCCAAAATAGTGGTTTTTTTTTCAAAATAGCCTTTTTTGAAATAGGCACTTTTTTTATGGAAAATCAGGTTTAACATAACTGCTATAGTGGTTCCTTTTTTCGATATACCATGCAGCTTATTTCCAAAAAGGGATGTGCATCCTTGGAGACAGAATATGTTCATTATAAATAAGCCTCGTTATTTCAAAAAAAATTTACAACGTAGACGTGCCCACTGATATTTGCAATATCATTGTATGAAAAGGTTTCAGTGGTGCGGACCTTGGGCTAACATACTAGGCTTCAAGCTGGCCTCTACTAGTCCTCATGCGGCTCTCGTGGTGATTTGAGTTTGAGATCCCTTTCAGAGGTGGTCTCAGTGATTTTGGGGCCCTGGGCAAAAGTCAAGGTGGAAGTGGGGAGCCACCCTTGACTTGCTCACCCTGGCTTTGCTGGGGCCCCCTGGACCTCACTGCCAGCCCCCTGCTGCATCTCCTTATCTGTGTTTTTCCCCTAGTTTCACTGTTGGCCCCCCGACATTTCCTTGGGTTTCACTGCCAGCCCTCTGCTGCCCCTCCCCTGGTCTCACTACTAGCTCCTCCACCCTTCCCTCACCAGTCTCACCACCAACCCCCTGCCACCTCCCCCCAGACCCACAACTTCCCCAAGCCTGGCTGCTACCTCTTCTTCTGGCATGCCTTCCCAACTTCCTTACTCCCTCCTGGCCCCCCCCACCTCAGGTGGCTAGCTGGAACCGCTCCTTGGCTTGGCACGTGAGTGCACAGCGTGGGCGGCTGGGAGATTTACATGCAGTCTTAGCCTTGCCGCAGCTCCCAGTATCCACCCAGTCCTGAGGGGTGGGCCAGGATGGGGCCCTGGGCAAGTTCCCAGACTGCTCCATAGCTAAGACCACCTATGGCTTTATCACCTTATTCATTTTGCTGTGCCTGCACATAGAAAATACTGCGGCTATAGCCCCCTGTCTGGGGGATACTCTGCCCCCCATCAGGAGAGCAGTGCAGGCCAGATTCTGACCCCCACGGCCCATATTCTGCCTGCAGGGGGGTCCCCAAAATTTTTTTTAATTTGAAAAGGTGTCCTCAGCCTTACAAAGGCTGGGAACCACTGGTGTAGACATACCTGAGACTGTGGGCATGAGCAATAGGAGTGTTATTGTGTCAATAGCTGTGGAGAAGGGGTTTCATTGGAAAGCTGTTGACACAATTAAGGTGCTGTCATTGTGATATCAGAGAGAAGGAAGCCTTGATGGAAAGAGGGAGACCACAGTTGATGTGAATGTATGACTCATCTGAGTAGAAATAACTGAATCCCTGGAGTTTTGAGTCAGGTCACTGATGAAGAGAGTACAGAAGGCTTATGGATGTGAGTGTAAGGCAGGCTTAGAAGCTGTGCCTAACAGCTTCTAAAGGGGGGTCAGCTAATCTGCACGGGTCCTGTATTAGCATGAACACAAAGAGCACAATTAGGTATTAGCATACTGGGTGCAGGGCATAGGGGGTAATGGTATTTGGGGTTAACCTGATCACACATCTGTAAACATCTGTAATTCTACTGAAGGGAAATATGAAATGCTGTCTTTGGTGATATGCTACTCTCCGCTTGTTCCAAATCTGTTTGGGTGAGTTACGGGGTAAAAACTACCCCTAGTTAAAAAGAGACCTCTAAGAGAGGCCACTGGCTATTTCAGCCTGGAAAAGTTTTAAGATAGAGGTGGGGTTTTGCATAGCTCCTTTTGGTGCAAAATGCTGGAAGCATTTTGTCTCACGCCATGACCCCACTGTCAAATGATAGATCTGGCTGGGGTTCTTTGAGGCCTCTTCTTTGTCATGGAAGTAGCTGTTTGCAGCTACTTGAGGTTTAAGAGCTGAAATCACTGAAGAGGTAAACTCTCTGAGCTGAAATCATTGAAGAGGAGCAGCACTGAAGTGACCAGTGGGCGGAGTCAGTGGACAGTGAGAGCTGCAAGCTGGGTGGCATGAGAGACCAGTTGGTGGAGCTGGTGGACAGTGAGAGCAGCCAGCAGTGAGCTGGGTGGTGCAAGTGACTGGTGGGCAGAGGCGGTGGACAGTGGGTGGAGCCAGCAGATGGTGCTAGAGGATGGAGTGAGTGATCAGTGGTTGGTGCCGGTGGACAGTTGGCATGAAAAACATTCCCTATGTATCATAGGGTGGGTCAGGAGCCTCGTTAGCACTGATTTGCCAGATCAGTGCCAATTTCGCTACTGGGTTTACATTTGCTGTTATGCTATGTGGGATCATGTTGAAAGGTTTTGCATTAAGTGTTGTATGTTCTGTTATGTGGTGTGAGTTGTTGGGAACTTTGTACTGATTCTCTAGATCAGTGATGACCTCTGTTATTTGGCCTTTTACACTATATTTTCTGCTATTAAAGTTCTGTTTACTACACTCAATCTTGAGCTTGTGAGTGGGGAAGACTTACCTCCTCTGGGGTATTCAGGGAACAGTGCAGGATTCCCAGAAATCTGGGTGGGAGCTTGAGCCAGTTAGTGCTGTAACATTATTTGGAAACCGCTAGATGCAGAACCCAGCCCTTGTCCTGACAGCCTGCCCTAGCAGAAGGGTTACATGAGTAAACATGAATAACCACCTACCCCATTTGTGGGAGAGAACTAATTAAAACTTGAATCTAGCTCTTTAAATATATATGACACTTCTTAAGTGCCCTACTGCTAAGGCCCCTGCCTGTTTTAATTATGAAGATTTTTATTTGGAAACTTAAATTAATTACTTTTACAACTAAATAAGCTTAGACAGCATAGCATTTATCCACCAAGTCATGTCTGAGACCTTCAGTGTTCTTTCAAACATAATACCTTCAAAAACATATTGTACAATGTATTTGTTTCCTCCCTGCCTTTCATGGTTGCTGTTTGCCTTTCATTATCAGTTCTTTGCTGCTTTTGTATGTGAAATTGATTAGGAGCACCTGAAGGGTCCAAATATTAGGAGCATCATAGAAACTATTCCAGATTTCATTTGTTTCCAGCAAATATACAATGGTAGGTTTTTATATTAGACTTGACAGAAATTTATTACTAAAGACATCCTTTTAAAATGAGAACTGAAAGCCTTTTGGATGAAAAGATGCCTTGCCTAGCTCCCTCTGAATGTATGAGAAATGGCCTGTCTGTGTAAACAAAAGACCAGACCCTCAGCCAGAATAAATGACGTAACTGTACTGATTTTAAATAGTGCTGTTATACCATATAAATGTTAGGCCTCTGAACCTTTTTTAACTAAAAAGGCATCTGCTGTTTTCCCAACTATCAGGGGTTAAAAATATAATTTGGTGGGCCCCAGCACCCTCCTAAATTGGCAGGCCCCCCTTGTGCCAGCACCCCCCCTCCAGCTATTGCCCCCCAAATGCCTGCCCCCCCAGTTACTGCTCCCCACCACCTCAGTTACTGCACCCCACACAGCTACCCCCCACCCCACTACTGCCCCTGTCCCCTGTCTTGCCACTGGTCCCCCAAACCCTTCCCCAACACCTTGCCATGCTGCAGAGTCTTCCCCTGCTGCCCCAGGCTGACCCCTTCCACTGCACCCTTTCCCTGCCAGACTGGCTCATCTGTCCCTGAACCAGGGATTTCTCTAACACCCCCTATACCAATCCCGAATTTCCCAACCTCCCATTTGTCAGCTAGTAACAGTGTTATACCAAATTAGTCAGCACACCTTACACCCCCCTCCCAATTCCAAGTCCTAGGAGAACAGTGCACCAACCCACCCTCCACGGCCCCTTTACCTGGCTACCATGTCACTGGAGTGGCCTGGCTCAGGCTGAGGCTCCAGCCTGAGCCTGCTTTCACTGAGCATGTTTAGAACCTCTGAGCATGCTCAGTCAGAGTAGGCTTTGGCTTGAGCCTGCTCTCACTAAGCATGCTCAGTCAGAGTAGGCTTTGGCTTGAGCCTGCTCTCACTAAGCATGCTCAGAGCCTCTGAGCAGGCTCAGGCTGAAGCCTCAGCCCAGGGCAGGGCAGCTCCCCTGCTTCGTGGAATGCTGTTCTGGGGCCTGCTATTTTTAGAGGCTCAGCATTGGGAACCCTAAAAATAGAAAATGGAGATGGAACGTTGCCTTCCAGGGCCTGCTCTTTTTAATTGGTGGGGCCCTGGAACACAGTGTTGTAACTCCATTTTCTATTTTTAGGGGCCTCAGAATGCTGAGCCCCTAAAAGTATTGGGCCCCAGAATGGTGTTCTGGGGCATTCCGCCTTACTTTAACCCTTGCCCACTATGTGTTTGCAAGCATATTGGGGATTTATATTCCTGTCACACTGCTGGAGATGTATGCATGTATTAGCATTAATGAGGGTTATATGTACCAGTCTGCTACAAATTGGTCTTAAACTGGTTACTGGAGTCTAACACCAAAAATTCTTTTGAATAGCCTATATAAAGGACCCCATCCTCTTTTTTTAATTTCACTGTGATTGCCTTGTCTCCATCCCTTACAAAAGGGTTGATAAAACATTACTTCTGAAAACTTCACTTATGGTTTAATCATTGTGACTTGGTTTTAGACAATCCTTTTGCTTCTGTTATTTGATACACATCATGGTGCAGCGCTGGGTATTCTAATCCTTGTGGTTATCAGGAGTTAAATAAGCTGGCATGCCCTGGAACATAGTTCTAGGGCTTACAAATCTGATGGTTCAAAGTTCTGGGGCCCAAATTCCCGAATCTAGAAAAATCAGGCCCAGACATGCATGAAAGGGGCCCAGAGACTCAGAAGGTTCTGGGGCCCCTCAAATTATACTTTAACCACTGGTGGTTATCATTCCCTAGATCTTACCATCTGTTTCAGTTCTGTGGCCCAGGGCACTGGAGTTCTCAATTGCTTCTGTTGGGTCTTTTCATTCTTGTCTCTAATTAAGAAGGCCTCTAGCCAGAGCTGTGGCTGAAACTAGCTAATTTTTACAAGATGCTCCTTTGCAGAACTAATTTCCTGTGGATCACAAGTTTCTCCAGCTAAAATAGTGCCCCTTAGAATAAAAATCTCCACATCAAAACACTCCCAAGCATTTGGAAAGTTCCAGTTTAGGGTCTAATTCACACTCACCTGCAGGCACAAGGGGAGCCAGAGTGCAACAGCCTTATGGGGTGGGCAGGGGACTCAAAGGAGCAGTCAAAGGCATGTCTCAGACTGGGGATGAGTCAGAGAACTCTTGGTGTTACCCAAGGGGTATAGAGAAAGCAAGGGGCAACATGATACATGAATATTGTACCTTCCATTGTTCCCCAGGGCAGGATTGTTTGTCTCTTTAGAGTCCTTAGACACTACTATAATCAAATGAATTTTTTAAAATAGTGATAGTCTATATTTTGGCATTAACAAAGTGTCAGAGGATGGCAGGCTCTAAGACCGTGCATGGGAAGAAAGTGAGACTGTTCTGTTGAGTTCAGCTTGAGTGCTAAACCAGTGATTACTGCTGTGTCACTTACTGATCTTTATACAGGTGTAATTCAAAGTGGGTAGGAATGGAAGTTGTGTGCACATAGAAAAGGAAGAATTCCAAAAACTGCTATGTAGGTTTGACAAGAGACTTCTTCCCTAAAAAGACATCAGAGCAAAACTTATTTTTCCTATGCTTATGCTTTGTTTTACAAAACATACTGCTTCTTCCTCCTGAAATAATGGTGGTTGGTTTCTATCATGAATGTAGATCTTTCAAGGCTGTTCATTACTCAGAGCTATAAACAATGAGTGACCAGTTTGAATTCATGAAGGTTAATAAGCACTACAAACCAATCAGAAACACAGTGAAGGGAGAAGTCACAAGTTTTAAGGTAAGCTCTTCAGGGTAGAGGTTTTTTGGTTCTGTTTGTATAACTCCTAGCACACTGGGGTCCTGACTGAGATCCCTATGTACTAATGCAATATACATAAATAATATTTAAACACCAGAAAGTTAAGAATTGCAAGATTTAAGACTCCTGCAGTAATAGGAATTTACCAACCCATTTTATGTATGGCACACTCCCTAGAGTAATTAGTAGGCAGTGAGAATATTATGTATGTGCAATCTGAATAAATTAATGATCCCATGAGGAACTTGAAGGGTTGAATCCCCAACTGGTATGATGAATCATCATAGTTCACTTGGCCTGATATTTTCATGTTCATTCCACACTGGGATGAATAAAATGCTGGGGAGTGCTGAGTTCGCATCTTTCCTATTTGGATGGTGTCTGTATCCCCATCTAGAACTGGTAGGGAAAATGACAATGGTTCAGTCCAACACAAGTCATGACAAGTGTAGAGGCCATTTTGCCATGAGTCCTTGAAAATGAAGCTCTGCTGAAGTAACATAGGCAGAAATTGCCTTTTCTGCCTTCTCTACAGGTTGGCTAGGCCTGGCAAAAGGAAAGGTCATACTAGTGCGGTGGTGATGTGTTGTTAACTAACCCTTAACAGGAATGCTAAAACACTATTCATACAATATAAGTTGATACTTTCTTCACTGGGAAACTATTTCTTCTTGCTTTTGTCTTTTCTTTTTGTAAGGTGGCTGGTTGATTGAGGAAAGTGTCCTGTTAGTATGCATAGGTGATCTCATCACATGAAAGAACTAGGTCCCAGACTGGGAATTTAATGGGGTATCTCATTCAGATACAAAGCCTACTAACCAAGGGCAGGTTCAGGGGTGGATCTGCAGACTAAAAATGCTTTCGGAGAGGGATCTTGGACTGGAATTTTGGAAGTGATAGTTTGACTTGCTTGTGCATAGGGTAGTCACCTGGAAATGACAAGGTGAAGGTAGGCTATAAAAGGAGTGCAGATTCTCTCAGCATTGTTGGGTTACACTGAAGTCAGACTTTTCAACCAGCTGCAAACAATGTTTCTTATTTCTCACACTGATTATCAAGAAGCTAAAGCAAAAATATACATAGCTCCTCTTTTTGTATTTCAGTCTCCAGCTCCCAATCAGCCACTAGATACAGGGAAGAAATAAGTTACTTAAAACTCCACGCTCTTTAGCAAAAAGGTTCTTCTGGCCCCAAAGGGTCAGTCATGCTATCAGATCAATATAAGTTTGGATCTTATCCAAAATACCATGCTGCCAACCAATCCTTTAGTAACTAAGACTAATCTTTTAGTAACTAAAATGGAAGGTTTATTATAAAAGGAAAGAAACAAAGAAGGTGAGCAATATATCTGATTGCTTTAATCATAAAATTATTTGAAAGTCCATATACATCAGATTTCTAGTAGAATGTGGAGTTTGCATGCTTGTATAGTCCCTCTGGTGTACATCCAGTGCTGGATGGGTCTCACTCCTTTGTTTCATAACTTCAGAGGTAGGTACAAGTTGATGACTAAAGACTGATGACTGAAGACAAAATGGATGTTGTGTACTTGCCTTTTATGTCTCATGGCCTTTGCCATGCCCCTAGTGAAAATTTACAGAAATAAGACGGAGTCCAGGGTCACATGAACAAGTCTTGGGGTCAGGGCCGTCCCTAGGGGGGAGTGGGGCCCAGGGCAAATCAGTTTGTGCGGGGCCCCCCATTTTAAACTTTGCAGTGCAATGTTCCCTCTAAGCCAGTGGTTCCCAGCCTGTGGTCCAGGGACCCCCAGAGGTCCACAGACACTTTGCAGGGGGTCTGCAGAGCCTCTCCCTACCCGGGGCCGGAATCCAGCTACAACCCTGATGCTCCCTGCCAGGGCTGCCTTTCCCCGTCTGTGGCTGTATCCTGGAAGGGGAATGGAGCCACAGCAGCTCCCCAGCAGAGGCAAGGGCAGGGGACCACAGCTGCCGCGGCCCAGCTCCCTGGTGGCGCGGGCAATGGTGGTGGCAGCGCTGCTCACCAGCTGTCCCACTGGTGCGGGCCAGAGTCTGCCCATGCAGGCCAGATTACATAATCAGGTGGGGCGGTCTGCAAAGAATTTTTTTTGTTACAAAGGGGTCCCCAACCTGAAAAAGGTTGGGAACCACTGCTCTAAGCTGATGATGCAGCTGAGCAAGTTCCCCGCTGGTTCTCCAGGCCCCAACGGGCTTCTTCCCTGCTGCCCACTGATTCCCTGAGTGCACCCGTAACTTGTTCAGCTGCATCATCAGCTTAGAGGGAACACTGGGCAGTGTCATAATTTTTCTTTAATAAAATCATAAATTTCTAGCCCTCAGGCTAAAAAGTTGCAAAGAGAAGCAGAAAAACATGACCTGACTTTATCCTAAAGGCTCAAAACCTAGAAGTCAGAAAAATAGTTCCCCCCATTTATTATTGCTTTAAACATTTCTTTATTTTTAAGTGAGTTTTAATGAAATATTTAAGCCAGACTTGTGACTATTTTTGATGTTTAGGGTAGGCAATACTGAATGTGTCATGGTGATGTTTCATCAACCTCACAGCCAAGTGGACAGGAGCATCTGGAGGTACTCTTCTTTGTGGTTCTGGTTTTCTGTTCAAGATGGGCACACAGTTTTACAAGTTAAATAATTTCTTAGATCAAGTTTTTGTTAAATTGAAAATTCAGAGAGAGAGATGCTATTTTTGGATGATATCAAGAAATAAATTCAGGGCCTCTCTCACCTTAAAGCACTGGATTCCAATTGTCTAATGTATGTTATTTCCTTTACGCAGCCTGACTCTCTCCTTTCCCGTCTTATTTTAATATGGCTATGTTCACAGACACAGTGCTTGTTTCGAAACAAGTTATTTTGAAATAACTTGTTTCAAAAGAACGTTATTTCGAAATAACTTGTTTCGAAATAACAAAACTGTGTCCTCGAAATGAGCAAAAAACGGGAATCGAAATAGCGTTTCCACAGTGTGGACTTGCTAGTCCGATCCAGGGGCAGTGCAGCATGGGAGGTGTGGCAACATGGCCGTCTCCCTGGGCCACGTCGGCGGCCATGTTGCTAGCCAATCACATAAAAGCCAGCCCTGACCTCACTTCCCTGTCCACTCACGCTAGCAGCACGCTGCAAGCCATGGACAGTGCTCGGCTGCCTAGACAGCGCCGTGCAGCACCCAGCTCCTTGGCGCACATGCAGGGTCTCCGGCACTTGTAGGAGACTCTGTTTGCAGACCCCGAGTCAGACTGGCCTCTACCTGAGGAATACATCCAGCTCAGCCACAGGGCTGAGGTACCGCCCCTGCCCCTCCCCGACCCCCGCCGCATCTGGGCGCGTGAGACCAGCGCCGACTGGTAGGAGAGGGTCGTTCTGCGCACCTGGGGCGACGACCTCTGGCGCCAGAACTTCCGCATGAGCAGGACCAGCTTCACCCGCCTGGTGGGCGACCTCGCCCCCCACCTGCACCACAGGGGCACCCCCATGAGGCCCGCCGTCCCAGCGGACAAACGAGTGGCCATTGCCCTGTGGAAGCTGGCCACCCCAGAGTCCCACAGGGCAGTGGGCGCACCTGTTTGGCATCGGGAGGTCCACCACCGGCACCATCCTCCTCGAGGTCACCAGGGCCATCAATCACGTCCTTCTACAGCGCCTGGTGAGATGTGGGGACCTGCAGGACACCATGCCCAGGATGGCCACCCTTGGCTTTCCAAACTGTGCTGGCATCTTGGACAGCACACACATCCCTGTGTGCACCCCGGAGCACAGGGCTGCGGTGTACAGCAACCGAAAGGGATATCATTCGGTGATTATGCAGGCCCTTGTGGACCACCAGGGTGGGATGGCCAGGGAGGGCCCATGACTCCAGGGTCCTCTGCAACTCCGCCCTGTACTGGGGCATGGAGGCGGGCACCCACTTCCCCCCTCACACCATCCACCTTGGGGGAGTAGAGGTGCCCGTCCTCATAGTGGCGGACGCGGCCTACCCCCTGCGGCCCTGGCTAATGTGCCCGTACGCTAGGCCACTCGACCCCAGCCAGCAGCTGTTCAATCGCTGCCTGGCCCGCTGTTGACAGGTGGTCGAGCGGGCATTTGGACGCCTCAAGGCCCGGTGGAGGTGCCTGCTAACTCGCCTCCACCTCGCTGAGCGGAGCCTGCCGCAAGTCATCGCGGCATGTGCAGTGCTACACAATTTTTGTGAGCAGCAGGGGGAACCCATCCCACTCGCATGGGAGGCTGAGGTCCAAGCATTTGCCAGGGACTATGAACAGCCAAGATCCCGGCCCACTCAGGAGCAGCCACCTGTGCGAGCCCTCACTGTCCGCGACGCCCTCCGGTTCGCCTTCGCCGCAGAGGAAGACTGAGGACCAGGTCTGCCCTGCACCAAAACACCGTCTCCACCGTCCACCCACAGCCAGCCCGCACCCATCCACCCACACTGCCACCCCCCCCCAATAAAAACACAGACAACTACGAATAACGTTCAAGGGGTTTATTAACAATAGGGAAGGGATGGGGGCGATACGGGATGGGGCAATCTGGGGGGGTCCGGGGGAGGGAGCATCAACTTGGGAGGGGACTTGGGGGAGGGAGCTTCAACCTGGGAGGGGAGTTGGGGGACTTGGGGGAGGGAGCTTCAACTTGGAAGGGGACAGGGGTGAAGAGGTCCAGGGTTGGGGGGGGGTTAGGCAAGGCCTGTGGGAGGCTCCGGGGGGGGGGTGACATGCCCCGCCCGCACCCACTGCTGCCCTCCGCCCGCTGTCCTCGCTGGGGCGGCGATGCCTCCTGGCGGCATCAGGTCGCCAGGCCCTCTGCGAGCTGCCGGATGGCTGCGGCCTGCTGTGCAATGGCAGCTGGCAGCTCTGTTGCCAGGAGCTCCAGCACCCTCGCCGCCCTGTCCTCGGTGCCTGCGAGGCGCTCCAGGGCACGGAGCCCAGCCGCCTGCCGCTGTGCCTGCTCTCGTCTCCAGGCCTGGGTGGCGGCCTGCATGTCCTGGCTGAACTCCTCCAGGCTCTCCAGGAGCTCGCTGCAGGTCCTGGGGGCCCTCCGCTGTCGCCACGATGTCCTGGGGCTTGGGCGGTGGGGTCTGGGTGTGGGTGCCGGCCCTCGGGGAGGGGGTCTGCGACGTGCTGCAGGGACGCAAAAAACACAGTTGGCCCCTGCCGCCTGCTGGTCCCGTCTGTGTGCGCCTGTCTGCAGCACACACCTCTGCCCTGACTGTCAGCGGGTCCCAGGATCCCATGGGACATTGCCCTAGGGTAGGGCTCCTGGCCCCCAAAGCCTCGGAAGGAGGCCGGGATGGTACCCGATGGAGGACATTGGAGGACCCTGGGCAAGACGGTTGTCTGGCCAAGGTAGTCATCAGGGTGTAAGGTGCCTTGGGACAGTTTCCCATATAAATCAGTATTCTCTGGCAGTCCAGGATCCTTCAACCCCTCTGGGAAGAAGCCTGACAAACCCCTGTATTTTGACCTGCCTGCCAGACAGAGAATGGGAGGATAAAAAGACGAACACAGCAGAGAAAAGGAGACCATGGTCTCCTTTTGCCAGACATCTGGGAACCGTATGCTGGAGGCACACATGCTTGTGGTGCCCACGAGGGTGAACTGGACCCAGCCATGCCTTGCACTTGGAGGTCTCCCGAGGCCACTTGCCAGTGGTGTGCCCTGCCTGCTCTCCACCCCACCCAAGATGCTGCTGCATCTTTCCCAGCCAGTCCCTGGTCACCACCCCCCTGGCACACAAGGGCCTTTGACTCCGGTGCCACCTGTGTCTGTGGGACCCGTGGCCAGGGGGCCCCTCTGCGCCCACGAACCCTGGGCCCTACCCACCCCGGTGCCTGGCCCTGGCCTCCACCCGTCCTGGGACCTGCTGGACAGGCCCAGCCCTGTGTGCCGCGGGGGGGGGCATACTTACCCACGGGGGCTCCGGAGGTCTGCCGAGATGTCCCAGGGTCTGAGTCAGAGCCTGGGGCGGTGGTGGGCCCCTGCTCCTTGGTACTGCTCCCCACCTCCATGGCCATGAACAGCTCCGGGGTCGTGGGGCTGGCCTCCGCCACTGGTGGTGATGTAGCTGGAGGTCCCCCAACAGAGACATTGGAGGCGGCTGCCTCCAGGCCTGACGAGGGGCTCTGATGCCCCCCGGAGGTGTCCACAGCTGCAGTGGGGACACTGCTGGGCTGTGTGCCCAGGAAGCCATCCAGGGCCTCAAAATATGGGCACGTGGCCTGGCTGCCAGGCCCCTGCAGTGCCCGGGCATCCCGGGTGCAGGCATATTCCTGCTGGAGTGTTTTTATTTTGCTTTGCACCCGCTCCATGCTGCAGGGGTGCCCTCCTTGGGACATTGCACCCGCGATGTCACTATAGATATCGCGGTTCCGGTGGCTGGCCTGGAACCGCTGGAGGATGTCTGGCTGCTGCCAGCTGCCCAGGAGGCAATGAACGTCCTCCTGGGTCCAGACAGGAGCCCTCCTGCGTCTGGCGGCTGAGGGGCCTGGCTGCTGGGCCATGCTGCCTGTGTCTACCCTGCCTGGCACACTGCCTCACAGGCACACCCAGGCAGGGACTTCCCCCGGGGCGCTGTGCACCCTGGGAGGAAGGTCAGCCGGTTATTTCGAAACAAATGTTGTTTCAAAATCACACGGCCATTACAACCGTTGTTTCGAAACAACTCGTTTTGAAACAACCGTTGTTTCGAAACGGCATGTCCTGTTGGCGTTGTTTTGAAACAGCCATTTCGAAACAACGCTGTTTCGAAACACAACGAGGTTTAAGCAGTTTCGAAACAACCACGGCCATTTCGAAACAAGCACTTCTTATTTTGAAACAACCTCTGTTGTTTCGAAATAAGGAGTGTGTGTGGCCATACCCTATATGTATTCATACATTCCTCATTGTTTTGCAGGTGATCTAAGTAATGAAATCCAGGTACTGTTTGAGGATGAGAGGAAGAAACAAGGGACCTTTGGCCTCCTCTCAGATACCCTGATGTAAAACATACAAGGAGTCTTGTGGCACGTTTAAAAGCTAACAAATAATTAAATTTGTTGGTCTTTAAAAGTGCCACAGGATTCCTTGTTTGTTTTCGCTAAACTAGACCCACATGGCCACAGTTGCTTTCCTCTTTGCCATGCTTTGGGACTGGTGGTCTGACTGCAATCAGTGACAATGGGGCGTACTTACAGTGCAGAAAGGATAAAAAACTTCTTTAATGTGTTGATTGATGGCCATTAACCCTAAAAACCCAGTATTTCCATATGAGCGCTAGCCTGGGGTCTTCTCTCTCAGGTACAATAGATCATTAGCTGCACAGAGAACTTTGCTCAAAAAGACATCCCTGAAGACTGAAAAGTCTTGTTAAATGTAGAAGGAAAAAAGTTCTTTAATATTTCGAACACTTTCTGGGGATGCTGATGCAAATTCAAAGAAAAGGTCCTGTTTTGTGAAGGTTGGGGATGTGAAATTCTCCTAACTTTGTCCCCGTTTGCTTGACTGAGGCTGGCTCCATAAGTTTTATCTCAACACTTGCCCTTTCTCTTCCCCTCAGGGAGCAGTTGTGGGAAGGTGGCTACTTAAGAGTTACTGTAAACAAACGCTGCTTGTCTGAATTCCCTTCCCCCTTTCCTGACCAGCCAGAGATGCTCCCTAGTCCCACAGCTTGAAAAAAGTCCCTGCTTCCTTAGTCCAGCCGGCTGCGTGGGATCCCCCAAAAGTGTGAGGCCCCCCAAAGCACGGGGCCTAGAGCAGTTGTCCCTCCTGCCCCCCCTTAAGGATGGCCCTGCTTGGGGTATGTCCACACAGGGCTTTTATTTCGAAACAATACTGCTTGTTTTGAAATAAAAGTCCCTGTGTCCACACGACTTTTTCTTGTTTCGAAAGGAGGGAGCTCCTCATTTCGAAACAAGAGCCCTCCTTTTGAAACAGCTTAAATCACTTTGCTTTCAAAAGGAGGGTTATTTCGAAACCACTTGTTTTGAAACAAGCCATTTGGACATGTTATTTCGAACCAATCCTTGTTTCGAAATAACAAGGACCTTCCCCCCCACGGCACCCTGGCCAGGGATCAGCGGTGCTGAGTGGGGTGCAGGGGGTTGGAGGGTGCCCCAGCCGGCTTCCCCCCCCCCGCTTCCCCTTGCTGGGAGCAGGGGGGGATGGGAGCCTTAGCCCCCTTCGCCCCCCTACCCCCGGTAAGGGGAAGCCGGCTGGGGCTTCCCCTGTGCCCCCGCAGCTCCTGCCAGGTGTGGGGGGGCTTCCCCTCCCTCCTGCGGCTCCTGCTGGGTGAGGGGGGCTTCCCCCGCACTGTGCCAGGGAAGCCCCTCTGCCACCGGCAGGAGCCATGGGGGGGGGCAGGGGAAGCCCAGGGGCAGGGCCTCCCCGGCCCAGTACAGGGCCTCCCTCCCCCTCCCCTCTCCTATTTCGAAATAGCAGGTCACAGTGGACATGCTATTTCAATTCCCTCCTTTTTCCTTATTTTGAAGTAGCTTTTTGTTACTTTGAAATAAGGCGTTTCGAAATAAGGCCTTTATTTCGAAATAGCTTGTTTTGAAACTGCTTGTTTCGAAACAAGGGCTTGTGTGTGGACATAGCCTTGGTGACTTATCAGATATAGTCCCTGTAGCTATGTCTATATTGGCAAGTTAGTTCGAATTTAGGAGGCTTAATTCAAAATAACTTTTTACCTGTCTACATCAGGCTTTCATTAGTTCAAACTAAGGAATTCCTTAGGCTTAGCCTACACTGATGGTGGCAATTTTACCACCATCAGTTCGCCCTTCCAGAAGTGGATCGCGGTGAGTATGAATCCGCTGTCATGCTCCTGGAAGCCTGCCCCAGAAGTCCTGGGGGTCAGGCATTGTAGGGAAAGGCCGACTGCAAGGTACTTTTCCCTAACATGTAATACCAGCTTAGAAAATTGCCACCAGTTATGCAAGGAATTTTACTTTCCCTGTGCAACTGGTGGTCAACTGCCAGTGAAAAAGCCCCAGATGTAGACTAGGGCTTAGTGTTAGTTCGAACTAATAAAGTGGACTAGTTCAAACTAACATTACTTTGAGCTAGTCCACGATGTTAATTTGAATTAATAAGTTTGAGGTTAGTTTAAACTAACCTCAAACTTATTAGTTTGAACTAGCAAGTTTGAACTAACTTTTCCTAATGTGGACATAGCCTGTGTTCTCTCCTGTGGCCCTTTGTACCTGTGAGTTTCTTTAATGGTCCATTAGGAAGCTTACTGCTGCAGTCCTCCTGCCTAGGAAGTCACTCAGAAACACTGCACAAGTTGAAACACAGATACATTCTACAATTTCCAATACAAATCAAACAAGGACTCCTGTGGCACTTCTAAAGACTAACAAATTTATTTATTGTATGAGCT
Source organism: Podocnemis expansa (assembly GCA_007922195.1). NCBI lineage: Eukaryota > Metazoa > Chordata > Testudines > Podocnemididae > Podocnemis > Podocnemis expansa. The sequence continues at coordinate 48,895,787 of ML681990.1, read as the reverse complement.
TTCGTGGGAGAAAATCCCTCTTCTTTTCTCCCATGAAAGCTCATGCGATAAAAAAATTGGTTAGTCTTTAGAAATGCCACAGGACTCCTTGTTTATTTTGCTGAACTAGACTAATATGGCTGCTTCTTTGGAACATTCCCATAAAAATATGACACATGCACGTAAATAATAATATACTTAGTAAAGTATAACTTTTGTAATGGTACCTGGAATGGCATATATCTTATGAAGTGTTGTAAATCTGACATATTGATGTTCAGTAATCTCATGAGTGGTTCCCTTAATCCAGTCAGCATCACAGATATTACATTTAAAAAGTGAATGGCTGCTATAGGTATTACCTCCATGAGGGGGAGGAGGGGAGAGAGAGATTGGATCTGAGATGACAGGGAGTTGTACCAGTAATTTGTTTCTGTTACAATAAAACCTAGTTGTAAATAATGACCTTCTTTATGGTTATCGTTGTGCCATGGAAGAGTGGTGTTTTTTGTTAGATATTTATTATCTGAGGCTTGTTTTTTTGTTTCCAAAGTTAATTTTTTTGTCTTTCGTAAGCCATGTTGCTGAGTCACAATGTGTTCTGCCACTTGACTCTCTTTGATGTGTCTGCTGCTGTTTGCCCAGAGATATTTTACTGCAATGCTGGGTTAACAGTGTAATTGCATATCTGAAAAAGCAACACAGGAGGGCAGTAGCAACAGAAGAAATTGAACCTTAATTGTTTTGTTAATCCCTCATAGAAACACAAAGCAATCTCTCCCCTGCAAATGGTCCAAACACATGCCCTAGCTTTAGGGTAATACAATACAGCAGGAAACAGAAACCAAAAAGATAGAACCTTAGCTGTACAAGGATCACAAAATTCTGCTGTTCTCTATGTTGGGCTGGGGCCTGTGTGGCCAGGGAGGAGGATACAGGATTTGGGCCTAATTATTGACTAAGGTTGGCTGGAAAACAAGAACTCCATTTTATGAAAAACTTCAAAATTTTTGTCCTGCACCACAATTAAACAGATATCTCAAGTCTTTTCATGGGTTGGGGGAGGGGGGAAACACAGACTGATCCCTCACCCCTGCATAGTTTAAGGTTGGTGTCTCTGTCTTCTCTGGTTCTTTCTAGTCAGAAAAAAAAATCTTCCTGACTTGATTTTTAGTGAAATCTGTATGTTTCTGTGAAAAGTTTTGGTTTTTGACAAATTTAGCATTTTTTGAAGAGAAAATATTTTGCCAAATTCCCCATCAGCTCTAGCAATGACATTGGGCCTATGACTGACGGATATATCGTCCATGGTGGTGCAGTGGTAAAACGAATACAGTAATTACTCTTTAGTATTGATCCTTTTCATATTAACATTATATATTTTGATGAAGAATTATTACCATTTTATACAGTGGAATACTGAGTTTACATGATGTGCCCATGAACACAGAAGAGTCTTTAGGTGAGAGGTTGGCTTAGAAGTAGGAGTTCTTGGCTCCTGGTCCTCATGTCTTGGGCACAGAACTTGCCTTCCTGTAGTAGGCATCTCCCACAGAGAGTGATTAATCTGGTGAAAAGCTCTTAATGGCAAATAGACAACCAGGTAATTGTATCTTCATGATTTCATAATAGTTGCTAATAAAATTGAAATTATTCATTGACCAAGAGTGTCACTGCTGTAGGAAGAAATCCTTTCCCCCAAGCCACTAAATCTACCATAAAGCATTAAAAGACCTAAAATTTCAGTTACATATCAGAGGAGTCAAATAAGGACAATAATTTGTGGTCTGCAGATATTTGTTGATGAAATGTATGATAAATTAAGAGAAATGGCCAATGTCATGGATAGTTATCAGATTGACCATCATTTTGCCAATTAATTTTGACTAAGGAAGACTCATCATTAGGAGAGATCCGTAAGTGCATACACATAGTGGACTTGCTGACTGTAGGTTTTCACTCTTCTAGGATCAAAAAATGAGCTGCTACATTTGAGGGTAAGCTATCTACGGAGGCTAAGGGGCAGGGGTATAGGAGTATATGGGGGATATTTATTGGTTAAACTATCTATAGACACTTGTAGGGTGGCTCACTTGAATGTTTAACATGGAGAATAGATGAGTGACTAGCTGAGGTTGCTACAACAAGCAGCATCCCTGCAGGCCCACCAGAAGCTTTTGCTCATCTGGTAAGGTTTTGATAGAAAAATACTGTGTGTCTTCAAAATTTACAAATGAATGGATTATGTTTACTGGTAACAAGTAACACATTACTGAAAAGAATACAAGTTGTGCAGTACTTTCCTGTTACTAGCTTCCAGCTTCTCAGTAAACTTTATCAGCTGTGGGATAGTAAGGGTTAAAATGAAGTTCTGACTATGAGCCTGAAATGAGAAAATATCCAACGAGGGCCATCTTCAGGGGTAAAATTCTAATGATACTTTCAATTGGGAATTATATAAAGGTAGCAGTTGATTAGTCTAGAATCTGTAATTGAGGTAATCTGTTTAGTACAGTAATTGGGAACTGGATCCAACCCTTCTTGAACTCAACAGGGAGACTAATATGTCTACTAGTTCTAATTAGCTGTCCCAGGCAGATCAGGGCATAGCCCTTATAATCCTGTGACTAGGATCCTAGTTCCTAGAGTCATTTCTTAAAATTTTTAGCTTTGTGATTCTGAACAAAAAGTTGGGAACACTACTGCATCAGCAATGATCAGATTATGTTGGCCTGGATTCACAGAACTATTATTGCAGGATTAGAGTTATGGCCTTCAGCAGTCATCTTAATGATTCCCTAATTCAACTGGACGTGCATAAGTGGTATACAGGTATACATGCATGGCTAACATTTATAAAGCATACTGCAAACTTTCCACAAAGGCACAGATGCATACCCTGCAAAAGGCTTCTCTTCCTTGGTAAGCCACCAGCTGCAGTGCCATTAGCACCACAGCCAGTTGCTGCTCTTCAGCGGCTCCACTCCTGGTGGAACCAGCTTCCACTTTTTGGGGCAACACTCCTGGGGCAAGCACTGCCACCAGTCACCCATCTCCTACAACTCTGTTCCCCAGTGTGTGGGGGAAGACAGGAGGAGGGGAGGACCAGCACACGGGGAAAGACAGAGAAGGGAGAGGAGCCATTGCATGGGAAGGAGTGGAACCCGCATGGGGAAAGGAAAGACAAGGAAGGGAGGAGGGAGTGGAGCATAGTCTGTGTGTTGAAAGAGAAGGGGAGGAATGGAAAAGAGCCCATGAGGAAAGGAATCTGTGAACCCATGCAGCAGCATGGCAAAGCAGGGGCCAGGAAATGGGTCAGGAAGCTGACCAGGAAGGGGAGCTTGCAGGGAAAGGGGTCAGAGATCTCAGAGCAGGGGCCAGGGGAAGGGATCAGAGAGTTGACATAGCTGGGGAGGGGTAAGTGGTCAGGGAGCCCACACAGCAGGGGTCAGGTAAACACAGAAGGGAAGGGGTCAGGTAAACAACAGGGAAGGGGAGCCCCCATTGCGCCAACTGGGGAAGGCAGTGTTCTCCCTAGGAATTGAAATGATGGGGTGTTGGAATTTATGGGGGGTGTGAGGGTCAATGAGGTGTGACACTCTGGTGGGAAAGAGGGGCTGTATGGCACCATGGTAAAAACTGAAAAGTGGTTTGTGAATGATCATTTTCTTAGATTATCACACAAAGTTGGCTACTGGTTTGGGACCAATACCATTCAACATATTCATAAATGATCAAGTAAAAGGGATGAACACTGAGGTGGCAGGTTTTCCAGAGGGTACAAAATTACTCAGGATTAAATTGGATAATTATTAAATTTGGATTATTAAATCCAAACCAGACTATGAAGAGTTTTACAAAGTGATCATACAAAACTGGATGACTGGACAACAAAATGGCAGTTGAAATTCAATGTTGATAACTACAAAGTAATGCATATCTGAAAACAGAAACCCAGTGATACATATAAAACAATGGGGTCTAACTTAGCTGTTACCACTTGTAGGGCAAACGAAAGATTTTGTGATGGTATAACAATAATGGGCAATGGAGGACCCCTCGCCTGAACATATTTCCACTCTGCCAAACTATGTAGTAAACAAGTAGTTATCTAGGTGCTTGACTGTAGGATAAAGGTGGTGGGAATCAACACCCCAGCAGACAGTCTACGTGATCATGAGGGCCTGATCACCCCTCCCTGTGAGTAATGGGCTATAAAAATAGCCTGTTTCCTTGACTTCACTGTAGGACCTTGAAGGGTGCCTTGGAGGACATCACTCCCCAGCTGAAGCCTGCGGTTGCCAGGGGTCCCCGACTGCCGATTGGGTTGTAAACCTGTCTATATTACTTTGTGTTTAACTCTGGGTATATCATTGTGTCTGGGTATTACTTAAGTAATCTGTTAGTTAATCAAACACTTTATTTCCTGCTATGTGTGTCTCGGTGGTTGTTGCTACTGGAATCCTGGACCTAAAACCAACTTGGTAGTGGGGAACAACACTGAAGAAAGAGATAGACTCATGGACTATGTCTACATCACCAATTTTAGTTCAGACTTGCTAGTCTGAACTAAAGAAGTCCAAGGTCAGTCTGAACTAACCAAGGGCTAGTTCAAACTAACTGCGGCTTTTTAGTTTGAACTAGCCATGTGTTCTAGTTTGAACTAAAGTTTTAGTTTGAACTAGAATGCGTGGCTAGTTCAAACTAATGGCTTAGTTTGAACTTTTTAAGTTCATGTATTGCATGCGCTTAGTTCGAACTAAGCGAGTAAGTCCGGACTAATTACCGGGTCTTACTAGTTCAGACTAAGCTTTGACTAGTCCGACCTAAGAAATTTCTTCGGTTGGACTAGGCAAAGCCTAGTGTAGCCAAGGGCTAACTTAGTCAAGACTAAGCTTGCTTAGTCTGGACTAATTGGCTAATGTAGACATACCCATAAACTCTAAGGTCAGAAAGGACCAGTATGATAGTCTGGCCTCCTCCACAGTGCAGGACACAAAACCTCACCCACTCACTCCTGTAATAAATCTCTAACCTCTGACTGAGTTATTAACATTCTCAAGTCATGATTTAAAGACTTCAATGTACAGAGAATCCACTAGCAAGTGAGCCATCCTGTGCCCCATGCTATAGAGGAAGGTGAAAGACCCCCACAGCCCTTGCCAACCTGCCCTGGGGCAAAATTCCTTCCTGAATTCTGACTCAAAATATGGTGCTCAGTTAAACCCTGAGCATATGAGCAAGTCTTACCAGATGTTGAAGTCTATTGTGGATAATTCTCTGAAAAAATTCTGTTCCTTATGTGTGCACAAAAGTTAATGGCATGTTAGGAAGGAACCATTAGGAAAGCAAACAGATTTAATAAAACAGAAAATATCATAATACCATTATATAAATCCAGGGTACTCCCACATCTTGAATATGGCATGCAGATCTGGTTGCCCGATCTCAAAAAAAAAAAGTATATCTATATCTATATCTATATCTATATCTATATCTATATCTATATCTATATCTAATGTATAATATTTCATGTAACACAAGAATTAGGTGTACTCCAATGAAATTAATAGGCAGAAGGTTTAAAACAAACAAAAGGAAGTATTTCGTCCCATAACTCACAGTCAACCTGTTTAACGCTTTGCTAGAGGATGTTGTGAAAGCAAAGACTATAACAGGGTTCAAAAAAGAGTTAGATAAGTTTAAGGAGAATGGGTCCATCAGTGATATTAACTGAGATGGGCAGGGATGGATGCAACTTCATGCTCTGAAATGTTCCTAGTCTCCTTTTGCCAGAAGGTGGGACTAGATGGCAAGAGATGGATAGCTCTATGACTGCCTTTTCAGTTCATTCCCTCTGAAGCACCTTACATTGACCACTGTCAAAAAAGTGGTTACTGGGGTAGATGGCCATTGGTCAGATCCAGTATGGCCATTCTAATGCTCTTACGTAAATATTAATTAAAACATAACTTTTTTAAGTACAGAAAATATCCAAGATAATGACCTCTCAAGGTAATGATGATGTCAGATAATGACCTTGGCAAATAAAGCATTTTAAAAATCTTGGCCTACTAGGAAATATTTACATAAGTTTCCCAGTCACAAATCTAGCATTCTAGAGCAAAGACAACAAAACACAGTGAGATAATAAATTTGTTAGTCTTTAAACGTGCTACTAGACTCTTTGTTCAACAAACAAATATTCCTTTACCATGCTCCTCTCCCTTCTCTATACCTCATTTACCTTCTTATCCTCCTTGTCTGTATTGGAGGGAGAGCCCTAGTTTAGATGTGCTTTCATAAGAGTTCACCTTCCAGGGAAAGGGGGGACAAAGGCAGCAGCACCTTGCTTGTTTCTCTAGGTGTTGGTCATGTTGTTCTTCACTACTTCACTCAATCACCTTTGTTATGTATATAGTCTCCTTCTCCACCAATGTTCCCTCTAAGCTGACGATGCAGCTGAGCAACTTATGGATGCAGCTGAGCAAGTTCCCTACCCATTCCCTGTCCTGGGACCGGGCCCCTGAGCCACTGCCCATCGGCTCCCCAAGTGCATCCATAACTTGCTCAGTTGCATCACCAGCTTAGAGAGGGAACATTCTATACATGTCTTTTTGTTCACACTTTAGTAAATTAATAAAACCACAGTATGTCAGTCTAACATTTTTATTAAACAAATATGAAGTAATGATGCTGCCTATCAAGCCTCCTCTACACCTCAGTTTTTGATGCCTGTCTTTGTCACATTTCCAGAATGCATATACAGAGTCTAGGTCAACCTTGAATCCAGCACTTAGATATGATTTGATGCACATTAGGATGTCTAGATGAGAAACATCCAACCTGTTATGAGGCTCTGTCTTAATATTATTCATTAGACTGAAGCCTCTTTCAGCATCTGCACTAGATGCTTGAAACATACCACATACATCAACCCACTGGGTCAGGAACGGGAACTTATCTTCTGTCAGTGTATAGGTGGCCAATGTCTAAGAATGTGTTCAGTGTACCAGCCATTACCTTTCCCAGAACAACAAACATTTTGGTTGTCTGTAATTTCAGCTCACCTTTAAAAGATGTGAAAATACATAAAGAAAACGTGTAAGAAACTACACTGATAAGAGCTGATAATCACAGATAGCCAATACAATTCTATTATTTTTTAGAGATTCCTAATGACTGTGCCAATTCTGACTAGATCTCACTCATTGAGCTAAATGAAGTCACCGGCTATGTTCACACGGGCAGGCTTGTTTCGAAACAAGACGTTGCAAAACAAGACATTTCGAAATAACATGTTATTTTGAAACACCTTATTTCGCAGGAGAAAAACTTTGTCCGTGAAATAAGGGAGCGAAATAGCAGGTCCACAGTGTGGACCTGCTATTTCGCTTGGGGAGGGGAGTGCAGGCACTCGCAAGGTGCAGCTCAGAGGGGCACTGCACCCCACGGGTGCCTGCAGAGGGCTGCAGGCACCGACGGAGTCAGGCCCGGGGCTGCGCCTCACTCCGCCGGTGCCTGCAGGGGACTGCAGGCACCTGCCAGGAGAGGCCCAGCGGGGTGCCTCACCCCAGGGGCTTTAAAGCCCCCTCTGCCCCCAAACCAGGGGGCGCGGCCCCGGCGCGCAGCTGGAGCCTGCTGCTGTGGGGGCTGGAGTGAGCGCGGGCCTGGAATCCCCGGCAGCCCCACCCCCGGAATCCCCGGCAGCCCTGCTCCTGCCGGGGGCAGGGCCAGGGCATCCCCCGCGGCCCCGCCCCTGGCAGGAGGGGGCCACTGGGGATTCTGAGGGTGGGGCCGCGGGGGATGCCCCGGCCCCGCCCCTGGCAGGAGCGGGGCCACCGGGGATTCCAGGGGCAGGGCCGCGGGGATGCCCCGGCCCCGCCCCTGGCAGGAGCGGGGCCACGGGGGCTTCCAGGTTTGGGGGCAGAGGGGGCTTTAAAGCCCCTGGGGTGAGGCGCCCCACTGTGCCTCTCCTGGTGGGTGCCTGCAGTCCCCTGCAGCCACTGGCGGAGTGAGGCGCAGCCCTGCGCCCCCCCGACACCCCTCAGCACCGTGGCCAGGGTGCTGAGGGGGCAGGCCCTCCTCCCAGGGTGCTTAGCACCCTGGGAGGAATTTCACATGTTGTTTCGGACCACTTTGTTCCAAAACAGCATGTCCGAACAGGGCTGTTTCGAAACCTCTGGCTTAGTCCGGACTAATTTGAACCCTGGCTGCAATAGTCTTTGGCTAGTTCAAACTAAAAAAATTTTTAGTTCAGACTAAGCAAAGCTTAGTTCAAAGTAGTTAGTTTGGCTGGTTAGTCCGAACTAAGTGCTTAGTTTGAACTTATTTTGAAATTTAGTTCAAACTAGCACAACATAGTCATGCTAGATCAAACTAAAGTAGTTCGAACTAACCATGATTTTTTTAATTCAAACCGACTTTTAGTTTGAATTAGCCACACTTTTTTAATATGAACTAAAAATAGTGCGGCTTATTTGAACTAAGAAGCTATTTTGAACTAAAAAAACGTGGTTAGTTTGGACTAACTTCGAACTACTTAGTTCGGACTAAGCAAGCCTGAACTAAGGTTTTAGGTGTAGCTGTAGCCTGTGAGACTTGACTTCTGTGATTTTAGGTCTCAGTGGGGGAACTTAAGCTGATGCAGGCTGAAAGTCTCTAGTCTCCACAAAATATAGTTACTTTCCCACTCTCCAGGTCTAAGCACTAGCACTTAGACCTCATTATCTGTCAATTTCCAAAGGGACCATCCAGGCTGCCCAGCAGCACACTGGGCAGATTGGAGGTGCACACTGGGTCCACCCCAGAGGAAGGGGAAGCCGCAGACGTCAACACCCCAATCGACGTCGACGTCTACAGTCCATCAGCGGGGCCACCATCTGCCTGCACCCCGGCCACCAGCCCTGAGCTCTTTGCCACCACTGAGGAGGCAGGTACCACCCCAGAGGTGTGGGAGGAGGGAGCCACCCCAGAGGAGGACCCTGCTGTTGAAAGCATATCCTGCAAGACAATGCCACGGCCTGGGGGGGGTAAGTCTTCCCTTCTTCCTACATGTGGGCATGGCTGCACCTGCCCATGACACACACAGGGCGAGGGGACAGGGCCATGGGACAGGCAGGGTCCCAGCCCTGGGGCGGTCACAGAGGCCATCCAATGGGGGTGACTGGAGGGGAGCACTGGGGTGGCAGGGAAGCACAGTCAGCTGGCATGGGAGCCTGCGAGTGTGTGGCTTGGGGAAGCTGAAGTGGCAATATAAAGGTTAGGCCATGTGCAGCTTTGGCCCCTGGCACATGGTGCCTGGCAATGCCTGGGAGCCACATTGGGATCACTGTTGCCTGGGACTTTGGGCACCACAGTGGACCCGGCCCAAGCAGCACAGCTGCTCATACCTTGGGGGCTCCCTTGTCACAGTACAGGAAGGGGGGCAAAGGTATGGTCTGGGTCCGTGTGTTTGCTGCCGTTAGGCTGCAGAGCATGGCAGCAACATAACCCCATGGGAGTAACCCTGTTCTCTCCCCCTTCCTCCACCAGCTCACACTGTGGGAAGATGTCACATTGCAGGGAGCCCACCACCCACCAGCCGGCGGAGGAGGAGGTCACACCACACACACAATGACCTCCTCCAGGAGCTTGTCCAACTGGGCCAGGGGGCCGAGGAGGGTGTTCGGGCTTGGGGGGGAGCCAGGTGCTGGCAAACCAAGCAGCTCCCCTGTGCCTCCTCGAGAGGGCCGTGGAGCTTGAGGAATGCCACACCCTCGCTCAAGAGTGCCAGAGGCAAGTCCTTGCTGCAATTGCTGTGGCCCTAGAGGGCACATGGCCCACGCTAAGTCACCTGGCGGACCACTTCATTGGACCAGCAGCCGCCGATGCCACCCAACAGGACCCCTGTGGTCTCTGCTGGGGTGGGCACGGTGAGGGCCATGGGGAACATCCTCACTACACCTGGACCGCACCCCGTTTTGAACCCTCATTTCACCCATCCCCCAGTTCTCCCCCAAGTCCTCTCTTCTCCCCCACATCCCCTGTTCAAGTCAAGTACCGTCTTTTGTCCCTTTCCCTTTTAAATAAATATTTTCTAGACATTTATTTCATTTTTCTGTGTTTATTGATTTTAGGATGGAGGGGCTGGGTGGTGCAGGTGTGTGGGGGAGGCATGTGTGGGGTGGAGCTGGTGAGGACATCAGGTGGCAGGGCTGGGTTGTCAGGGCTCCTCCACCAGTCCTTGAGCAACTCCTGGATGATGTGCACTCTTCACTGCGCCCACTCCAGCTGCTGCCAGGCTGCTGGAAGTGTGCAGCAAGTTGTTCAGTCTCAGCCTCCCAGAGGGTTGGGGCTCTATTGCCCCACAGTTCACAGAGGTTATGCAGGAGAACACAGGTGCTGATGACCTCTGGGATACTGTCCTCCACAAGGTGGAGGCGTGTTAGAAGGCACCGCCATCTGGCTTTGAGCCTCCCAAATGTGTGCGTCACCACCTGGCAACAGCTGTTCAGTCTTCTGTTGAAAACCTCCTTGCCTGGATCGAGGTGGCCTGTGTATGGCCTCATAAGCCATGGCAAGAGAGGGTATGCAGCATCCCCCACAAGACGGAGGCACACCTGCATGTCTCCAACAGGCATGCCATGCTGCAGGAGGAAGGTGCCCACCTGCATTTGCATGTACGGGGACGAGTTCCGCAGCATGCGGGCATCGTGCACCCTCCCTGGACAGCCCATGTAGACATTTGTGAAGAGGCCCTGGTGATCAACCAGGGCCTGCAGGAGCACAGAAAAATATCCCTTGACGTTTTGGTACGCTGCACTTCTGTGTGGTAGGGCTCCTGGTAAGAAAAACCTAGAAAGCATACCTGACTATGCACTCCCTAGATTTGCCCAGAGAACTTTTGTTAGTCAAGGCAGAAATGGATGCCTCTGCCAGCACTGCTTCTGCTTCTTGCCAGATCAGTGCAGGATTTGCCTTGAGATTTGTTTATTAATGTAATCAAAAGTCTTCATGAAATATATTAACAATGTGTTTATCATTGTTCTGCTGTTGGTGACGGTGTTAAATTATGTAACAGATGGACCATGGAGGCAGTGCAGAAAGGCAGAAAAGCAAAGCTGCTCTGAGGAAACATAGCTATACTGGAAACAGAGGAGAAAATGACTGCATGTGTGTTTTGTCTACTATGGATAAATCCAGAAATCTAGCCTAAATCCCTAAAGAAGCACAGACCTGTTCAAATGTCCTATCATGACAAGGGAAAGCTTGTGGAGTGGATGCAGTTATTTTAATATACAAGCTCCAGGGCAAATCCTACACTAAGAATGTTTCAACTGTTCTGATCCAAAACTACAGTTATGAGACCTGCTCACAAAAAGCCTACTGAAAGGAACCTGACTTTAAAACTTTCATAGCGCCTAGACTATTGAAAAATTCTTCAACTCTCTCCAGTGACACGGGGTACATGACATACCAGCAAAGAACATCCTTTGGATGATGGTGATGGTGAAGCCTGTCTCTTTGACCAAATTGTGCAAGCCATTTTATTTTGAAAATGCCCCCAAAACCCTAAATAGCTCAGGAGACATGATAATTTTAAAAAGGAAAATTAAGTCTTGTACAAATTTAAATTTAAGGAAATTAAGCCACTTTGAGGAGACAACTTGTATTAATCAATCTGTTAACTTGTATTATTATATTTCATTTCTCAGCCAATTGTGTTGAACATTGTAAGACTTTTTTACATGTGTGTTGATGACTTATTCATTTATTGCTCACTTCAGTCTAAATATCCTTCAGTTACTAGGGGCTAATGGACTAGGAAACTATGCCTCTGTATTGTCTCGGATGTCGTTAACCTCTCCCCCATCCTCTTCCCTACATCTGCCTGTAAAATCCTCTATTTTGATGCATTGCTGTCATAGGAGATTGTTTTTTTCTAAGACAGACATATTTTTAAATGACATTCCCAAGGGTGCTCATAGAAGCGTGTCCAGAAAGCAGAGGCAACTCACTGCAGCACCACAGCATTGCATAATTTGTGAGCTTATTAAGAAGTGCTAGCAAAGCCTGAAGCAAGTAATTATCTAGTTGTATTCTTTGGTATTGGAATTAGAAATTACTTCTCCAGGTGAGCCTAAGTGAGAAAATTTCTGAATAGGACAGACATCCAGAAAATAGTCTTCTTCCTTTCATTTGTTTTCTACCCCTAAAAAAAGAAATTCTTAACCATAAACAAAGGAAACTATGGGCCAGATGATACAATAATCTAAGATGAAGTCCTAATCATAGGGCCACCAACCAGCTAACTTCCCTCGCTATAAATCTGTATTTGAAGGCAAAGCATTTGTAGTGAAATAACAAGATGAGTGATTTGCGTACAGAAGGTTAATGTGGGTCACTGCATTTGACAGTTTAAAATACAGTAACTTTGATTCAGAGAAAGCATAAATGAAAACAATAACTGAGCAGCACAGACTTGTCGCTAAAATCCTGTGTTCAGATGTGTGTGGGGATAGATGCCCAAATGTATTTTCTCTGTCTTAAATTTGATGAAGACTTACATTATGCACAGAAAAAGCAAGGAGTCTCGTGGCACTTAAAAGATTAACAGATTTATTTATCGCATGAGCTTTTGTGGGAGAAAATCCCACTTAGTTAGACGCATTGAAGAGGGGGAACTTACAGAATGGGATGAAAATAAAGGCAGGGGAGTGTAAGACATGGGATCAGGTCATACTGCAAGGCTATGTCCACATGTAGCTGGTTAAATCGATTCTACTTGAATTGATTTAACCAAAACGAAATAAAACTTGTCAGCGGCTGGCCGAGTGTGGGGTGCGGGAGCCAGATCCCACATTGGCCACCTGGCCAGCAGCTGGCAAGCTGGCACAGTGGGGGGAGCTGGCTCCCGCACTCCATGCCTGGCCAGCAGCTGGCAAGCTGGGACAGTTGGGGGAGCCGGCTTCCTGACCTGCTGCCCCCCTGCACCTCCCCTCCCTTCCTGGCCAGGATGCTGAGGGGGGGTGGGGTGGGACTTCTTTCTAGGGTGCCATGCACCCTGGGAGGAAGGTCAATTGTTATATCGATATGTGGATCATATCGATATAACAGAGCCAGATGGGGTTATTTCAAAACCACAGTTTTGAAATAACCCTCATTTCGATATCAAACCAGGTTTTATTATATTGAAATTATTTTCCTTATTTTGAACTAAGGGAGCTCTTATTGGCTATATTCACACACCGTTTTGTTATTTCAAAACAAGTTATTTCGATATAACTTGTTTCGATATAACATGTTATATCGAAATAACTTGTTTCGAAATAACAAAACGGTGTCCTCGAAATAAGCAAAAAACGGGAATCGAAATAGCATTTCCACAGTGTGGACTTGCTATTTCGATCCAGGGGCAATGCAGCATGGGAGGTGTGGCAACATGGCCGCCTCCCTGGGCCATGTTGTGGCCATGTTGCTAGCCAATCACATAAAAGCCGGCCCTGACCTCACTCCCCTGTCCACTCACGCTAGCAGCATGCTGCAAGCCATGGACAGTGCTCGGCTGCCTAGACAGCGCCGTGCAGCACCCGGCCCCTTGGCGCGCATCAAGGGGCTCCAGCACCTCTGGGAGACTCTGTTTGTAGACCCCGAGGAGGACCGGCCGGTGGCTGAGGAGTACATCCAGCTCAGCCGCAGGGCTGAGCTACTGCCCCTGCCCCTCCCTGTGCCCCGCCGCATGTGGGCGCATGAGACCAGTGCCGACTGGTGGGAGAGGGTCGTTCTGCGCACCTGGGGCGACGACCTCTGGCGCCAGAACTTTCGCATGAGCAGGGCCAGTTTCACCCGCCTGGTGTGCGAACTCGCCCCGCACCTGCGCCACAGGGACACCCCCATGAGGCCTGCTGTCGCAGTGGAGAAACGAGTGGCCATCGCCCTGTGGAAGCTGGCCACCCCGGAGTCGCACAGGGCAGTGGCGCACCTGTTTGGCGTCGGGAGGTCCACCACCGGCACCATCCTCCTCGAGGTCACCAGGGCCATCAATCACGTCCTCCTGCGGCACCTGGTGAGACGTGGGGACCTGCAGGACACCATGCCCGGGATGGCAACCCTTGGCTTTCCAAACTCTGCTGGCATCTTGGACACCACACATATTCCTGTGCGTGCCCCGGAGCACAGGGCTGCGGTGTACCGTAACCGAAAGGGATACCATTCGGTCATTATGCAGGCCCTTGTGGACCACCAGGGCCGGTTCCAGGACTGCTACGTGGGATGGCCAGGGAGGGCCCATGACGCCAGGGTCCTCCGCAACTCTGCCCTGTATCGGGGCATGGAGGCGGGCACCCACTTCCCCCCTCACACCATCCACCTTGGGGGCGTAGAGGTGCCCGTTCTTATAGTGGCGGACGCGGCCTACCCCCTGCGGCCCTGGCTAATGCGACCATACGCCGGGCCACTCGACCCCAGCCGGCAGCTGTTCAATCGCCGCCTCGCCCGCTGTCGACAGGTGGTCGAGCGGGCATTCGGACGCCTCAAGGCCCGGTGGAGGTGCCTGCTCACTCGCCTCCACCTCGCTGAGCGCAGCCTGCCACAAGCCATCGCGGCATGTGCAGTGCTCCACAACTTTTGTGAGCAGCAGGGGGAACCCATCCCACTCGCATGGGAGGCTGAGGTCCAAGCATTTGCTAGGGACTATGAACAACCGAGATCCCGGCCAACTCAGGAGCAGCCATCTGTGCGAGCCCTTGCCATCCGCGACGCCCTCCGGCTCGCCTTCGCTGCGGAGGAAGACTGAGGACCAGGCCTGCCCTGCGCCAAACCACCATCTCCCCCGTCCGCCCACAGCCAGTCCACACCCATCCACCCACACTGCCAATCCCCCCCAATAAAAACACAGACAAGCATGACTAACGTTCCAGGGGTTTATTCACAATAAGGGAAGGGATGGGGGCAATACGGGATGGGGCAACCGGGGGGGGTCCGGGGGAGGGAACATGAACTTGGGAGGGGACAGGGGTGAAGAGGTCCTGGGGCGGGGAGGGTCCGGGGGGGGTGGCATGCCCGGCCTGCGCCCACGGCTGCCCTCCGCCCGCTGTGCTTGCTGGGGCGGTGATGTCTCCCGGCGCCGTCGGGGCGCCAGGCCCTCCGCAAGCTGGCGGATCGCTGCAGCCTGCTGCAGGATAGCAGCTGGCAGCTCCACTGCCAGGCCCTCCAGTGCCCTCGCCGCTCTGTCCTCAGCGCCTGCGAGGCGCTCCAGGGCACGGAGCCCAGCTGCCTGCCGCTGCACCTGCTCCCGTCTCCAGGCCTGGGTGGCGGTGTGCATGTCCCGCCCGAGCTCCTCCAGGCTCTCCAGGAGCTCACTGCAGGTCCTGGGGGCCCTCCGCTGTCGCCGCGGTGTCCTGGGGCTTCGGCGGTGGGGTCCGGGCGTGGGTGCCGGCCCTCGGGGAGGGGCTCTGCGACGTGCTGCAGGGACGCAAAAAACACAGTTAGCCCCTGCCGCCTGCTGGTCCCATCTGTGTGCACCTGTCTGCAGCACACACCTCTGCCCTGACTGTCAGGGTCCCAAGATCCCGTGGGACATTGCCCTGGGGTAGGACTCCTGGCCCCCAAAGCCTGGGAAGGAGGCCGGGATGGTACCCGACAGAGGACATTGGAGGACCCTGGGCAAGACGGTTGTCTGGCCGAGGTAGTCATCAGGGTTTACGGCGCCCTGGGACAGTTACCCAAATAAATCGGTATACTCTGGCAGTCCAGGATCCATCAGCCCCTCTGGGAAAAAGCCTGACAAATCCCCCTATTGTGACCTGCCTGCCAGACAGAGAATGGGAGGATAACAAGAAGAACAGAGCACAGGAAAGGAGACCATGGTCTCCTTTTGCCAGACATCTGGGACCCGTACCCTGGAGGCACACATGCTTGTGGTGCCCACAAGGGTGAACTGGACCCAGCCACGCCTTGCACTTGAGGTCTCCCGAGGCCACTTGCCAGTGGTGTGCCCTGCCTGCTCTCCACCCCACCCAAGATGCTGCTGCATCTTTCCCAGCCAGTCCCTGGTCACCACCCTCCGGCACACAAGGGCCTTTTTCCCCAGTGACACCTGTGTCTGTGGGCCCCGTGGCCAGGGGGCCCCTCTGTGCCCACGAACCCTGGGCCCTACCCGCCCCGGTGCCTGGCCCTGGCCTCCACCCGTCCCGGGACTTGCTGGACAGGCCCAACCCTGTGTGCCCCCGTGTGGGGGGGTGTACTTACCCACGGGGGCTCCAGAGGTCCGCCGAGCTGTCCCGGGGTCTGACTCGGAGCCTGGGGCGGTGGTGGGCCCCTGCTCCTCAGTGCTGCTGTCTGCCTCCATGGGCCTGAACAGCTCCGGGGTCGTGGGGCTCGCCTCCGCCGCTGTTGGTGGTGCAGTTGGTGGTCCCCCGACGGAGACGTCAGAGGTGGCTGCCTCCAGGCCTGATGATGGGCTCTGATGCCCCCCAGAGGTGTCAACGGATGCAGTGGGGGCACCGCTGGGCTGTGTGCCCAGGAATTCATCCAGGGCCTCGTAAAATGGGCACGTGGCCTGGCTGCCAGGCCCCTCCAGTGCCCGGGCATCCCGGGTGCGGGCATACTCCTGGCGGAGCGTCTTTATTTTGCTCTGCACCTGCTCCGTTGTTCGGAGGTTCCCTGCTTGGGACATCGCATCCGTGATGTCATGATATATATCACGGTTCCGGTGGCTGGCCTGGAACCTTTCCACTATTTCTGGCTGCCGCCAGATGCCCAGGAGGCAAGTCACGTCCTCCTGAGTCCACACAGGCGCCCTCCGGCGTCCTGTAGCTGAGGAACCTGGCTGCTGAGCCATGGCTGCCTGTTAGCTGCCTCCCTGCCACACAGCCTAACAGGCACGCCCTAGCAGGAAGTTCCCCCAGGGTGCTGTGCACCCTGGGAGGAAGGTCAGCCGGTTATTTCGAAACAACGGTTGTTTCGAAATAACACAGCCACTACAACGGTTGTTTCGAAACAACTCGTTTCGAAACAACCGTTGTTTCGAAACGGCATGTCCCATTGGCGTTATTTCGAAACAACCGTTTCGGGACAACGCCGTTTCGAAAGGTAATGAGGTTTAAGTTATTTCGCAAAGACCACGGCCATTTCGAAAGAAGCGGTTTGCTTCTTTCGAAATGGCTGTGCATCGTGTGGCCATGGCACTCCTTATTTCGAAACAACCTCTGTTGTTTCGAAATAAGGAGTGTGTGTGGACATACCCATTTTGAAATAAGGAAACATCATCTGGACATAAACATTTTTAAATTGAAATGATGAGTGTTATTTTGATTTAAAAGGTGCATGTGGAGATGCTCCAACAGCAAATCAGGGCATTTTTTGTTGCAGTATGACCTGATCCCATGTCTTATGCTCCCCTGCCTTTATTTTCAACCCTTTCTGCAAGGTCCCCCTCTTCAAAGCATCTGATGAAGTAGGATTTTCTCCCACGAAAGCTCATGCAATAAATAAATCTGTTAGGGTATGTCCACACGTCTCTTTTATTTCAAAATAACACTGGTTATTTTGAAATAAAAAAGATTAGGTTCACACAACGTTTTCTTATTTCGAAATGACAGGCTCCATTATTTCGAAATAAGAGCCGTCATTTCGAAACAGCTTAAGCCCCATTCATTTTGAAAAGTCTGTTATTTCGAAATGGTTATTTTGAAATAAGGCCGTTTGGACCTGTTTCGAAACAACACCGTTGTTTCAAAACAACAGGTCCAAACGGCCTTATTTTGAAATAACCATTTTGAAATAACAGCTGTTTTGAAAGCAGGCTTTCCCTTAATTTGAATTAACATTTTGTTAATTCAAATTAACTTATTTTGAAATAAGGACTTTATTTTGAAATAACTCATTTCAAAATAATGATGTATGTGTGGACATAGCCTTAGTCTTTAAGTGCCACAAGATTCCTTGCCCTTTTTGCTTTACTAGACTAACACAGCTGCCCCTTTGGAACTTGGCATTATGCACAGAGAAATTCTAACACAGATCATAACGGCTCTGTATACAGGATAGGACTATAGAATTTTTATTTCTGTAGGCTCAAGAAGATATTGTTCTCCTGAGCACTGATGTTCAGTAGATCTAAAGACCATTTCCTTCAATGTACTTATATGAGTAAGAAAACACTCAACCACAGTAACTCTGGTGGTAGTCCCATTAACTTAGTTCCTTCGCCAAAGATATGAACATCCAACAGGCAAATGTCCCTTTACCTCATAATTTTCCTCTTCCTCATCCACTAAACTCCAGCCTTATGGTTTTGCATCCATGATTAGCATGGTCCCAGAGTCCTGAGATGCATGGAGGCAGGTCTCTCTGGTCTCTGAGACCTGCTGCCTGGTCTTATCCCAAAGCTCCACCACCTTAGTTAGTTACAGTGCTTTCAGTTCTATTAGTGGCTGGGTTAGAGGTCTTCAACAGTTCAGTCAGTTCTCCTCCTGTTCTCTTTGGCTTCTGTGAAAAGCCCTCTCTGCAGTGTACCTCATTAATGAGCTCTCAGTCTGGGGTAAGCAGTAGCATATAAGAAGACCCATCAGCAGAGTCCTTGCACCTGGCCACACACTTATTGCTGCAAGTTCAGGTCACTACTCAACCAAATTCTAAGTTTTATTTATGGTGGAGCCCAAAGTGTCACTAAAGAAATTCTGGGTTGGGAGCTTGTGCAAATGAAGTTTACTGCTCCTATACTTCTCCCTGTTAGCCAGTAGATTGGTGGAGGACACCTGCTTCCCATCTAGAACTTCAGGAAACAGAACTTGCATGTACATTCCTAAACTCAAGAACAACAGCAGTGGGATTTGTGACTGAGTGGTCTTCATGGAAATCTCTCCCTCTTTGTTACCCCAAATATAATGTGAATGAGATTGTAATTTTTTTGTCTACTTGCAGATGTTTTAATCTGTTCTTATAAACAGCTCTTTGAAGGTCTGCTTTGTGGAGATCCCAACAAGAACAACTGTTAACCCCCAAAATAACAATAATGAATTGTGGAACATTCCTGTATACAAAGTGGCAAACATTAGATTTCTTTTTTTTGAGTCTTTTCTTTTGCAGCTTCATGGAATGTAAGCATCTTTGGGTACATGGTATCCTCCCCACCCCTGCGTTTCAGCTAAACTTTTGGAAAGTTCATGGTTTGATTGTGATCAGATATATTTATTTTTAACATCATAAATTTCCTGAATTGCAGCTGGTTATCACTAAGAATCTGCTCTGGGATTATCATTCTGGCCAACAAAATCATAAAATCATAGTGTTGGAAGGGACCTTATGATGGGTGCAAAGTCCAACCACCTGCTAAAAGCAGGACCACTCCCACTAAATAATCCCAGCCAGGATTTTGTCTAACAGGCCTTAAATGTTTCCAGAAATGGAGATTCTATCACCTCTCTAAGTAATCCATTCCAGTGCTTCACCACCTTCCTAGCCCTAGTCTACACTTACCGGGATCTTCAGCAGTCCACTGCAGATATGCAAGACACATAAAATACTTTGCATATCTGCAGGGGCAGCTCAAGGGCTTGTGGCACTCTGAGCCAGCTTTTGCTTTTGCGCCCCTCCCCTTGGAGGAGTTGGGGGTGGAGCACAGAACCCAGCCTCCACTCTGGGCCAGCTTGCCCTGCCCCCCAGGGCAGGAACAGCCGGCCCAGGGACAGAGTAAGCCACCTCAGAGGCTGGGCTCCACTCTTCCACCCGTCCCTTGGGCAGGCTGTTCCACCCTAAGGATAGGGATGGTCAGCCCAGAGGTGGGACAAGAGTGCGGAGCCCAACCTCTGGGCTGGCCCGATCTGCTGCAGGGGGTGGAGTGGCTGGCTCACGGAGGGGCAGGAGTGTGAGGTATGACTTCTGGATCAGCTTGCCCCGCCTCCTGGCACCTCTTAGCTTAGGTGCCCCAAGCCAGTGCCTCATTAGCTCTTGGCTAGAGCTGGCCCTGCATATCTGCCAGTGACTTTCTAAGCTGCCGCGACAAACTTGGGGGAAGCCGACCTCAAATAGCTTGCGGTTGGCTTTAGCTTGCGGTTGGCTTTCAGCAACTCTTGTTAGGAGGCAGGAGTTGCTATGATGACTTCTGGAGTGCAGCAGTGAGTTCATACTCACTGCTAAATCTCAACTGGAAGATCGCATTGATGGTGGTCATTTTGCCGCCATCAGTCTAGACAAGTGGTTTTCAAACTGTTTTTTTTTCAGGACCCAGTTGAAAAAAAATTGTTTATGTCCACGACCCAACAATTACATCTTTGAGCAATGCATTCGGGTCTTTTGGCAGTAGCAGCAGAGGTGCCTGAGGGTCTGTGGCCCAGTACGGGGTCCCAACCCTAACTTTGAAAATCGCTGGTCTGGACATACCCCTAGTGAGAGAGTTTTTCTTAATAGCCAGTCTTGACCACCCTAGCTGAAGCTTGAAACCATTGTTCCTTGTTCTGTCCTCGGTTACTACTGGGAACAGCCTAGCTCCTTCCTTTTTGGAGTACCCCTTCAAGTAGTTGAAAGTTCCTATTGAATCCCCCCTCAGTCTTCTCTTCTGCAGACTAAATAAACCTAGTTCCATCAGTCTCTCCTCACAAGTCATGTGCCCTAACCCCCTAATCATTTTTGTTGCCCTCTGCTGGACTCTAATTTGTCCACATCCTTTCTGTAGTGCGGAGCCTAAAACTGGACACAGTATTCCAGATGTGGCCTCACCAGAGCCAAATACAGGGGAATAATCACATCCCTCAGTCTGCTGGCAATACTCATACTGATGCAGTCCAATATGCCATTGGTCTTTTTGGCAACCAGTACACATTATTGACTCATATCCGGCTTCCTATCCACCAAAATCCCCATGTCATTTTCTGCAGTGCTGCTACTTAGCCAATCAGTCCCCAGCCTGTAGTAGTATATGGGATTTTTCCATCCTAAGTACAGGACTTAGCACTTTTCCTTTTTGAACCTCATGAGATATTCATTTGGCCCAAAGCTCCAATTTGTCTAGGTCTCTCTGAATCCTATCCCTGCCCTCCTGCATGTTTACCATTCCTTCTAGGTTGGTGCCATCTGCAAATGTACTGAGTGTGCAATCTATCCCATCATCCGGATCATTAATGAAGATGTTGAACACAACTGACCCCCTGGGGCAGTTCACTAGTTACTGGTTGCCAGCTAGACTTTGAGCCTACCTGCTAAGCCTGATGATCTAGCCAGCTTTCTATCTACCTTATGGTCCATTCATCCAAACCATACTTCCTTAAGTTACTGATAAGAATGCTGTGGGAAACCATATCAAAAGCTTTGCTAAAGTCAAGGTATAGTACATTGATGGCTATTCCTGCATCCACACATCCCATCATCTCATCATAGAAGGCAATCAGGTTGGTTAGGCATGATTTGCCCTTGGTGAATCCATGCTGACTGTTCCTGACCAGTCTATTTTCCTCCAAGTGTTTCAGAATCAATTCTTTGAGGACCTGCTCCATGATTTTTCCAGGAATTGAGGTGAAGCTGATTGATCTGTAGTTTCCTGGGTCCTCCTCCTTCCATTTCTTGAAGATAGGCACTATATTTGCCGTCTTCATGTCATCTGGGACCTCCTCTGTTTGCCACAAGTCTTCAAAGATAATGGCTGTTGGCTCTGTAATCACATTGGCCGACTCCCTCAGCACCCTTGGATGCAGTTCATCCAGTCCCATAGACATGTGCACATGCAACTTCTCTAAATAGTCCCTAACCTGACCTTCCATCACCAAGGGCTGATCTCCTTCTCTCCATTCTGTGTTACCCCCTGTAATGGCCTTGGAGCTGACCCTGCCTGTGAAGACTGAGGTAAAGAAAGCATTGAGTACTTCAGCCTTTTCAGCATCATCTGCCCCAAGGATACCTGCCCCATTCAGTAAGGAACCTACACCATCCCTGATCCTCTTCTTGTTACTAACATACTTGAAGAACCCCTTCCAATTATCCTTCACATCCCTTGCTAGCTGCAATTCCAATTGCTCTTTGGCCTTTCTGATTTTATGTGCATTGCCTTAGTGGTATATACTGATCTTGCAGATAACATGCAAAATACCTCTGATACCACATAACACTCTGAAATTTCACAAAGAACTTTGTTCCCAAAAGGGGAAAAAAACTGAAATTTTGAAACATTCCACAGAACTGGAATTCTAAAATTGATCTTAGAAAAGGTCAAAATAGCATATCTTTTAATGTCTTAAATTTTTCTGGCGCCCCAGAAGTCCACCACAGGTGCAGCTGAGGAGCTGGGAGAGATCCCATCTGGCAGGTTCCTCAGGAGACAGGAGTTGGGGGCCCCTCAGGCTTTTGGCTCCCCTCAAAGGAGCTGAGCAGGTGAGCTGGCAGGAAACTAGGCATATGATAAAAGCTGGCTGACCAAGAAGGCTCCACGAGAAACCTGCTTAGACAGTTTACAGCAGAAAAACATTTCACTGGACAAGTGTCTGACCAGCTGTCTAATTTTAGCCACTCCTAGATAGCTTAAATGCAGCTCTTTTGTTATTTGTTGCTGCCTTGTAGTGGATGATTGCTTAAAAGCTCCCTTTTGTACACATCATGAACAGCATGTTCCTTTCAACCATGAACTGGAGAAAGGCTACACTTTCTTGTATTCAGTTCTTCACTCTTTATCAGTAGCCTCATATGTTAGTGCTCAGAAAGAATCCTTCTTAGTTGCTCTTTTCAGCATTGTACAAGAGGCTGATAATGCCCCTATTCAAGATATATATCAGGAGCAGCCAAACTTATGGAACTCAAGAGCCACGCAAGTTGATTATTAAACCTTCGAGAGCCGCAGTAAGGCATATAGCCATATTTTACGTCCTCCAAAAATCACTAAGTTTAAAAGTCATTGCACACTTTAATTTTATTGTAAAAAGAGGGCAAATATTGATCCTACTAATGTTATTCTAATAATTACTTAAGGTTACCATGAAGACAAGACATACCTATACGGTAAAAACTTAGCTTTTCCTCGCCATCCCGACCATGCTATCACTTCTTCCTGCCATCCCAAGCCCCTCCCTAAACACCAGACCCTGATGCTGGCTCCCCCAGGCTGACCCCCTCTCCAGGCTGGCTTACCTGGCTGCTCCAGTGGCTAGGCACAGGCTGGGGCTCCCCCCAAGCATGCCCAGAGCTAAAACTTCTGGCTGGGGCTGCTTTCCTCTGGCTTTCTTCTGCGAGCCGCGTTTTTTCATTGAAGAGCCACATGTGGCTCCCGAGCAGCAGTTATTAAACACAGCCACTGAAATTGTTGTGGAAAATAATTATCCGGTGCTAACTGAGTCCATCGGCATTTGAATGCTGTGCTCTGCTTATGTGTTCAATTTCTTATTGGCAAATGTTAGCTTTGCAAATGTGCACAGCATCCTTGATGACAGTACCTCTTCTGGGGTTGAATATAGATGTCAGAGGCTGATGGTCTGTTATTGAAATAAGATTGACTATACAAACAGCAATGAAGGATTTAACTTCCCATACCAAGTCAAGGGCACTGTTATTTATTTTTACATAATTCCTTTGGTTTGGTGCTAACAGATGAGATGCAAATACAACTTTCAGAGCTATGACTGAACATGAGACATTTCTCTTTTCCATGGGATGAGGCATCACAAGCCGATCTAATGGGAAGTGCTGAATCATAATGCATTAGAAATGTGTTGAGTCATAATGCATGGACACTTCACCTGAAATTATAAGTACCTTAGTTTCCTTGAATATTTCTGCACAGACACCCATTGCATGTCTTACCTATCAGAAGTAGTGGATGTAGAGAGGATGTAGGATGGTAGCAAGGTCTAGAAAAAAGAATTTTAACAGTTTATACATTTCTTTTTTAAATTCTGTGGAATGAGATGTCCTTTATTGCAGCTGCTGCCAAATTTACAGTGCTGCCTTAACCTGTGTTTAGGCCCAGAAAGATCTTAAGATTGATTTTTATCAAAGCTAAGCAAAATTGCTGCTGATTACTGTTATTTCCCTAATCAGTGAACATGTTAATATGCATTACTTATCCAGGAATCCCATCCTTATCTATGGAATCTTTAGCCCTTTATGGGGAGAAGCTACCATATGAGAGAGACACAGCAAGAACCTGTCTTGAGCTAACTCTTTGCATAAAGAGAGACAAGTACACAAGAATGTACTGTAATTTGCTATTTCAGTGGACAAGTTTTTAGATAGTGATTTTTCTTTCCCCCTGATATTGTTAGTTAAATGTTCAGTATAAAAAGGAATTTGTGTCCTAGACACATAACATGTCAGTTCTGTACATTTTTTTTCTCTCATGGCATAATGTATTGGTGGAATAGAATAATATTTTATGAATACAGATGGAATGATTAAGCTGTATGATGTTATGAAAGGTTTGTATGGTGATTTAAAATTATGTAGGTATTTATGGAGTGCTTGTAAATTTGTACGTTTGCTTTTGTAGTGAGTAAATTATATGTTTGTTAGTACCATGGTGTGTTGGAAATAGATCTCTCAAATAGGAGATGGGATTTTATAATGTCCTTGTAATTTCATTTGTTTTAAACTTGGCCTATAGATTCACAAACTTGAGGGGGAAATTTAAGATTGGGTGGACTACTTGTGAATGGTGAAAGAGTATATAGCTGTGGGACACGATGGATTCTTTAATTGTTCATTTTCAGTCTTCTATATGTTTGGCATTGTTTTGGAGGTTTTGGCTGGATCTATTAAAATACACTTTCAATCTTAGCTCACCTTAATTAAGCTTTTATCTGAATTTCCCTGCTTTTTAAAGATGATCTTCACATGACTGAAGTATGTTAGTGTGTCAAAGCTGCAGAAGGGAAGCCCTGTGCTGGCAGATACTGAGGCCCTATCACAACCAGGACTCACTTCCTGTAGGTTTGTTAGGGGCTTTGCTGAGCAAGGGCTAAGTGATTTTGTCCAAATTATCAGAAGAAACTCCTCACTGAGGTGAAAGGTGAATCCAGATCAGCTAAACTCTAGTCTATGCTTTAGCCGTAAAATCATTCTTCATTGTCTGAAGCACAGTGACTGAAATTGGCATAAAAAGAAAAATCTCAAGGGCACCCTGTTGTTTCCAGGGGAAACTATCATGTTTTGAAAACCAAGCTGGTAGTGGGCAGCTAGATTCAGCACTCATGAGGGGCTCCCACTGCTGCATTATCCTTTTGTACATTTCCCAACCTGGTTCTAATCATCTCAATCATGGGATCCTGACTTCTGCTTTTCTGAAGTTCATTATATGAATAATATATGCACATGCAGTCTGTTCCTTGCAGCAAAGAATGTGGTGAAACTAATTTTATCTGCACTTGTAAAAATCCCAAGGTCACTGGAATTTATATAAAGAAGCTGCTAGAGGTGTGTATGCACAGTGCATCTGATTATTTCTGACAGTCACCCCTCCTGCAACAAACTTTTCTTCTATTTTTAAAAAGAGTAACTTTGCAGTTGTTTTTAAAAATTTCTTATGCTACCGTATTTGATCAAATGTTAACTGTAGCAAGAGCAGCCTTTACCTGTCCTGCTACTTGAGCCCTAATGGGCAATGGAGTGAAACTCCCTGGGAAACCTGAAGGAAAGTGGGCTGAAGAAGTAAGAGTAGCTGGGCAGCTCCCTGAGCCAAGTCCTATAAAGGCTCCCTCAGCTAGGCCCTAGGGAGGCTCTCTGGCAAAAGCTCAGGAAGGTCATGGACTAACAAGCCCCCGGAGAGAGAGGTAATTTGAAATAGAGACTTTTGGAAAGGGGGGAGGTGTGAGTGTGGAAGCCTATGGGAAGAGGGGCTGCCCAGTGTAAGGGCAGGAACTGAAAAGCCCCTGAGCCTAAACAGAGGCTGTATACACCTGGTGGAGGGAATAGTTACAAATAAATTCCAAAGGGGTAGCTATGTTAGTTTAATTCAGGAAGACAAGCAAGGAGTCCTGTGGCACTTTTAAAGACTAACAAATGTATTTATTGCATGAGCTTTCATGGGAGAAAATCCCACTTCATCAGATAGTTCTAATGAAGTGGAATTTTCTCCCATGAAAGCTCATGTGATAAATATATTTGTTAGTCTTTAAAAATGCCACAGTACTCCTTGTTTTGTCTTACAAATAAAGACCACTGTGGGAAAGTATTTCACAGATGTCTGGATGTTGTTTGTGGGGCAGAGGACCAAAGCCAAAGGGGTGAAGACCCTGTTACAGTGACTGAAAAACAACTGTTTGTTTTGTTTATTGCTTTGTAGTGCTGTGCTTTTCAACAACTACTTTCTCAATCTGTAAGCATTTTAAAAAGCAATCTCCCTTTTTTTTTTTTTTGTCACAATGAGGATTTTTAAGTGGCCTGGTTTTTTAGAGGCAAAAAATCAATACACTGAGACAAATTCATTGTTGTAGTAACTCTATAACATCAAATAATTTACATTTGGAATGAATTTGGAACACTTACTTCTAAACATTCTTCAGTATTAAATATTTATTAATGTCCTTACCCCATTGATTTACAGAGCGCTGCAGCAGTTAAATGCTTATATAAATTTTCTTTAAAAAAATCACAAATTGCCTAAAAGGGTGGCATTGCAGAGTCACGGCTGCTGTCTACTGTTATTGGCATTCAAGTTATCATTAGTCAGACTCTGGAATAAAACTAATCTCTGTTCAATCAGAACAAAATCCATTGCAACTTGCCCCGTGCTGTGAAGCTTGCTATGTATGTGTGCACACCCACAGGTATGGTGCAGGAAACATGGTTGGGCAAAGGAAATCAATAGCAACTACAACAGTGTATTTTAAAAAATTCATCCTTTCTCCTGTTATTTCATGTGTCTCCCACCCAGTCGTTGTCTTGACTATAATGTAGAAAAGGCTAAGTGATGTCTGTTGTGCTTGACGATTCTTGCTCTCAGTATTTCAAGAGGCCCTACACAAACAACTTGTAAATAATAGATTATAGACTCGTTGGAGCTGGGCCTTGCCTGAGGATATGTTTGCATTGTGTCTGGCATACTGGGCTCTTAATCCCTATTTGACTATGAGGAGTGTGTACAGCTTTGATGGGGATACCCTGAGCTGTGAGCCACTGGGTTGTGGCTCTGTCTCAGCAACAGAGAGTTTGTCTGGTGATTAGACTGTCAGCTCCCTGTCACACCAACCCTCACTAGGAAACTCCTCCAGGTTCTCTCAGCCCAAACCTTGCCTAGCAGGTAACAAGCTGAACTCCAGCCCTGACTTTCTCCAATTTGTCCACATTTTCACTGAAATGGGGTGCCCAGAATTGGACACAATACTTCACTTGAGGCTGGAGTAGAAGGAAAGATTTACTTCACATGTATTACTTATAATCCTCCTGTTAATACATCCCAGAATGGTGTTTGCTTCTTTTGCAACAGTGTTATACCATTGACTCATATTCAGCTTGTGGTCCATTATGACATCCAGATGCCTTTCCTCAGTATTCCTTCCTAGGCAGTCATTGCCTATTTTGTATGTGTGCAATGCATTGTTCTTTCCTAAGTGGAATACTTTGCATTCATCCTTAGTGAATTTCATCCTATTTACCTTAGACCATTTCACCAGTTTGTCCAAGTCATTGTGAATTGTGATCCTATCCTCCACAGCACTTGCAACCCCTCCCAACTTGGTATCATCTGCAAACTTTATAAGTGTACTCTCTGTGCCCTTTTCTAAATCATTGATGAAAGTATCGAACAGAACCAGACCCGGAACTGATCCCTGTGGTACTCAGCTTGTTGTGCCTTTCCAGTGTGACTGTGAACTGTTGATTACTACTTTCTAGGAGAAGTTATTTAACCAGTTATGCACCCATTCTTACTGTAGCTCTATCTAAGTTGTATTTCCTTAGTTTGTTGATGAGAAGATGATGTGAGACAGTATCAAAAGCCTTGCTAAGGTTTAGTATATCACATCTGCCACTTCCCCTCTATCTACAAGTCTTGTTACCCCACCATAGAAAGCTATCAGGTTGGCTTGGCATGATTTGTTCTTGAGAAATCCATACTGACTATCACTTTACACCTTATGCTCTTCTACAGGTTTGTGAACTGATTCTTTAATTATTTTCTCCATTATCTTCCCTGGTACAGAAGTAAAATTGACTGATCTATAATTCCCTAAGTTTCCTTATTTCCCTCTTTATAGATGGGCACTTTTTGTCCATTTCCAGTCCTCTGGGATGTTTCTAGTCTTCCATGACTCTTCAACAATAATAGTCAATGGCTCAAATATCTCCTGAGCAAAATCCTTGAATAGTCTAGGGTGCATATAGAATAATAGGGTTGGAAGGGACCTCATGAGGTCATCTAGTCCAACCCCTGCCAAAAAAGCAGAACCACTCCCACTAAATTATCCCAGCCAAGGTTTTGTCCAAGCAGGCCTGAGGGTCTGTGGCCCAGTATGGGGTCCCAACCCTAACTTTGAAAATCACTGGTCTGGACATACCCCTAGTGAGAGAGTTTTTCTTAATAGCCAGTCTTGACCACCCTAGCTGAAGCTTGAAACCTTTGCTCCTTGTTCTGTCCTCTGTTACTACTGAGAACAGCCGAGCTCCATCCTCCTTGGAGCATCTCTTCAAGTAGTTGAAGGTTGCTATCAAATCCCCCCTCAGTCTTCTCTTCTGCAGGCTAAATAAGCCTAGTTCCTTCAGTCTTTCTTCATAGGGCTTGTGCTCCAGCCCCTTGATCATTTTTAGTGCCCTCTGCTGGACTCCTTCTAATTTGTCCATGTCCTTTTTGTAGTGGGGAGCCCAAAAATGGACACAGTATTCCAAATGCAGCCTCACCAGTGCCAAATAGAGGGGAATGATCACATCCCTCCATCTATCTGCTGGCAACACTTCTTCTGATGCAGCCAGCCCAGTATGCCATTGGCTTTTTTGGCAGCAAGAGCACACTGCTGACTCATATCCAGCTTCCTATCCACCATGACCCCCAGGTTCTTTTCTACAGTGCTGCTACTTAGCTGATCGCTCCCCAGCCAGTAGCAGTGCATGGGTTTTTTCCGTCCTAAGTGCAGGACTTCGCATTTGTCCTTGTTGAACCTTATGAGATTTCTATTGACGCACTGCTCCAATTTGTCAAAGTCTCCTTGAATCCTGTCCCTGCCCTCTGGTGTATCTACTGTTCCCCCCAGCTTGGTGTCATCCGCAAACTTACTGAATGTGCAATCTATCCTATCATCCAGATCATTAATGAAAATGTTGAACAGAACTGGCCCCAGGACTGACCCCTGGGGCACACCACTCTTTCCTGGTTGCCAAGTAGACATGGAGCTATTGATTCCTACACGCTGAAACCGTTGATCTAGCCAGTTCTCTATCCACCTTACAGTCCACACATCCAACCCATACTTCCTTAACTTGCTGACAAGGATGCTGTGGGAAACCATATCAAAAGCCTTGCTAAAGTTGAGGTGTATCACATCAATGGCTCTTCCCGCATCCACATAGCCAGTCATCTCATCATAGAAGGCGACGAGGTTGGTCAGACATGATTTATCCTTGGTGAATCCATGCTGACAGTTCCTTATCACTATATTTTCCTCCAAGTGTTTCAGGATGGATTCTTTGAGAACCTGCTCCATGATTTTTCCAGGGATTGAGGTGAGGCTGACAGGTCTGTAATTCCCTGAATCCTCCTTTTTCCCTTTGTTGAAGATAGGCACTATATTTGCTTTTTTCCAGTCCTCCTGCACCTCCCCCATTCACCATGAGTTTTCAAAGATAATGGCCAGTTGTACTACTATCTCATCGGCCAACTCCCTCAGCACCCTCGGATGCAGTTCGTCCGGCCCCATGGACTTGTGCACATCCAGCTTCTTTAAGTAGTTCCTAAGGTGAACTTCTGTCACCAAGGGCCTCTCTTATATGATCAGGCCCTGGTGAATGGAAGACATCAAACTTGTCTAAGTAATTTCTAACTTATTCTTCCCTATTTTAGCTTTTGGTCTTATCCCACTTTTATTGCCCTTCATGATATCAGCTGTCCAATAGCCACCAATCTTCTTGGTGAAAAAAAAAAACCAAATCATTTAGTTCCTCTGCCATTTCCACATTTTTTGTTATTGTTTTTCCCTCTTTATTGAGTAATGTTCCTATGCTGTCCTTGGTCTTCCTCTTGTTTCTAATGTATTTGAATGATGATTTCTTTTTACCCTTTATGCCAGGGTGGGCAACAAAATTCATAGGTGGGCCAGAGGGGGCAGCGGAGAGCTGATCTGCAGCTAGGGTTGGGAAGGGAGGAGAGCCAGCAAGGTGAGCTGGTGGGGTTGGGGCAGAAGGGGGGTGAAGAGCTGGCAGGGGGGCCCACACAAAGCCTGCTGGGAGGGGTGTAAGGGGCCAGCGCATTGCAAGCCTCAAACCTGGAACAGCACAGTGCTGGCTAGGGGGACAAAGAGGGCAGCCCACTTTCCAATGCATTCCAAGAACTTGTTGGATAACCTGTGCCTTGCTGTGTTACTTTCCCAACAGCTGTCTGGGTAGTTGATGTCCCCTATCACCACCAAGTCCTGTTCTTTGGATGATTTTGTTAGTTGTTGGGGGGTGGGGAAGCCTCATCCACCTCTTCTTCCTGGTTAGGTGGTCTGAAGTAGACTCTTGCCATGAAATGATTCTTGTTTTATACTCCTTTTATCTTTACCCAGGGACTTTCAACATGTCTGTTTCCTATTTCCATCTCAACCTCAGTCCAAGTATGTAAAATTTTAATGTATTATTATTTTAATACAACACTACCTCTTCCCTTTTTTCTGTTTCTGTTTGCTGTTACATTAAAACAGGATATAGATAAAATCAGAACAATGCATGTAGCATCCCACTAGTTTTCTTCAAGTTTAAGCACCAAATACAATCTTGCACGTCAATTGTCCTTTTGCTCTATCCTAATACACAAGTGAATTGACCTGGGACTTTGTCATGAGCTGGCACCTGATCTGCCAGAATCACAAGTGTATTCACATTATTAGCTGTGGTAAATCAAAAACAGAAGCCTACGGTCCCCTTTTACAGAAACTCATTTATATCTGATGGAGAAAGCTACAGACAGAAGATTTATTATGCATAATCTATGGGACTGTCACAGCTCGTGTTCCAACAGGATAGAATTTTTCTACAGATGACACTCTAGATACCATAGTTAAATAACACAATTTTAAAAAATGATTTCTATGACTGGCTCACCAGCCAAGCCAATTCTGTGCTGTGCTGAAGGTTGTTAGAAAAGTCCCTTGACTTTTTACTCACTAGTAATTTTTACTGAAAATGCTGTTGTCTTTTTTTTATTTTGTCCATGTAGGTGCAATTTTGATAGATAAAGCTGTATACAGACATATTTAGCCTCGTATGTTCTTTTGGGTACAAGACTGTCATACTGACCGCAGATAAATTGGGTATTTGTGTGTATGTGACTTCTCTGCGTGTGTGCGTGTGTATGCGCAATCTGATCGACTTGCATGGCCTAGTGCTTATGCACAAATGTAGATGTATACAGCATGCGTGATCCTAACTGAACACATAGTATTATTCCAAAAGGCAAGGGAAGGTCTGATTCAGCATTCATTGAAGTCAGTGAAGAGGGCCTATTGACTTGAGTGGGCTTTGAATCATGCTATATAGACAATGAAGATCCAAGTTACAGCTCAGCTATCTGTTCTTTTTTCTTACCTTTTCAACTTGTAGCAAAAAAACAAAACAACAGTTAAGGTCTATTTAAACAAAGCATTTGTGTAACTCTGACTCTGTTGCAGTAAATATTAGGAGACATTAAGTATGGGGGATAAAATTGCTTTTTTCCCCCCCCAAATAGAAGTGCATAGAAATCAATACCTTTTTAAAATATATGGGTTTGCTTTTTTTAACTTAAGCTTGGTTTAACTTATCTATGGAACGGTAATACTGTTTTGTTCTTATCTCATGACTTCCCATTGAGTCTCAAATTACTTTAGAATCAATTACCTCTCACAGCAACCCTATTTTACCACTGGGCATATTGAGTCATAGAGTTCAGTGACATCCAGACTCAAGCATCAGTTTAAAGGCTAGTTTGTGTATAGAAGCTCAGATGTCTGACTCCTAATTAACCACTGGGCCTATATATGCTATAATTAGTTACTGCTAATTAAAATTTTGAAAAGAGGAATTTTGGAAAGGAAAGGTGGTCCATCACAGGTCCTAGCTACATCAGCCACACCATCAGAGGCTCATTCACCTGCACATCCACTCATGTGGTATATGCCATCATGCGCCAGCAATGTACCTCTGCCATGTACATTGGCCAAACCAGACTGTCCTTCATGCAATAACAAAAAATATGGAAATGGCAGAGGAACTAAATGATGTCTTTTTTTTTTTTTTTCTTCACCAAGGAGGTTGGTGGTGACTGGATTTCTGACATAGAAGAGGGCAGTAAAAACAGGACAGGATCAGAAGCTAAAATAGGGAAAGAACAAGTTAAAAGTTACCTAGACAAGCTAGATGTCTTCACGGTCTGATGATATGCACCCTAAAATACTCAAGGAGCTGACTCAGGAGATATCTGAGCCATTGACTGTTATCTTTGAAAAAGCATGGAAGAATGAAGAGGTCGCAGAGGGATGGAAAAGAGCAAATATAGTGCCCATCTATATAAAGGGAAATAAGGACAACCCAGGGAGTTATAGACCAGTCAGCTTAATCTTGGTACCATGCTGGCTACAGATTGGGGCCTGGGCCCGCCCCCCACCTCTGCCCTGCCGGCCCGATTCTGCTCCGGGTCCCAATCCAGCCTCAGCCACTGTTTCTTGCTGGCAGCGGCGGAGGTCGGATCTGGCTCTAGGCCACTTCACAGCAAGCAGCAGGACGCTTGAAGCTGGAGCTGGCTGCTGTCACTGCCCACAAGTGACAGGAGGCTTGGTGCCAGCTCCTGCTGGTTGTAGACAGTGGCAGGAGCCGGCTCTGGCTCTGAGCTGCTTGCAAGAGTCTCAAAGCCAGAGCCAGCTCCTGCTGCTGCCAGCAAACAGCAGGAGCTGGCTCTGAGCCTTCTGCCACTTGCCAGCAAGTGGGGAGGGGCTGGATCCAGCCCCTTCCCCTGCACTACCACCCAGGCACATCAGGTGGGCGATACAGGGCCCATGTGCTGCTGGCCCCAGTGCAGTGATGCCCCTGGTACCAGGAAAAATAATAGAGCAAATAATAAAGCAATCCCTTAGCAAGCATCTACAAGAGAATAAGGTGCTAAGTGATAGTCAGCATGGATTTGTCAACAAACAACTTTCTGTGGTGGGCTAACAAGCCTTGTGGGTAGAGGGGAAGTAGTAGATATGGTATATTTAGACTTCAGTAAGGCTTTTGATATGGTCTCACATCATCTTCTCATTAACAAACTTGAGAAGTACAGCCTGGATAGAGCTACTATAAAATAGCTAAAAAATTGGTTGGATAACCACTCCCAGAGAATAATTATCAATGGTTCACAGTCATGCTTGGAAGGGCATAACAAGTGAGGTATTGTAGGGATCAGTTCTGGGTCTGGTTATGTTCAATATTTTCATCAGTGATTTAGATGATGGCATAGAGAGTACACTTAGAAAGTTTTCCAATGATACCAAGCTGGGAGGAGTTGCAGTTTCTTTGGAGGATAGGATCATAATTCAAAATGATTTGGACAAACTGATGAAGTGGACTGATATAAACAGAATGAAATTCAATAAAGACAATTATAAAGTACTCCACTTAGGAAAGAACAATATGTTGGACACGTACAAAATGGGTAATGACTGCCTAGGAAGGAGTACAAGAGGGATCTGGGTGTCATAGTGGACCGCAAGCTAATTATGAGTCAACAGTGTAAAGCCAACACCATTCTGGGACGCATTAACAGGAGTATTATAAGTAAGACATGAGAGGTAGTCTTTCGATCTACTCTGCCCTGATTAGGCATCAGGTGGAGTATTGTGTCCAGTTCTAGGACCTTCATTTCAGGAAAGATGTGGACAAATTGGAGAAAGTGCAGAGAAGAGTAACATGAATAATTAGAGGTCTGGAATACTTGTCTTATGAGGGAAGATTGAAAGAGCTGGATTTGTTTATCCCAGAAAAAAGGAGACCAAGGTGGACATAATGGTTTTTGAATATCTAAGATGTCATGAGGAGGAGGGAGAAAAACTGTTCTCCTCAACTGCTGATAAGGCAAGAAGCAATGGTCTTAAATTACAGCAAGGGGTGTTCAAGTTGGACATTAGGAAAAAATTCCTAATTGTCAGGGTGATTAACCACTGGAATAAGTTGCCTAGGCAGTATGTGGAATCTCCATCACTGGAAGTGTTTAAGAGCAGGTTAGACAAACACATATCATGGATGGTTTAAGGCAGTATTTGGTCCTGTCATGAGTGCAGGGGACTGGACTTGATGACCTCTCATTGTCCCTTCCAGTTTCTATGAAGAGGATAAATGGACACAAATCAGCCAGCAAAAGTGGCAACATCCATAAACCAATAGAACACATCAATGTCCCTGGACACTCAGTAGCAGACTTGAAAGTTGCCATATTTCAACAAAGAAACTTCAAAGAGAGACTTCAGTGTGAAACTGCAGAGCTGGAGCTGGTTTACAAACTTGACCCAGTCAGCTTGGCTCTGAATAGGGACTTGGAATGGTTGGGGGGTTGGCAAATTTTGCTGGCCCCTGCACCAGCCCTGGCCCCAGCACCCTCATTGGGTGGTTGTGGTGGGGCCAAAAGGGATGCAGGGCTAGGCCACCGGCTCCCAGTCGGGGCTGGCACCTGCCCCCACTGGCGGGTGGCTGCTGGGTCCCAGCCGGGGCTGGCACCCGCCTCTCTAGTGGATGACTGCTGGGGCTGACACCCAACCCTGCCAGTGAGCAGGTTCCTCTTCCAGGGTTGGAGCCATCTCTGGGCAGCCTGGCCCACCCCACTCCTCTCTAGCCCTGCCCAGCAGGGAGCGAGGCCAGCAGGGGTCAGGAGCCCTGCAAGCTGCAGATTCTTTGTCCATGCTGGCCACGCTCCCCACCAGGGAACTGCAGCATGTGGTTTTGCTACCTGGCCGCACAGTCCTGAAGGTGCAGGGCCAGCGGGGGAGCCTAAGAGGCTCCGGGTGCCATTTTTGGCATGTGTGCTGGGGGTTGCCAACCCCCTGGGTTACCAAATTACAAAAAGCAATTGGCCCTGTTCACACATTGTCCCCCTCTGATCAGCTGGTGTGAGTGGGTCCCATGTGCCCCAACTGCATTGACTTTGTGAACACTTGCTCTCCTCCATCCTCACATGTGTATGTATACCTCTCAATTGTAGTTTCCACTTCATGCATGTGATGAAGTGGGTTGGAGCCCACAAAAGCTTATGCGTGAAGAAATCTGTTAGTCTTTAAGGTGTCACAGGACTCTTGTTATTCAAGGTGTACTTTCACCACAGACTTCCTGTACCAGCTTGGATAAGTCACTTGGGGTACAGTGTTCAAAAGTGCCTGAATTTCACTTTCAAAATTGACTTAGGCATTTAAGTCAGTGAGGTGTTGCAGGGTGGAAAGGAGTAATGCTTAAAAACTGAGAAATCAGGCCTTTAGGCACTTTAGAATAATTTACCAGTAATCTTCCTGAGCCTAAATTTCCCTTTTTGTAAAATTGGGATAATACCCCTTCTCTGCTTCTCTGGTGTGTTAGGATAAATGCATTAAAAAATGAGGTGTTCAGATATTCTGATCATGGTGTGACAGAATGCACCTCTGTATTCACACTTCACATATTACTGTAATATAAGTACTTAGAAACTATAGCAAATTGCTATAGGCCAAATAACTGATTCCAGTCCTTGTTTTATATTCACTTGCTTTATGCTTTGGGAAATCTCTATTTAATGACTCATTTGCCAATAGCATAGTGTGATTTCTGCACACACACACACACCTGTGACCCAGGCCTCCTTTGACACCCTTCTGAATGCCAAAATCAGGGCAAGCTGCAAAACCAGGGGCCAAACCTCCAAACCACTGATGGGTGGTACTTAAACCAGTCTCCCAGTCAGTAACAAAAACAAGCTTCTGATTCCCCAAGCTGGTCATCACCAAACATAACAAAATAGAAACAGCCCCCTCTATTGCACGTCAGCTTCTCTGGTCCCCCTCAGCCATTGGGTCTCTTAAAGAAATAGGTTCTTCTGACCCCAAAGGGCCAGCCACATCACCCAGAACAATACAGGCTTAGATCTTACCCAAATTACCATGCTGCCAGCCAATCCTTTAGTAACTACAACTAAAGGTTTAATATAAAGTGAAAACAAAACAGAGAGATGTTAAAGGGTCAAAGTGAATCACGTACATACAAATGATTGAGTCCATAGAAAGCAAATCCTTGAAGAATCTGTAGTTTGCAGGTTAGTCCAATTGCACTGGTATACACCCAGCATCTGGGTGAGTCTCAGTCCTATGTTCAGTGCAGCAGAATAGTTCCAGAGGAGGGTGTTGGTTGCAGGCAGACTGAAGAGTAAAGACAAAATGGAGATGGGACTATTGTCTTTTATCACCTTTTGGCTCTTCTATGCTCTGAGTCCTTGCCAAATCAAAATGGAGTTGAGTCACATGGTCAGTCAGGGTGACTGGCCAAACAGGTTTCTCTCTAGGCCCACCACAGTTGTGAGTCCTCTTAATGGGCCATTAGGATGACAATAGTTTTGCAGACATCCAATCTGGGATTGCTTGGAGTCAAATAACTTGGAGTACAAATAAAACAAATAAATTCCTAATATCTTTTACAGATATACCTACATATAAACCATATAATCATTCCTAGCAGATTACAAATTTTCCATTGATACCAAACTTGATATATTACATATGGATTATTGCAAATCAAATATGAAATATTAATATGAAAGATAACCATAAATAGTCCCCTAGACCCAGACAGCATCACCCCCCGCAACTCCAGGTTTATGTGTAATAGTTTGCTCATGTACTGGCATACCATCTCGAAAATGAGCATTCTCTCTAGTTCTTTTGAAAGTCAGAATACCCCCCCAGCAGGCCTTCTAGAGAGAAATGTCTGGTATATCAGCTTCACTTCCAATATACAGAATACAACTAGAATTAAAATCTATAACAAAATCCTGTTATGTAACTTGTCTTGGCCTCTGCCTCTCCAAAAAGTTCATCATCTTTGCTGTTCTCTGCTAAAGGTTTCCTTGCGCTCTCTGGATCAATTAGTGCTCTATCCCATCTGTTACAGTTGCACAGCAGGACCATAGAGAGCAAATTATTAACTTCCATGTTGTGCCTCTTATGCTCAGAGCCAGCATCAACATAAACCTACACTAATACCCTGCTACTGTCTTTCACAGCATAAAGCTTGCAATGATAAACACTAAATCATCCATAGGTAATGTGAAATTTGTTTTAAAAAATTCTTTTTAAGTTTTCGCTGGATGTGCTTGTGTGCTCTGAGCCAGCAGTTCTCAGCCACTGGGTTGGGACACATTACTGTGCTACCACACAGTGGTGTGCATGTTGAGCCAGGGAGATGGCTGGATTTGGCTGGGGAGTGGGGGAGCTGGTATGCCCTGCAAAACATTGAGAACCACTGTTAGCCCAGTCATTTGGTAGATAGATAAGGAAGCATGATCTCATAGCTAAGGCATTTCAACAAGAGGCAGCAGACCTCTGTTCTATCTCCAGCTTTTTCCCAGATTTTGGTGTGTGATCTAGGGTAAGTCATTTAGGGTCTTGTTCAACAAAATGTGACTACTTAAGTGCTTAAAGTTAGGCATTTTCTTCAATGTTAGGTATGCTAATATTACATAAGTAATGTAAATGATGTTTATGTACCTTACATTGACTTGCCACACTGTCTTCACTACACTATGTCAACAAAAGATGCTCTCTCATCTACATGGCTTATGCTTGTCATTCCAGTGGCCTACCAGACTTGATGGAAGAGTGTTCGCACATTGACTGAGTGAGTCTTCATCAAACCCACTCAATCAATGCTGCTGCATCAGTGGCAGTGCTGATTTAGCACTGTATTGAAGACAAGCCCTCAGGTACCCAGGGACCTTAATTTCACTCATTTCCTTACCTGAAAAAGATTGTTACAATAAATCCCACCTTACTTAACACTTCCCAACCTTTCAGAAATGCTGGAGATAAATTCATTTATATTTATTCTAATCAACATGGTATCAGAGCATCTCAAAACAAGTAATTAGCAAGGAGTCTTTATCAAGCTTTACTAAGTCTTTACTCTGGTAAAATTGCCATTGAATTTTATTTGCCTGAATAAGAAAGCTCAGTAGCGTCTTCAGGATCTGGCTCAGTGAAGGAGGTGCACCCGGAAATGTGTTGGGCTGTCACTAAAATTGAAGAGTATATTGCTTGCATTTCATTTCTGGGTAAAGTTAAGGTGTCCTATTTTTAAAGAAATGAACCCTGACTTCACTTCTCAGGTAGGTGTCCTTACTGTGGTGGGTCTAAACATACAGTGATAGGGGAAGTGAGCTTTTTTTTTTTTTTTTTTTTTTTTAATACTCTGGAAATTCCTACAGTTTCTGCATGCACATTCATTGTTCATAACCTAAGAAAGTTTTCTGTATTTTTCTTTGTGGAATTACATGAATATAAAAATGCAGATGTCAGCTGAATCAGGCTCACAGGGCGAGTGTTGCAAAGTGGACTTTTTCATTTTCACAGCCATAGGACAAGATGTTCACAGCAGATCCTATAGCTGTTTGATATAGTTTTCCACTGTGCATTTGGCAGCTTTCCCATAAGACAGCTAAAATAAAATCTACATTTTAGGAACGCCAGCCCTTCTTAAACATAATGTTCCTCATTAGCAATGTGACTATAAACTGTCTAGGTTTTAGCATACTAAGGAAATGTCAGTGGTCAACTGCTTTGTCATCAGGCAGCTTTTGGGCTCTTGATTGTGTATTTACATCAGTGTTCAAACATTGTCAAATCTGCAAATTGGGTTTGCCTAGTCTCCTTTAAAAACTAAGCTTGTATTAGGGAAATCATGCACTCTGCATTGTTTTATGGTAAATAATTCACAGTGTCATAGCTGCGTGAGGGAATGGAACCCTTTCAAAGCAGCTGGGATGTCAATTATCTATTTGCTTTGAAGCCACGGTGGGAATGAGCAGGGGTTAAAGTAAGCCGGAATGCACTGGAATAGCATTCTGGGGCCCACTATTTTTAGGGGCTCAGCATTCTGGGTCCCCTAAAAATAGAAAATGGAGCCAGAACAATGCATTCTGGGGCCCACCATTTATAAATAGTGGGCACCAGAAAGCAGCATTCTGGCTCCATTTTCTATTTTTAGGGGCCCCGACACTGAGCCCTCCAAAATAGCAGGCCCTGGAACACTGTTCCAGTATGTTCTGGCAGGCAGAGAGCTGCTTCAGCTGGGAGATTTAAAATCTCCCTCCCTGAGCCAGCTCTCACTGAGCATGCTCAGAGAGCTGGCACGGGCCAGAGCCTCAGCCTGGGCCAGGATCAGGGATGGGGCTGCTCAGCCCCGTGGCCGGGTAAGGAAGCCCTGGGGGGAGCTTGGGGTCAGGCAGGCCTGCTCGGCAGGGAAAGGGCATGGGGGAGGCGGTCAGCCTGGGGCAGTGGGGGAAGGTGGTGCAGCATGGTGGGGGGGAGTTGGGGAAGGGTTGGGGGACCAATGGCCAGACAGGGGCCAAGGGCAGTAGCTGAGGTGGGGGGCTGGTGTTTGCAGGGCAGGGGCTAGGGTTAGGTAGGCCTTTGGGGGGCAGGACCTGGCATGCATTGGGGGGCCTAGACCTGCATGAGGGGGGCCTGGAAATTTAGGAGGGTTTCAGGGCCCACCAAATTATATTTTAACCCCTGGGAATAAGCATGGGAACTACCTGAGGTATATGAAATATGCAAACTTTTTATGAACTGTTCAGTCTCAGGAAAGAAATTTAAAACTCTTATTTTTTCTCTACAAGCACATCTTCTAGAAGATTATCCAGCTCTTGTCTTGCAGCTCATGGGAGCTACAGTAGTGCTATAAAAATCTGATAGCCCAGCAACACACAGAGGTGGCTCAAACTTTACAGTAGCTCTTTAGAACAATGTCCTTCCCACTTTCTGAACTGCACCAAGTTGTGATTGGAAAAACTCTATTGCTCACTGCTCGCTCGCTCGCTTTCTCTCTCTTTCGGATGTTCTATAGCTAGAATTCCAATAACCACGCAAAACTCAAATCTAAAGCAACAAGAGGGAGAAAAACTAAGCATGTGTTATGCTGTGATGTTTCTCACAGTGGGGCTAAGCAACTGAAAACTGTGGGTTGTTTCCACTTCTAGTATGGACAGAGTAAATACAGTAGTGTAACTTTGTCTCTCAAGCTCACAGCACAATTTCTCAGCATTCACCCCCTCATATCCCCATCTTTTTCTGAACTGCTGAAACCATTCTGTGCTTTTAAGCACTTCTTGCTCCCCACATATTGCTGAGAGTGATCAGACTTCCAAATGGCTGATAACATGCTAGAAAGTTAATATGCCCTGCAGTAGACCCAATGCTGGCCTTTAATGCAACTAAAATTGTAGGCATTTTTTTTACTATGAATTCTTTTAATATGATTGTTTTTTTCCCTACATGGGAAGGCAGCTGACATACAAACCAAATGACATAATTTGAGCTGAAAAAACTGAAAAATCAAAAAAAAAATCCTTTCTCAGTGAAGTCCCTAAGATTATATACAAATGATTTTATTAGGTTCTAACTTGGGTCCGCCAGTCATTTCTGATGACTTTATATTATATACTTTTTCACCTAAATTCTGGGAATTTCTTAAAAGGCTTTCCTTGAATAGAAACAAAGTGCTCGTGATAGGCCAAAAATACTACACAGTCACCCACTTTCCTGGACCCTTTGCCTCAGAGGTGAAGAAACTGATGACTCATAGCTATTCTGAGGCTTTGAGAAGAAAATACAGCGGTAATGCTGTGGCTTAAAGGTGAAAAAAATGAGAATTTTAAAAGCCTATTATGCATATAGTTTGGAAGACAAGGTAAAAGACTAACATCTTTTGAAAATGAGTACTTTTTATAAAAGCACTGCTACCTGTTTGTATTGAAGAACATGGAACAGTGCAGTGGAAAGTGAATGACTTGTATACGTATGCAATTGTTTGCTTTTTACTACTGCATCTTGTGCAAGTTGCTAGCATCTTGAATTTGCATGAAATATAACAATTGGCATAATGATTAATTTGCACTAAAACACTTGTTGTTCAAACTGTGATAGCACAATATATTGTCTTAACCTGCTTACAGTTTTGCCACCTTCATTTTAAGTTCCTGTTTCAGTTCATTTTCCCCTTATTTTATACTTATCCTACTTCAAAATACATCTGCTTTGTACCTCTACTGCTTATTAATACATATATATATAGGGCCTGAGAATGTCTTTCAGCAATTTCTTCAGCACAGGCGGAATGGGAGTGTGGACTGTTACCTGAGATCTTAGATTTTCCTTCCTCCATAGGCTCTGGTAGGCCATTTATTTAGGATTGGCTTTTGTGTTCCTGGCCTATAGGTTTGGTAGGCCTGGCATACAGCAGTTGAACTTCTTGTGTCATGTGTAAAATCTAGGTGCCAAATGCAGTAAACTAGGGGATGTGTGCACATAGTTGGTGTCTTGTGTGTCAAGGGTAGGGAAGAAGAATGACAACTGATAGATGTTATATTTGAGATCTGGGAACTTTCCCATAGTTACTGGCTGCTCAGATGCCAGCTCCTAGTGAAGGGGTGGGCAAAATAAAGTCTGGCCTGCTCCTCCAACCCCCTTGGCTGGTATTGTGCTGCTCCAGGGCTGGGGTGCACTGCCCCCTTCTGTCCCCCTTGCTGGCTCTATGAGGTGCTTCCCTCTACCTTCCCCTGGCTGGGATGGCTCCATGCTGGGGCTGTGCTATCCCCTCCCCAAGCTGGCACTGCATGACATTGCTTCATGGCTATGGCTGGGAGGGGGTTGGGGCTAGGGATGCATCATTTCCTCTGCCCTCACCCCCCCATCCCCTGGTGGCGCTGAAGTGGGGCTGCACTGCCCTCTTCTGCCCCCTTGATCATTCTGTGCACCCCTTCCAACTCTCCCTGGCCCCTGCCTTCCTGCTTTTGGCCCCTTCATCAGCTCTCCCTCCCCACCCTGGCTCCAGGCTGG
Source organism: Podocnemis expansa (assembly GCA_007922195.1). Classification (NCBI taxonomy): domain Eukaryota; kingdom Metazoa; phylum Chordata; order Testudines; family Podocnemididae; genus Podocnemis; species Podocnemis expansa. Next base: position 48,853,647 of record ML681990.1, on the reverse strand, counting down.
CTCTCTACCACCCTCATTGGCCCAATTTCCAATTTTATTGCCCACCACTGCCCTGGCGAGTCTTTGCTTGTCTGCTTCCTGAGACCCCTACAGCTGCTGTACTTACCATTGTTGTTCCTGATCCTGTCATGATTGATTTTGCACCCGTCCCTCAATTGTTTCACTGTTCATGGTTCCTGTTCATGTGACCTGGTGGTGGCTTTTGATCCTTTTGGTCTAGATCTTGATCCCAGATTCCTGTTGTTATTATCAACTTTATAATCCTGATGTGCTTCAGTCCTGAGTCATCCCAAACTTTGTCTTGTCTTGTAAACTTTTTGATTCATTATGTGCAGGGGTTAAAGTAAGCTGGAAGGGGCCAGAGTTCTGTGGCTCAGATTCCAGAATTTAGAAAAATCAGGCCTATGCATGCATGAAGGGGGCCCAGAGATTAGGAAGGTTCTGAGACCCCTGAAATTACACCTTCAACTATTGATTATGTGTTATCCAACCACTACCCACCCATGGCATCAGAGCTTAAGGCTTTCAAATTTCTGGTTCAGTGCTAATAAATATTCATGGTTCACTGGAATTTGTCTCAGTCTTCCATCTGGTGAGACCCTTGTTGACAGAAGCCAGTGGAGAGGTTCACTCCTACTTATAAATAATTTGGAATTGTTATTCAAGCTGTATTTGGGATGGGTATAGGCCCCTTGGCTCTGGGAAAGCATTGGGACTTATAACAGGACTCCTTCGGATGAAAGCTAGCTGTGCATTTCCCCTGACTTTCCCCTAATATTGTGTGATGAACAGAGGAACTGACATAGACTTGCAGCTAATAGACCTGGCTTCTTTCTCCCCATCCACCAACAGATGAAACTCATCTGATTCCAGCTATTCAGGGCAGGGGCATCATTGGCACAGGGCTTACAAGGCTCGAGCCCTGAGTTCTGGCACCAGAACCCTGGGTCTGCGGCGGTGGTGGCTACAGAGGTGGTGCACTTACAGCACTCGAGCCCCAAGTCTTGGCGCCCGAGCTCCAGGTCTTTTCCCTGCCCAGGAGGTGCTCCTGATTCTAGGTAGCACAACTAAGCCAGCTTGGGACAGGGGGAGAAGACTACTGGCCCCTGACTCTTTGACCTGAATGACCTGTCAATTTTGCTATCACTATGAAAGTTATTGCATGGACATTACCTAGTGCCTCATATTGAGAAAATGCCCTGTTCCCTCTGTCTGAAGCAAAAGAGAGAATAAAGTGTGTCTTTAAACATGACACTTCTTATATTACTGCTCATGTACTCTAGAAATTCCAGTAGATTGGCATTAGTAAAGGCACAGTTGCCCTCTACTAATTTACAGCAGGGCTGGAGTTGGTACACAGTGGCCCACAAATCCGAGTGCTTTAAGTCCCCAGAAAGCCTCCTCCCCAGTACTGCTTTTCTGAGCAGATGTCTGAGAAGGAAAGAACTGGGCCCAATAGCTGGTCCTGTTTACTTGCCAGTGAGCCATGTAGTAATAACTAAAACAGCTGTATATTCAGGTCTGGAGAATTGTAGGTAAGTGGGAAAGAAACAGATACATGAAATTTAGTTTGTCCCTATCATAACTTTAAAAACAAAACAAACAACCCTACCCCTCACCAGATACTATTATTTTATCTAATTTGACCTGGACTTTAGATATGGGGGAAAGTGATTTGCTGAGACTCTCCAAAGAAATACATCTGCCTGTGTGAGAGGCAATGAACGAGGGAAATAAGAAGCCTGGGTAGAGGTCAAGAGGACAAAAGTTATGTTCCTCAAGAGCAATACCACAGAAGGGCCAAAGGGATTCAAGGTGCAGGCAGGAGCCAAACTACCTATGGATTGTATGAGTGGTCTACAAAAGAGATGATAAACCAGCAGATGGCACTCAAGATTCTGCAGCATTCCTGAGAGCGGCTAGCTCTATGGACCAAAGAGCACTAGTCAGAATTACAGATACCTTCAGGAAAATGAAAACTCTGCTGAAGTATATAAATACAAATGCCATAAATTGGTGTAAGTTAGAAAGTTTTTTGGAGAACTAAATTTTACGGATTTAAAAATTGCTCATGGTTAAATGTCTGATAGAAACTGGAGGCTCCGAGGTTTTGGTTTAGATGAAAGTTTTTGTAGTAAAGACATGGCTGTGTTCACACACCCAAAGGTGCTTTAAGCCAGCGGGGAGCAGCGCTGGGCAGCGCCGAAGCCCACCGGTGCCTGCAGCCCCCTGTGGAAGCGAAATAGCAAGTTCACAGTGTGAACTTGCTATTTCGTTTCCCGCCTTTTTCCTTATTTCGAATTAACATTTTGTTAATTCGAAATAAGTTGTTTCGAAATAAGCATTATTTCGATTTATGGTTGTTTCAAAACAACTGTATCGAAATAACCTGCTGTGTGAGAACACAGCCATTTGTTCAATAGTCAGAAACCACAGAAATTAATTTTTTTTGTTGCTGATTAAATTTTCAGGGTTTAATTTTTTTGTTTAAAAATATTTATAAATAATTGATCACTGAAAAATTATATTTTTTGCTTTCAGAACTGTGCCAGGAACCCAAGGCGGAGCACAGAAGTCTGTATGCAACTGTTTGCACAATTACAGACACAGTTTCATTCTAAGACACCTTAGAATGATGTCTAATTAGCTGTTTGCATGACTGCCTACCTATTCTGCATGGTACTACTACAGGAAATGTGCACAAAAGAGACAGGCAATTGTATGTAAATATTAGCAAACTAATCATTTTGGGTTCTTTGAAAACTGGGCCCATAATGTTGAAAGCAAAAACAATGGAGCTATATTATTTTTGGATGGTTTGCTTAATGGAACAAAATACACAATCAATACTTTATACAGAATCACACAGGGAGGCATTTCTTTGCTGTTTTGAAAGCACATCTAATGAATTTGCTCAAAGCACTGTTTGACATGCTGCTAGTTTCTTTTTCCCATGAAAGAAGAATTGTCTTCCATTTATGGAGCTTTGGTAGAGCTGAGCAGAATTTAGATCATATTCTAGTTTTTATCATATGGAAGGTGAAAATTTTGATTAGCCATTTATTGCTAAAATATTTGAAATTGGGTAGCGACTACCATTTTAGTAATGAAGAGGTCAAGGCGGGCTTCTACTGGGGCTCATGCAACACAGTAGACCTGGTCTACCTCTGCTATGCTATTGTTCTGAACCAATATATGGTCCAGCTCCTTCTGGCCGTTGTTGAATATCCAGGTTTCCTGATAGATATTCACATGCCTGAACCAAACACCAGTGATGGTAATGTTGTGAGAAGTACAAAAGGAAAATGATCTGTGTTGGCATTTATTGTTCAAGAATAATTTCAAAGATATTTCTTAGTGCAGTGTTCACAACTCTTAGTATAATAGGTCAGCCCTACAGTAGAAGTGTGTTGCTGCTAGCTGCTGATATAATTCATCTTTATTAGTAGCTGTACCTTCCTCAGTGGCAGCATAAGCTACAATGACTGACTACACCCCATGATGAACTGTTAACCTGGTATATAAGTCAGTGAGAGAGAGGATCCTACATTATGAGGGACTTATAAAAAAGGTGGTTGGATAACCAGTGTCACTCAGTTTGTGCCTGAATATTTTGGTTAGCCATTTGTTGCTAAAATATTTGAAATTGGGTAGTAATTGCCATTTTAGTAATGAAGAGGTCAAGGCAGGCTTTTACTGGGGCTCATGCACTACTGTAGACCTGGTCTGCCTCTGCTATACTACTGTTCTGAACCAATATATGGTCCAGCTCCTTCTGGCCATTGTTGAATATCCAGGTTTCCTGATAGATATCCACGTGCCTGAACCAAACACCAGTGATGGTAATGTTGGTGAGGAGTTCAGGTTGCTTTGACGCGGCCACTCCAGGTTGAACGGGTCCAGGTGGCCTCTGTTGAGGCCTGGAGTGGCCAGGTTGAAGCAACCTGATTCTGCAGAGGGGCCATTCCAGGCCCCTGCCCCCTCAAGCTGCAGCGCGCCTCCCCCCCCCACTGTGCTTGGGAAGGATGGCTGAACTGCAGGTAGGTGGGGCCCCTCAGCTCTGCCCCGCTAGTGCAGGGACAGAGGGCGCATGTGCCACCTGCACACGCCCCACTGGTGCTAGGGGCCGTGGTGTGTCCACTGGGCTGGCTCAGGCTCCTGCGGTTGTGGTGGGAGAGTGGGGGCACCCCTGATGCCCTGAAAGTGGGGGAGCCTGTGCCAACCAGGAGCCCCCTTCTTTGGCCCCAAGCTGTGAGCCCCCTTGCACCCGGCATCCCCAGAGCTCACCTGGCTCCCTGGAGCACAGTGCCAGGGAACCAGAAGGGGACACTCAAGGAGCCATGGTTGGCTCACTGAGCCGGGGTTGCTGACCTAGACTTAAACTTAGCCTGGAGATCCTCAAGTACAGTCCTCTGAAAAGGTGGAGATGCTATCCCAGAACAAACATGTTATCTTGGCTAATTGATAAGACATTTCAAATTTTGCAAAAGAACTTAAAGGCCAGAGAGCAACACAATGACATAACATGTAAACATTTACACGTGTTTTTTTTTTTTTAAATAGAAGAGGGTTGTGAAGCTTATTTTGAGAACTTAGCAGAGGAGCAAATGAAATGTAACAAATTTATAATGTTCATTCAGAGTTATTCAGTCACTTTGGCTGTGTTCACACAGCCCTCTTATTTCGAAACAACAGAGGTTGTTTCAAAATAAGATTTAGGCTGTTCACATGATGCATGGTTGTTTCGAAACAACGGGTCCCATTGTTTTGAAACAACGGCGTTGTTTCGAAACAAGTTAAACCCCATGCGGGGACGAAACAACGCCGTGCGAACATGTTGTTTTGAAACAACAGTGACTTGTTTCGAAATAACTGTTGCCTGAACCTGCTATTTTGCTTTGAGCTTTTTTCCTTAATTCGAATTAACAAACTGTTAATTCGAATTAAGTTATTTCGAAATAAGGTGTTATTTCGATACAAGTTGTTTTGAAACAACCGTATCGAAATAACCCCCTGTGTGTGAACACAGCCTTTGATCCAAAACTGGACTTCATGCAGGGTCTCTGCCAGTCAATAAGGTGGCTGGTAAAACATGTTTAACCCAAGAAGTCCTGCAAAGATAGAAAGAATACTGAGCCTACAGTTAACCATCCTAAAGTGAGTCCAAATCCCAACTGATGGATTCATTAGAAGTAAATGGACTCCATGACCGTGAACTTGTGTAAATGCAGCTACATTGGAAGAAGTTCAACTTGCCATAAAGAAACGCTAAGTGGGTATGCTACCAGAACCAAAACATAACTCCTGAACATCTCAGGTGCACCACAGAGCCCAACAGTGCAGCACTACACCAACTTTTGCTCCAGGTTGGGACTACTGAGAAGGTGCCAGTGAAACGAATCCCACTTCATAAGGGGCCCTTGCACTGAATGGGGCAGCTGCAGGCTAATAATTCTGCTCCTGAAAGAGTCTTTGTATGTGTCATACTTGCCTAGCTCCAGCCTCTCCCAGTAAAATGCTGTAACTTAGAAGAATCTGGCTTCACTGCACAGGTGATCTTTGTCTTTTATCTGAGATCCATTCTGAAGTCAATCAGCCTTTGACATCAACTTACATAGACCTAAAGGCAATCTTCCAGGTCCTTCAAGTCTTCAGTGTTCCCAACATCTTTCTCAGGCTAATTCAAGAGTCACATAATAACTCATGCATCAGTGCATTAGGGCACCCATATGCATGATAGGTTTTACACTAGATCCAGCGTGAAGCAAAGTTATGTCCTGGTCCTAGCCTCGATTTTGATGGTATATTGACATCAAATTGGCACAGCCAGCCACACAGCCTAAGGAGATGGTTTAGCAGCCTCAGCCATGAAAGACCGACATTGGGTCTGGATCCAAAAGAAGATGGAAACCATATGTACAAAAGCAGAGACTAGCATACTTCTGATCCTTATATGGACCTGAAACACAGACATGTTGTGAAAAGACTGGAGGCATTTCATATGCATTGCTAGCATTGAGTACTGGGTAAGATTGTTTGACTTTAATCAGTAATGTGGATGTATCATTCAGAATTGGCCTTGAAAGGGCTGTAGTCATCTTTGGTCACTGCTCGCTGGCTCTTCTTGGTCACGTTTCCTGCCTTGCAGATCAAGTTCCTGAACATCAATTTCTGAAGATCAGACTTCAGGTCAGGAGGGGATACTGCCAAGTGATGGTGGCCACGCAGTTGCCTATAATTGACCTGCTACATTTGATCAGTAATAAACCTGTGGCATTCTTAGGTGCCTGGAATAAAGGTGTCCGGTATGGTCATGGGTACCAGTGTTATGGACCTCCATTGCTTAAGCATGATGGTGGTAAGAGTAGTTGATCCAGTTTACCTAGCATATTGACTCCTAGTTATCAGTCTCTTCATAACAGTAGCAGTACCAGTCCAGCCAGTCTTAATTATTCATTGTCCTTATTTCCCATATTTTAAAATGTATATTTGCCAATAAATTAATTTTTAAAATGAGAGTTAAGGTTGAAAGTGTTTCAGTGTAATACAGCAAACACCCAAAAAATAGAATGGGCTTGATTCTCCACTGCCTTTCTTCATATGCATAATAGGTGGTTTAAGACACTACTAGATCAGAATGCCTTTGCAGAGGTGTGAAAGTCTGCACAAAACGCAGGGCAGTGGCGAAGCGGGCTGCCTACTTCACTAAGCTTCTTCAAAACATCCCAAATATTAAAAACGTCTAGAAATGAACAATTAAGAATTCTGACCTGTTTACCAGCACCACTATATAATTTTCCATCATCCCTTTTAACTTGCACCCAAACTTAACTTTCATTGTTGTATGCAATACTGTTGGATGTATATTGTTTGTTGTATATTTTTATTAAAAGCCCAGTAAAAGCTTTAAAAGGAATATAGTCTTAGGATACATTAAGTGATGTCTGAGTTCTACATGTTTTTTCTCCCAATAGTCATGTATTGGTTGAGTAGACTATTTTCATGAAATAAAGTAGGATGATGATCGGTATTCTGAAATGTATTGGTTTTTATAACATAGTGTCTGGGGGACATAGCTCCTCTCTTGTTTTTTCCCTGATGTAATTGCACAGGATCCATTTGTTTTTGACTTCACCATGTCCTTTTATCATGTGATCCCTCCACCAAGATAATCTCCATGCAACAGCTTAGTTACAAATTTAACCTAGCTTTTGGTGCTCTCACCAGGGCCTGAGAGAAATGAAGGTCTCCCTGCTCTGATTCTCAGCTAGTCCTGTTTGTTTTTGTTCCTTCCTTCCTTCCTCTTCTCCCCGCCACCTTCTTCCCCTTTGGCACTTCCTTCCAGTGCCTCTTCTTATCTACACAAATCTGTGCTCAAGCAAGGCAATGGGACATCAAGACTTGAAAGAGAAACAGCTTAACGAGAACTGATATGCAGATCAATTGCATGAAAGCAGGATTAAATCATGACTATGGATTCTTTTCCCATTACAATGGGTGATTTCACTTTACCTTCCTCTATGTGCTGTTTCCCAGTGTTTGAATCCAAACAACTTCTCTGATTTGTTCTAACGATCTGACCTGATCCCATGTCTTATACTCCCCTGCGTTTATTTTCCTCCCATTCTGTAAGTTCCCATGTTTTCAAAGCATCTGACCAAGTGGGATTTTCTCCCATGAAAGCTCATGAGATAAATAAATTTGTTAATCTTTAAGTGCCACAGGTCTCCTTGCTACTTTTGCTGGACTAGACTAACACATCTGCCCCTTTGGAACTTAACTAAATCAAGTTATGGATGTCCTTCTGCAACAAACTGCACACCGCTTGTGCTTTCTCCATTGCTAGTTTTACATGTTGTTTAGTGATGGTAATGCTGGTTTTCTGTGTGTTGAATGAAGATGAGAGTTCTTGGGTTTTCCTCTATGATAGAGCTAGGCACATCAAGGACAGCCCAGATGTGGATGCACAAGTATTTAACCACAAGACTTTCTTATGGTAAGATTTCTAAAAGGAATCTCTTATAATAGTTAGTCTAGTTCAGCAAAATAAGCAAGGAGTCCTCCGGCACTTAAAAACTAAAAAAATTATTTATTGCATGAGCTTTTGTGGGAGGAAAATCCCACTTTGCTAGATGCTTTACAGATAGGAGAAATTAATAAGGAACTCGATGAGTTCCCCCCATCTTCAAAGCATCTGATGAAGTGGGATTTTCTGCCATGAAAGCTCATGTGATAAATAAATTTGTTAGTCTTTAAGTGCCACAGGACTCCTTGCTGATTTTGCTGAACTAGAGAAACACAGCTACCCCTTTGGATCTTATAATATAGGCTCTTAAAGATGAGGACTGTCATTTATCTATATATTTATGCTGTGCCAAACCCAACAGGGCCCTGAGATAGCCTCTAGGTTATCAGTATCTAAACACTGAACAGTATTATAAGGTGTTTAGAAGTAACAATCTGCATTTAGCAATTTGCATCATTTCCTTGCAATGTAAGCTATGATAATTGATGCCACTCTTATCAAATTCAATAACATCAACACCAAGGATATCAGCAGTCTCTACTGAAATTTATTCATCACAGTGAGACAATGCTCTGTAAAGAAGCCATGTGGCAGGCTGATCTTTCTATACTTGTTCTTTCAAGCAAATGCAGAATGTTGAAATCTCATATTGGACACTAACATATCTCTTTGCATGATACATGCAACACGATACATCACACACATAAGACAAAATATAAAATTCCCTTCTCTTTTCAAAGAGTAAACTTAGACATTTGGATTTAGTCATAGTTATATAGATACTGTGCAACTAGAATGAAATATCCAGGCTTCTTTTAATGAAACTTTGTGATGAACCTGGAATCTTTCTTCATGTTCATAGTATAAAGATTTTGTACAATATGGATTAGGGCTCACAACAACTGGTGCAGAACAACCTGAGAGATGGAAGGGGATTTTAACATTCTTGAGCTTGGGATAGGCTCACTTTTTGTGTTGGGTTGCACTGGTGTAAAACTCCCATTTTAGCTTTCAGTTCATTCTGAAAAAAATAGTTATGTAATTCTGCTTAGGTAGTCAAATGTTATCCAGTTCAATTTTCTTTGCTTTCAGTTGCCTATTTCCATTAACCGCTGTTAATGCTGGTTCATTAAGTTATTAGCACAAAACTGAGGTCCCAGTTTTAGAGTTGCTTATGTGTATGAGCATCCCCAAATGCATCCACAAATGCACACCTACGGCATTTCTGAGGCTCGCAAATGAGCACTTGTGTGTTGCACTTTGTAGACCCACAAATGCACACTTAGGGCATTTCTGAAACTCACAAATGTGTTGTGCACTAACTTTGTAGACCCTTCTGGCTTGAACTAAAAATTCTCTAGTGCATTTTAACCATGGGTGGATTACCACATAGGCCAATGGGGCCTGTGCCTGGGGGCCCTCCGCCCTCTGTGGCACTGGGGAGGGGAGTGGAGTGGATTGGCCCAGAGACTGGACTCTGAGCTCCTGCCCCACCCCTGGGTCAGCCAGTCTGCCCCTCTAGCAGCGGCAGGGCAGCTGGAGCATGCAGTATGGCCTCCGGTGTGACCCAAGCTGCACCATGCATGACAGTCAACACTGCTACCTCTTGGGTCACACTCCTCCTCCCCACACTGGCCTGTTGAGGAGGGGGGGAGGCTCAGGGACCCTGCAGCCTCTGATCTGCCTCTGATTTTAATGTAGTACTGTTTGAAACTAAGGCACTTTTCCATGCTATATGGACCACTTGGTGCACAGTTTGTTAGTGAGCTGTAGAAATCACACTCACATACTGAGCATTGCTGCATTGTGGAGTTATGCTCTTCATGCACTTAATTTGGATGAGAATTGCTGGCAAATGGCCACTTAGAAGTTTGTTCTGAAAATCTGGGTTAGGTTTTCCAGTAGTGATTTAGGCCCCAATTTAGTAAGGCCCTTAAAAGCATGCCTAACATTAAGTATGTGAGTAAATCAATTGAAGTAAATGGGACTACTCATGTACAGTAAAACCTCAGTTACCGCAGGAATAAAGGTTGTCTGTAACTCTGAAATGTTTGTAACTCTCAACAACTTTCAGAAGTTTACAACTGAGCATTGACTTAATACAACTCTGAAACTGCAGAAAAAAAATTCTTTTAATCATCTTAATGTGGATGAAACAAACACAGAAACAATGCCCTTACCTCGTCAGTTTTTTAAAACTTCCCTTTAGGTTTAGTAGTTTATGTTTAACACAGTACTGTACTATATTTGCCTTTCTTTGGTCTCTGCTGCTGCCTGGGTGTGGGTGACCAGTCAAGTTCATAACTCTAGTGTTTGTAACTCTGAGGATCTACAGTACTGTAAATGAGGTATGTGCTTACTTCCTTACTGAATTAAGATCTCAGTTCTGAACATCTGTACCTTAGCATTTTTTTCATCACTATCAATTTTAATGATGGACAAATTGTCTCTTAAAAAATAGCAAGAACCCTTTATGCATGTTCTGAACTGAATTTACATTTAGAAGCTCAAAAAGTATGGTATTATTACTAATGATTCATTTCCCCAAAGTTCTGCATTGCCTGATTACATCAGAGAGCCTCTTGAAAATGTGGCCCTCACATCCTCTGTTTATGAAATAATGCAGGCTAAATTACCACATGACTATGAGCTCTGTGGTATTTATGCATTAAGTTGACTAACCAATCTCCAAGTTTTTATACTTCAGTAGACATACCTAAACCCAGGAGCTTTCTTCATGATTCAGTAATGAATATTCTTTGTGAGCGTCTGGCTCTCTGACATCCAGAGTGTGTATACAGCTTGGATTTAAGTGGGTAGGTAAAACTTTTGGGAATTTCAAAAATCACTTAGAGACATTCCTTCTTTTTAACCATGAGAGAGATTTGTAGTACTGCAAATTACACATAATCAGCTGTATTTGTTTTATTGTAATATCCACTTGCTTCCTATTCACCAGCTGCTCCTTTTTCTTTATGTCTTACCCCATAACTGTCTTCTTTTGGTTGATTTCCTGCACTAAAATCTGTCATCCGTCATTAGGGTGGGGATCAGGCCCCCATTGTGTGTTCACAATACAAAGAAAGATCATACTCCACACTTACAACAAGTAGTTGATTTGGCCCGTGATTGAAATAACATGCTTTAAGATTCATACACTGGTAGGAGACTTTCAGCTATCAGTTTAAATACTGCTTTAAAAATAAAGGTAAAGAAGAAACCCCTGAATGTTATTTTTTGCAGTCTATTTTCCTTTGTCTGGCTTCAAAGTCACAGTTGTTTTTTGTCTTATCCCTTTCAGATCCTGTTTGCAGAAAATTATATGGTACATTGACTTATCTTGCTGCCTCACTAACATCAATGAATGTTCAAATATAGGTTCTTTTGTGTTTCTGAAGAATAATTTTAATAGCCTCAATTATAATGATATGGAAATGTTAGTGCAGTCCTGCTTCAGTCACTTCCTACAACTTAGCATCACAACCCACTCTTGTCTATAAAAAAAAATTAAAAATAAAAAAGATGCACACATGAATCACTTATTTCATAACGTTATACATAACTTCTGGTGTGCACACCAGGTTTGGTGGTAGGTTCAGGCTCAGATTATCAGGGCTTTAGACACTTTTTTGGCTCTCTTGTAGATAGCAGGCAAACTGCGCCTTGGGAGCCACATGTGGCTCTTTGAATGAAAAATTCTGGCTCCCAGAAAGAAGTTAGCAAATCAATTTAGGAAAGTAGGCCCAGCCTAGAAGTTCAGGAGGGGGCTGGGACAGTGGGGAGAAGTGCGGCATAGTCGGGGATGATAGGGAGAAGTGTGGCATGGTTGGGATTTTAAAAAACTCGCCAGTAGCTTGTGTTCTTCTACATCAAGCAGCAGCTAAGTTTTTACTGTATAGGCCTAATTTTCATGGTAACCTTAAGTAAGGGTTAGAATCTGACTTTAGTAGGATCAATATTTGTCCTCTTTTTACAATAAAATTAAAGTGTGCAATGAATTTTAAACTGAGTAATTTTGGAGTAGGTAAAAGTATATGGCTATATGCCTCAGTGCAGCTCTTGAAGGTTTAATAATCAATTTGTGTGGCTCTTGAGTTCCATAAGTTTGGCCATCCCTGGTCATAAGCCAGAATAGTAGTTACAGGCATGAGATGATTTAACAGCTAGTCAGGTCAAGCCAGGCCAAAAGCCCTTGTTTGAGGGAATGGTATGGGGAATCTCCTATATGGACCCAAGGTGCCCATTTTTCCCTTCTGCTTGGTAAATGTAGATAAGAGGCTATTACTGGGGATCATACCCCAATAGGATTGCAGTACTATAATATGGAAATATGAGTTTCCTTTTTGATCAGTGCTGTAGGGAAAGTCTGCCGACAATTTATATAGCTGGCATTTTTATTTGAGTGAGAAATAGCAGAAGGCCCTCTTTTATAGTGAGCTGATCTTGGGCTGAGATCAATCCTCCCCCACAAAGTTTTCTGATTCTGATGTGAATTCTCAAGCTAAAGCCTCTTTTAACTTCTAAAAAATATAATTTCAAAAGGACTTTTTTAGTAAATAGAAAAAATGATGGCATATTGGCATAACTATAGACAACCAATAATGTATTCCTTTTTAATTTACTGTGTTGTAGGTATGTAATTCTTCATCTGAATTCTGAATACCCATTTTTGGACTGCTGTGCCATTTCTTGACCTGTTTCCCCTTCTGCTGTCTGCAGATGATCAGTGAGAATGCACAGGAAAAAATAAGGCTGTGGTGAATATCTAATAAATAAAAAACATTTTCTATAGCCACTGCAGAAAACTGCATTACACCTTTCCCCTATAAGTAAGATTATCCCATGGAAATAAAAAATTATTACTGAGCAAACCTATTGTTTCCTTAGACATTTTGATTACACTAGCTTCAAGTCAGCATCAGCTGCAGCAGCCTTTGTTTTTGCCACCATCAGCCCTCCCGTCTATATCAAAGCCTATCAAGTTCTGTTGGTCCCTGATGAAACGCTGTGGCTGTTGTGCTTTGTACCTGACATTCCAACTGAGCAACTGACAGCGCCTTTGCAGACACACTGACAGATTGTGGCAAAGATCAGGTGCTGGGAGGCTGCCGCAGAGGCAAATTTACAGACCTTCAAAAAAAATCAGTCAAGGAATGACACAGTTATTGATCCCTTGACCACCAGATTGAGGGTGCGACATGTACATGAAACCAAAATTGTGGTGATGCTCAATTTCTCTGTACCTATGGCTTTTACCCCTTGTGCCATTTCCACTGTATGGTGATGATAAATTTGGTAGCAGGAATAAGTCTAAGTCCTAGTCTATGCTTGCCACACTTTTTGGCAGCAGTTGATGGGAGATATGCAAGGTACGTAAAATACCTTGTGTATCTCATGATTACTAACTAAGCACTCCCTGCACACTATGCTAAGTCGACCCGAAATGCCTTCTGGTCGGCTTGCTACAACTCCAGTTCCAGGGCTGGAATTGCTAGGGCAAATTCCTAATTGAGTGAGCATGTCTACATAGACACAGTTCAGTTGAACCCAGAATGTTGCACTGATGGCAGTGAATTTGCTGCCACCAGTATAGACTTCGCCTGTCTATTTTCTTCATTGTCAGAGGAAGCATGTTTCAGTGCCAGTTCTATTGTCATGCACAACAGTTGTCAGAACCAAAGAAAAGTGTCACTTTTCTAACAGATTCATTATTGGAGCCAACTACCAGTCATATTTCCATCTTCATCATGACAAAATAACTTCAGGGCTTTGAAAATGCCAACAACAATTTCTTTCTCAATATCCTGCTCCCTAATTTTCATTCGCCCATGAAATAATGATTTCACACTTACAGATACTTTTGGCAACCTAACAGTTAATCAATCCTGAAGTCATTTAATATGGGCCCTGTTGATTTTTGTATTATTCTAATTATATTAAAACAATATAACTTTGCTGTAATGTTTCATCCTTAAGTTACTGGTATGTTCTTATCCTGGAGTTAAGGTTATATTTGTGCCCTATGATAGGGGAAGGATGAGGGCACAGAAAGGGATTAAAGGGCTAGAAAACATGATTTATGAGGAAAGATTGGAAAAAAACCAAACCAAACCAAAACAAAAACCTCGGTTTGTTTAGTCTGGAGAAGAGAAGACTCAGGGGGTGGAATAAGTCTTCAAATACATAAAAGTGGTTATTAAGAGAACAGTGATAAATTGTTCTCCCTAACTATTGAGGACAGAGCAAGATGTAATGGGCTTAAATTGCAGAGAGAGATTTAGTTTAGACATTAGGAAAAACTTTATCTGTCAGGGTATTTAGGCACTGAAACAATTTATCTATGGAGGGAGGTTGTGGAATCTCTACCATTGGAGGTTTCTGGAAAAATACCTGTCAGGGATGGTCTACTCTAGATAATATTTAGTGCTGCTTGAGTGTAGGGGACTGGACTAGGTGACTTATCAAGGTCCTTTCTAGTCCTGTGATTCTTTGATTCCCATGTACTGAAACGTACCATGCTATTTTTATAGTAATGGTGGGGGACAGATTCCTGTAAAGTAATTAGGGAGTTTTTGGGAGGACAGGAACTAAATAAACATAGGATTTTAGGAGGTATAGTAGCATTTCACTCCCACAAGCTGGATTTTTACTAAGCCTAACATACTATAATAATGGTATGGCATGTTTGCAATTTGGAACAGAAACACCTATTTTCCTCAAACTCAGCTAGGAGCTTGGTCTCACTACTGCCAAGAATCACTATGTTATCTTTTTATTTTTAAACATGAGTAGGGAAACATGGGGAACTTACCAAGCAACCTTGTTTGGTAGTTCTACATAGATATTCATCCTTCCCACAAATGTATTTTAGCTGAGGAAAAAACTAGTAATGCAAAAGTGAAACACACTTAATGTGGTGGTATTATATTACAATAAAGTAATATGCAGAGTAGTAACCAATAAGCAAAACTCATCCAAGGGATCTTGCTGATTTCATAAATCACGACAGCAGAGCTTGAGAGATTTTCACTGCAATCCAAGATGGATTTTCTTGTGTTACATTGTTTTGTTTGTTGCTTTGAAACATGACTAGCATGTTCCTATTGGCAGGGCTGGATTAACTGCATCCCCCACTGTGCAGCCCCCTACTGCATGGGCTGCCCCTGCCTCATCGTTGCCTGGCTCTGGGATCAGGGGCTGCTCCCACCCCAACCCTACTCTTGTCAGGCTGCCTGGGTGCACTGGGGGATTGGCAGCTGGCTTGCAGCCTGGGGACCTCCAATGCAATCCCTTGGGGCCACGGGCCCTGGAAGACTGTGCTGGAGCAGTGGCAGCCTCACTATGAGCCAGCTGGCCCTGCCCTCTCAGAGGAAGGAATAGGGGCTGGCCCACCCAGTCCTGTCCCCGAGGGCAGGCCAGCCGGCCCAGGCAGCGGTGTGGAACTCAGAGTCTGGCCTCTGGCTCCAGGGCCTGACCCCACCTCTCTAGTGCTCCGAGGGTAGGAGCGTTCCTGTCCTGCCAGTGCTGAGCTAGGTGGGGGCCATATTCAGGGGCGTTGCTGGATAGCAAAAAGACCTAGGGCTCTGCACCCCAGCCCACCCTCTGCTAAGCTCCACCTTCCACTCTGCCCCCCCCCCACTAGGTCCCACTGCCAGTCTTCCCCCTTCCCCCCACAGACACAAGCCCCAGGGCCTGTGTGTATTAGGCAGCCCATCCACATGTCTAAAGGCATGCACTGGAAGTGTTTACATATCTGAAACAATTTACTATGTGTGACGTTCCCCCCCACCCCCTTGACTATACTGAAGGTTACTTGTTCTGAACAGCACTGAATAATTTCATTCTGAGAGGCTGGGGAGATATAGCTAGTTTTAGATGCTACACTGTAACTCTAAAGAAATGGATCAAAGTTTCTAAGTAAAGTGAGACACAACAAAATGTCCTCCATTTTTGACTTTCTTCTGTTTCATCATGACCTCTAAAGGGAATTCCCTGTTTATGCAGAAATGTTGTTACACCATCAGTTTGGCTGAGATACTCTTGTCTTTCTCTGATCTCATTCACTGCATTTAAGTGCTGCATCATATAACCGTGAACCTTGCTGTCTCTGAAAGCTACCCATGTCAACATGCTTGCTTTGTGCAATGCTGACTTTTCATGCTCTCTAAAAGAATCCAGTGCCCTTTTCCAGTGCCTTTTAACATGTGGATGTTTCACATGAAATGAAAATTTTGGAAACATGGATATATGTTTCTGAAAGGAAATTTGCTCCCTGGAGTCATGGAAGTGTTACCAACTTTGCCCACCAACTCAGGGTAAGATCATTTATTAGAGTTGGAGGAGGGAAAAGGTTGCAGTTCTATTAGTGTACTGCTTGTGTCACTTGTGTTTCTATATGGAGCTCACTTCTCCCTTCTGCAAGCTCCCTCCCAATGGAACTACCCTTGCAGGACCTCAGTTTCCCAGGAGTGGATTCTTCCAACTCCAGAGTCAAATAACCACCCACATATACACATTCATCAATAAAAAAGGTGCATCTGAGCAGACCAGGTCTATCAGCACTCTTGGCTGACCCCTTATATGTCCCTGAACTCAGCAGGCTGGGTCAGACAGCACTTCTCTGCTGCTACCCTTATGTGCTCCTGTACTGCCCCAGACTAGACTTGAACCTGCATTTGAGCAAGCTAGGTCACACAGCACTCTTCAGCTGCTACCCTTCCTTATATGCTCCTGGAGTCAACCAGGCTGGTATCCCCATTAATGAGCAAACTTTCAGGACCATGGGCATCACATGGATCTTTGGCTAGGTAAAAGAAGTGTTGTTGCAGAGCAATATAGGGAAGCCAAGAACACAAAGGTGAGGGAACGAAGTTTTAAAAGAGTTTAACAAGCGGCTTGATTACAAAAGTTATTTTATTGCTAAGTACCTAAAACTTCCAAGAATAGTAATAATTACAAAAAGAGAGACGAATACCCAAACAGTTACAGCATTAATAATCACACAGGAAAAGAAAAACACTCAGTTACAATATTATCTAGATTCTGTTGTATCAGAGAGAGAGAGAGAGAGAGTGTGTGTGTGTGTGTGTTCTCCTTCGAGTGCTGCTCACATCATTCAGTTACAGGTGTCTACGTGCCACAGTGCACGGTAGCTGGGAAAGTCTTTAGTGTTAGCCTGTCAGGTTAGGGCACACGGCCACCTCCCCCTCCGCACCATGACCGCAGCTATATAGGTGACCGTGACCCTGACCCTCCCAGTTCCTTTTTCCGCCATCAACGTCGGTTCGGATCAGTGCAAACTTGCCAAATGCAACTGCCCGTCTTTCACGCAAGATGCCTGGTTTCAAGCCGTGCTTGGAATGTTGCAAGGCTTTTCCAATGGACGACCTGCATGAGAAATAGCTCGATTGCTTGGGTGAGTCCCACCTCATGGTGGAATGCTCCATTTGCCAGTCCTTCAAGCGGAGGACCCACTTACAAAGGGAGTGCTGCCTTCTCTTGATCTCAGGGAGTGGAGCAACCACCCCCAAAACCGGCCAGGCCGTGAGTGCTCCGCCGGACCCCCCTGATCGGCTCAGGCTCAGGAACCCCACCACCAATCATCAGTACCAGGCTCGAAACCTCGACCCGCTATGGCACCGCTCCAGCACTGAGCTCGTCGGTCACCAGGTAGCCCCTCAGCTGTACTGAGACAGGTACCAGCACAGGCACCCCCAATGGCCCATCAAGGGCGCTATAACCCAGCTCTGGTGCAGAAGAAGAAGATGACTGAAACGGCACTGTCTCCATTGGTACTGCAGGACATGGTACCGCCCCTCATGGTACCGACATCAAGCCCGGTACTGACATCAGATGGAGTGTCTTCTAGATCGTCCTCCAAGGACCTCCCCTCCCCTTCTCAGGAGGAGTGTCAGAGGAAGAGACTTTGCAAGAGCTCCCCCTCAGTGAGGTCAACAAGACCATGGGTACAAGGGGAGGTGTCTGTTCTTCCCACTGCACCTATGCCTCTAGCGAGATCATCCCATAATGAGTGGACCCTTGATTCACTGAGCATAACCACCGATGACGCCTCATCCTGCTACGCCCAGTCGCCTCCACCGGAGTCCTTGGATCTCTCCAATGATGAACCTGATCCTGATTCTATGCAATGCAGTAGATCCTGGGCCCAATCCTCCTCCTCACCAGATGAGCATCTAATTGATACGTCCGCTGACCGTGAGGGAGATCCCCATGTTGAGCAGGACCTACTCTGCCATATGGCGGTGAACCTTAAATTGAAATTAGGAGTAATCCAAGAGGAGGATGACTCCCTTTTCAATACTTGCTGTAGAGCCCCTCCAGCAAGGGTGGCAATCCCTTTATGCTCGGGAGTATATTGCATCATCTAAGAATGCTGGCAAACGTGATCCTCAATCCCACCAGTGTCCAAGGTCGTGGATAAGAAATACTATGTCTGTCCTGACGGGTTCTCTTTCTTATTTCATCACCCCACCCCGGGGTCCTTGGTGGTTGATGCCCTAAACCAAAGGGAGAGACAGGGCTAGCTGAATTCCACACCCAAACACAAAGAGGCGAAGAAGCTTGACTGCCTGGGGAGGAAGGTATACTCCTCCTTGGTCCTCCAGCTATGTATCTCCAACCATTCAGCCTTAATGACATGTTACATCTTTAACCTGTGGGAGGCCATGGGAAACTTCCACATGACCATTTCTGAGGAGTGTCTGAGAGACTTCGAAGCAATGCTAGAGGAAGGGGAGAGGACATCCAGGGATGCTCTGGCAGCAACCTGGGACGCAGCGGATACAGCAGCCTGCACCATGGCCTCCGCAGTCATCATGTGTCAGTCGGCCTGGCTCCAAGGCTCAGGCCTATCTGCACAGATGCAGCAAATTATCCAAGACCTCCTCTTTGAAGGCCCTGACCTCTCTGCTTCATCCATGGATACGGAGCTCCATGGTATGAAGGACTCAAGAGCCATGCTTTGATCCCTAGGGATATACACCCCGCAATCCAACAAGCACTCAACGAGACCACATCAACAGCTCCAACAGCAGTTGCAGCAATTAAAGCAGCGGATTCAACTGCAGAGTCAGTTCCCAAGATCTCTCCAGTTCCCCCAGCACCACCTTGGGGACCTGGATAAGGACAAGAATCGTCCAGATAAGGGGGAAAGCTCAACGTCTCACAGTCCGGAAGGCATGGAGAGGGGTCCGACAGCTCCTCAGGCCATAAACAGCATTTTTGAAGGTCCCTTTGATGGCAGCGTGCCAAGGTCCCTGTTCTCCCCCCACCGCCTGCGCCACTTTGCCCACCAGTGGGCCCACATTACATCAGACCAGTGGGTCCTCAGCATGGTGGTGTGAGGCTAATGCATCCAGTTCCTCTCAACCCCTCGGGACAGAAAACCACCCTCTCGTGCAGCATTGGGAAACCAAGAACATTTATGCCGGCTTGAGGCTGAATGCCAAAAGCTCCTCTCCCTTGGGGCTATAGAAAAGGTCCCCAAGTGGGAGAGGGGCAAGGGGTTTTACTCCCTATACTTCCTGGTCCCCAAACCCAATGGGGATCTACGGCCTATTCTAGACCTTAGAGCACTAAACAAGTACATAAGGAGAACAAGTTCCGCATGGTTTCCCTGCCTCAGATTGTTCCCTCCCTGTCCCTAGGAGACTGGTTTGCAGCCCTCGACCTAAAGGATGCTTACTTTCACGTAGCCATCCAACCCCACCACAGACGCTTCCTCAGGTTTGTGGTGGCACAGAGCCATTACCAGTTCACCGCTCTTCCCTTTGAGCTGTTGCTGGCTCCCAGGGTGTTTACAAAATGTGTGGCACTGGTCGCAGCGTTCCTATGCAGGAGGGGAATCAAAATCTACCCCTACCTAGACGATTGGCCATAGTAGGGAAGTCAAGCTGCCAAGTACAACATCACGTCAAACTGGTAGTAAAGCTTTGCAGATTCCTCGGTCTCTGCCTAAACACAGAGAAGTCAAAGCTCCGCCCCACTCAGGACATAGAATTCATAGGGGTGCGACTAAACGCCCATCGAGCCACGGCGTCCTTGCCCCTGTCAAGATTTCGGTCCATCTGCACCATCATTTCAGAACTGCAAGCCCCGGGACTGACCACAGCTCGCTGGTGCATGCAGCTTCTGGGCCACATGGCGGCTGCCACCTTGGTAATCCAGACAGCACGCTTGAGGATGAGACCCTTCCAGCTCTGGTTCTCCACAATGTTCCAGCCATGGAGAGACCATCTAGACCTGCGGCTCGCGTTTTCTTCTGGGGCCCTCTAGGTCTGCTTGCCTTGGCTTCGGTGAGCATCTGACTGTTGGCCTCTACCGTACGGGGCTTGTTGCTGTGCTGAAGGCAGAAGTACCAACTCTACCCGCCGTCCATTCAGCATGGCTGGTAGTCACCTACTACTGAATGCATCCAAGCAGCGCTCGAAGAAGAATGGGCTCTGCCACTGGGAGTGTGTGAGGTCCCATACACTTGGGTGGGGTGGGACTGCCAAGGGTGCAGCGGAGGCGAATGCTGGTCCGAAAAGAGTATCAGGAGGGGGGCTCAAGGGCTTCACCTCCATACCTAACTGGGCTGTGGCCCAGCGCAACAAATCAAAGTGCGCTGGGAGGGTATCCATAAAGGACTCCGGTGCAGGGGACAGCACGGTACTGGGAATCCACTGAGGCTGGGAGGAAGTTCCCTCAGGGGACCACTCATGCGGCTGAAACTGAAAGGGTGACAATGTTCGGTGCTGGGGCTGTTTGGAGCCCCTAGAAGGTCCCTCCTCCGGCCTGGAAGCGGGGGGAGGGCTTGGTGCTGGCGACGGGCTGATGCCGGCCTTCACTGTGGAGGGTGAAGGGGAGCGTCTTGGTTGAGCCCAGGCCTTTGAGGTGAAGGCCGGCTTGCCCCTTCGGATTGGAGGTGGGGCAGGTGGGGTTGGGAGGAGCAGCAGGGGTTGGGAGGAGCAGCAGGTTTTGCGCTGCCTCCAGCACTTCCGGGGTGGACAGAATGAGAAGCGCCCCCGCATGGGTCTTGGGCAAGTCCTCACTAGGAAGGGGAGGACTGCTCAGGTGGGAAGGCTCCCACTCCTTCGGCACCGGACTCCACGGTGCCGAAGGCGAAGTCAGTCGGTGCCACAGTGGGGTTGGCACCAATGAGGCCAGGTTGTACTTAGTCATTGGCACCAGGGATGATACGGCATGGTGCTGAGGTGAGCCCAGTGCTGATGGTGCCAGGCTGATTGATGGCGCCCTCGATCAGTGCCAAGGCAAGCTCACTGCCAACGGTGCCGGGCTGGTTGAGGGTGACCTCGATTGGTGTCGAGGTGCTGGGGCTCCAAGTTGGCGCCGTGGTGCCGGAGTTGGCAGCGAGGTGGTGCAGTGGCAACGGTCACCAGTGGCACAGTGTCATATAGGCACCAGTGCCGAGCTGGGTCTCGGCGCTGGGCTTGAACCCGAAGCCTCAGGTGAGCGGTGCTGAGCCTCCTCCAAAGCTAAGGCATGGCGTTGTTGTTCCCTCTCCTTGATGGTCCGGGGTTTAAAGGAGAGACAAATGGAACACGCCAAGACCATGTGGTCTTTGCCCAGGCACCTTAGTCACTTCCTGTGAGGATTGTCCCTGGGGAAGGCCTTGCCACACTCGGCACAGGGTTTAAACCCTGGCACAATCGTAGGCTTTCGGTCCCGCGACGGAAGTCTCTCATGGTGGAATTAAATCAACGAAGAGATTCTCCCAGTCGGACGAAAAGCTCATTCACAATGGACAGGCTGCTTGCGATAGCAAGGAGCGGATGTTCCAGATCCGATGCGCAAGACGGAAGAAATGAAACTGAGGAGGGGGCGGGGAGGTGGCCGTATATGTAGCCACGGGTGGCGTGAGGGGCGGAGGCTGCCTCCCCTCTTCTGACAGGCTAGGACAAATTTTGTTCCGACCAATCCGGCACTCTGGCACAGAGACACCTATTACTGAATGCATCTGAGCAGCGCTTGAAGAAGAAGGAAGGTTACTGGTAAGTAACCAACCGTTATATTTGAACAAAGAGACAGAGAGAAAGAATGTGTATTTGGGGGGCATCTCACTAGTCTGTAGCTGAAGGTTCCCAGGAAACAGGCCATGGAGCTCATGAGCAGCATGCTGGAGGGAATCAAGCAGAACTCTCGCTGCACTCAGCAAAGAAAAGGTGAAGTCCCAGTGGAGATAATGCAACTTTTAGA
Organism: Podocnemis expansa; assembly: GCA_007922195.1. Lineage (NCBI taxonomy): Eukaryota > Metazoa > Chordata > Testudines > Podocnemididae > Podocnemis > Podocnemis expansa. The sequence continues at coordinate 48,831,404 of ML681990.1, read as the reverse complement.
TCTAGGCATCAGGACAGAACTCTTCACTTGGGTCAGGGTTTTTGTAGGGAAGAAACAAATGGTTCAAGGCAGAACACTAGGGATGTTTTTAGGGTAAAAAATGACTTGTTTAAGTGGACAATTCACATTCCTGGCTGGGGTGGTAATGGTTCAAGGAAGCTCACAATACAACCAGGCAGATTCAGTATTTTGGGTATCAATTAGCATGTCTATGACTAGAATGGTTTAATAACTGCTGAGCTTGTTAGCCTTGGTGTGAGATCCCCCCATCATGGGTTGGGTAGGGGAGAATTCAAACATCAAGATAATTGTTTAATAACACAAAGGCATTTCCTGCAGTCACTCCCTTGCCCCCTGCTTAATTACAAAGAAACAAGAAAACTAAATTTCAAAAGCACAGAATAAATTTTAGGTCCACCATATGGTGCTGGTCTGCAGAATTCATAACTAGGGCCATCATTGGCATGGCCAGCTAGGGGATGATCCCTGGGCCACCCACCCACCACCCAACTCACTTCACCAAATGGGTGGGGGAGGGGGCCAATCCCCACCTGCCACCCTGGACTGGGGGGGGGGTGATCTCCAACCTACAACCTGCCAGTGCTCTGGCTGGCCACCAAGTCACTGGCCCGCAGGGCAGGGGATGATCCCCAGCCCGTTCCATAGACCAGTGGTTTCCAACCTTTTTTCTGCCATGGCACACCTTGATACCATCAAATTTTTCAAGGCACACCACCATTAAAAACTCATGAATATTCAAATTAACTTAAATTACTTATGAATATTCACTAACTATGGCACAGTGTTTTGGAAATGCTGCTATGTGGGGTAGTAAGGGTAGCAGAGAAGGGGTGGCAAAAGAGGGGAGTTCAGGAGTTGTGTGCAGTGGCAGGAGTGAGTATGGGGAGCAGAGCCGGGCACGGGTGGCAAAAGAGGACAAGGGCAGCCATGTGGGGAACAGCACAAGGGTGGCAAGAGGGGAGAGAGGAAGGGAGAACAACAGTGGCTTTGTGGGGGGCCAGGGGGAACCTGGGGAGCAGGAAGGTAGGGGAGGGGAGCACGGTGCAGCACCCTCCCCCCCCTCTCCACAGTGGCTGCCTGCTACCCAGGGCAAATCCTCACCCCACTGCTGCTCCCTCCCACCCCAGTGGGTCCCGTCCTCCCCTCCCCCAGCCCCCTGCTGCCTGTGATGGACCTAGGCCTCCAGCCCCCCACTACACCCACCCCAACATACAGCCGCCCCAACCCCCAGCTCCACATTCCCAACCAACAATCATCCCATAGCCCCAGCTACACACCCTCTGCTACACTTCTACTCCCACGCACCTCTGCACACACACCAGCCCCACACAACCCCCAGCAGCACCTCAAAGCCCTTACCTGGGCTGTTGCTGGCTGACATAAGCTGCTCCGCCCTGCAGGTGGAGACTCATACACTCCCGGCTTCCCACCCCTCTCTGCTGGCTGGGCTTAAGGTGGAGCGGGGTGTAAGGTGGAGCCACCAGAATGCTGCTTTCGGGCTGCTCCTGCTATTTTTAGGGGGACCCCTGGAACTCTGCATCCTGGTGCCTTCCTCTATTTTTAGGGAGGCCAGAAGGCTGCCTGTCTAAAAATAGAGGGCCCCAGAACTGTGTTTCAGTGCCTTCCCCCTTACTTTAACCTCTGCCTTTTCCCAGCCCTGCACAGCCCACGCGACTGGGACGAGCAGTGAGAGAACTTTAACTCCAGCTCTAGGGGATGCTCATGGCACACTTTGGATGTTGCGATGGCACATCAGTGTGCCCCGGCACACTGGTTGGGAATCACTGCCATAGACCCATCCCTGATTGACCTGGGGATGGATCCCCTGCTTCCAATGCCTCCAGCCCTCCAAGCTGCCTTCAGGTTCCCACTCCACCCCACACACATAGTACTTCCCAGTACCCTGCAGACACTGGTCCTGAACAAAGCAGGACAGAGCCTGTGCAGCAGGGGAGAGGGAGGATTTAAAGTTCCCTCTTCTCTCTGCTCCCCGACTGAGCAGGGTGCAGCCCTTGGCTCAGTTAACAGCTTAGCTCCTTCTACACTCCTCCAACCCTGCAAACAGGCTCTGCTACTAGGGAAATCAAACAGGGGGGGCCTCAGGCTATTCATACAGGGCCTGTGCCCTGTTGGCTCAACGGCAATGATGCCCATAGCTGTATTTTCAGTGATTTTAGTGGCTGGAGTCCAAGGCCCCATGTTTGGCTGAGGCCTGGGGCTTAAGCCTCTAAAGCCCCTCCAATAATCCAGCCCTGCCTATTGGCAACATCTGTGCTTATGCTATATTTTAAAAAACTATAGTAGTATCAGTGGCTTTCTGATATAGCTGTACTGTTGTTATTGTTTGTTACCTGCAGTGTCATCAAATATTTTCAGAATGTTCTTAATGTCTAACCTGTAATTGAATAGTTGCTCATAGGAATAGATCAGTTCACTTGCTGTCATATTATTATTGTAACTAATAAGACTTTAACCTTTCAGATATGTGGTGTGATGAACAGGTTCTCAGTACCTCAAACCCATTAGACTGCTGAAGAGAGAGAAATAATGCCCGCACTTGAAAATCAATTAAATTAAACTGCAGACATATTATTCTTTGCTATGGCAGGACTCTGCAGCATGGCAGGTATCGAAATATTTTTTATCGATTCATCATACCTCTGAAGTGCATATTCCCCCTGCATAGATAGACTTGGAGGACATCTTTAGTCTTCTTAGGGATTTGGGCTTTTAAAAAATGACCTTTGAGGAGTCATAGTTCCACTGCCCATGAACACCTAGCTGTGTAGAATGTTTTTCTGTATGTGGAAAATGTAGATTTGCTCCTGCAAGTTGTTTTCTTGCTCAAAGCAGGTCGTGTGAAGTGCATGTGATTATAATAAGATTGATGGGATGCCAGACACTACCAACTGGCCTCTCTGCAACTGGGATGCAGCTAACCTGATAGCAGCAGAAAGAGACTTTATCCCTTACATTTTAGAAATTGTAAGGGAATTGGGATCACATGGTCATGATATGAATTTTGCTATGACAACAGAGCAGTGTTTTCTTTAAAGAGACAAGCAATGCAGTAGAGAGAGCTGGTCAAATTACTTATTGTGCATAATATTCACAGTGATTTAACACCTTTTCTATTAAAAAATTACTTATGAGTCTATCCTGATTTCTGCAAACATTGGTAAGCGTCTGGTGGGTAGCTTGTTAACAGCGTTTAGTCTGTTGGTGTTCACAGGTCTGGATGACTTAACGCTGCCAATCCAGCAACTTTAGTAGCTCATCATCAATGCCAGAATGAAGTTTGCTACTCATGTTCCAGTTCTACACGTTGGGAAGTATGAACACCTGGCTGAGAGATCATAGAATCCTAGGGTTGGAAGGGACCTCATAGGTCATCTAGTCCAACCCCCTGCCAGAGGCAGGACTACTCCCACTAAACCATCTATGGGGAATAATAGCTTGGGCCTCTGGAGACATGGGAAGTTTTATCTTTCATTTTCATCTTCTCTCTCCAGGTCACAAGGACACTGTGGTTCTTGAGGTTGTGAGAGAGGCTGCATGTAGATGAGAGATGGAATAATGATGTGGGGGCACTGACTGCTAACTCAGTAGTTGTCAACCACTGTGTCAGGACACATTACTATGTCACCATACAGTGGTAAGTGTATTGTGGACAGCTGGGGAAATGACTGTATTTGGCCTGGGGGTAGGTGGGCTGGTATGTCCTGTAGGGTCACAACATGCCACCTAGTGTATCAAAATCTGCGAAAGGTTGAGAATCACTGCACTAATTTTCTGGATGACCGACAGGAGGAGCCAGTATGGCAATGAGTAACGTGCACTATGACATCTTTATTTGACCAATTCTAGTTTATAGTTCAGCATTAACATAGTTAAAATTAACAAAATATAGTACATAAAGTTTTCCATTTTTGTAGCCAACTTGTGTTTAACTCCAGTCCTGAACTAATCTGAACAGTCTGAACTGATGAAAGGAAATAGCTGACAACTGATGAGAGAGCATAAACTATGGATACCCCACTGCCCTATTTCATAATCTCACCGTAAAGTTACAGGAATAAACATGGATGCAATGCCAGATTTGGCTGAAAGGCCTATCAATTTGAGTCCAAAAGAAACAGTATACCTTGTAATGAGGGGTGCTGTTTAGGTGAGATCACTGACTATCAGGGCTGTAACTAGATGTGGTGAGCGGGGCAAAGCCCGAGGTTCCGAATTTTAGAGGGTGCAGGGGACGGATCTGGCTCCCGGTGGGGCTTGGGGATGGATCCAGCTCCTTGCCACCCCCAAAGAGCTGGATCCATCCCCAGCTGCCGTGGGGAGCCAGATCCGTCCCTTGCGCCTTCTAAGATTTGGTGCAGGGACCATCTGGTGCTGCTGTGGTTTCCAGCTCCACCTGTGGCTTGTCACTGCCTTCTGGTGGCTGCTGTGGATGGATCCAGGTCCCTCTGCCCCAGTGGCGGCAGGGAGCCAGATCCATCCCCAGCCACCTTTTGGCAGTGAGTGGGGCTGGATCGGGGCACGGGCTGGATCAGGGCATGGGGGAAGGCACCTTTGGGGCTGCTTGCCCTGGACACTGGAATAGGTAGTTAGGGCCCTGCTGACTGTTCCAATGCATTTGTTTGTTAGGGTGTGTTATGATGATCATGAAGGTTTGTTGCTCTCTAGTAGGCCAATGAAAAGTTTCTGTAATACTTGAAAAACTCCTTGTGATGCTTTCATTCAATTCTCAGGGCATTGTCAGCAATTACTGTAAATTTCCCATTCAGCAGCTGTTGTATCAAGCCTTTCATGAAATTGTTGTCAATACACTTGAAAGGAGATAAGTGGAATTGTAACTACATATGTGCATGGGCACACAATCCAATTTAAACTACTTAAAATATCTGCATCCCTCTTGGGCCAATTTTTTGAACTATGGCTTTATTTATGTGTGAATTTTGTGAATATTGTCCAGTCTCTTTCACAACCAGGATGCACACAGTCGAACACCTGTTTGTGTGCACAAATTGACTGCAGACTGGTTTTGCACATTTACATTTACTCTTTGCAAATATAGTGAGTAAGCCATGCATGTGTAAGAGATTTTGCAAATGCAAAATTACATTTATAAAACAAAACAAACAGGAAAAAAACCCTAGTGAAGCCTCTGTGATGCTGTCTGGATTGTGGGAATTGTTTATGATAATATTTAATATCAAAATTTCAGAAAGGCAATAATCCAGTTGAGATATGTCATGTTAGGTACCAATAGAAAGGTTATGATTTTCAAAGTATGATTATACAGTTTATGTGCATGTGTCATATTTGCATTAGAAGTTATGAATATATTTGATATATCTGTATTTCAGCTTTGAAGTGTTTCTGGGAGACACTCCAAACTGACAAGGAGTCTTGGGGCACTTAAAGACTAACAATAAATTGATATATTTATAAATAAATAAATTTGTTAGTCTTTAAGTGCCCCAGGACTCCTTGTTTGTTTTACTGAACTAGGCTAAGAGGGCTGCCCCTTTGAAACTCCAGACTGAATGGTTGCAGCAATTGTCTTCTTAATGATCCATTAAGGAAATTCTCAGGTACAATGGGCCCAGGGTGAGACGTGATGAGTCACCAAGACTTGTCCATGTGACTCTAGACTCTATTTTGTTTCTGTAAAATCTCACACACTGCATGGAAAAGACTACAGGACATAAACGGCCACAGCACCACTTCCCTCCCTCCCCCCCTTTTTTTCAAGGCTATGCAGCTTTCAGCCAACACCTATTCCTGGAAGCATTCATCTACAAATGAAGTGGTGAACAAAGGATGGAGACCCATCCAGGTACTGGATGTATACCAGAGGGACTACACAAGCCTGCAAACTCCAAATTCTACCAAGGACTTGCTTTACAATTGGACTTTTAAATTATTGTATGTATATGATTTGCTTCAATCCTTTAACAATGCTCTCATAGTTTTTTTCTTTCCTTGTATAATAAACCTTTAGTTTAGTTACTAAGGGATTGGTAGGTAGCATGTTATTTTTAGGTAGATCCAAACTTATAGGGACTTCCGTGTCACCCACCAGTACTGAAGAATCTATTCTCCCTTTTGCAGCCTGTCCTGATCTTGGCATTTTCAGGTGGCTATTCCAGGCCAGCCAGATCACAGCCTCCTTGAAAAAGTAGCCTTTAGCTGTAATGCTGAGCATTCTAGTGCTGCTTTTTCAAGCCATAGGGATTTTGATGCCAGATGAAATTGACTAATAATAAGCAGGCATCCGCTTTGTGATACACAGGCTCAGATTTTGCCTGGCATTTATGCAGATTCTCTATAGGGGAGGACAGAGGGAACATTTCCTTCCATCCCCACCTGGCCTGCCCAGGGCCAAGCAGAAATCCACTCCATGCACATAGGAATGCGGGACTGATGCCTTCCTGTATCTGGGAGATGGTATGATACTAAAATGTTAACAGAGTGGCAGTATACATGGCTTTAATCCTCATCACATTAGTCTGAGGAGCTAATTTCAGGCAAAATGCATTTAAATTGTACTTTTGAGGACCTTTGAAGTGTCTTACTAAGTGGGATTTTCTCTCACAAATGCTTGTGCAATAAATAAATTTGTTAGTCTTTAAGTGCCACAGGACTTCTAGTTTGTTATGTTAAATATCCTTTGTTCCACAGATCTCTTGCTGCGGCTAAGAGACTCAAGCCTGAATAAAGATTATGGGTTCTTTTTCTATTACAACAGGTAACAACTGCTTTGATTTGCTGTAACAGTTTAACAATATCCTATGACTTACATTTACATGCACTTATTTTGGTTCCATTCTATAAGTTCTCTATCTACAAGTATCTGATGAAGAGGGATGTTCTTCCACTAACACTCATGTGATAAATACATGCATTAGTCTTTAAAAGTGCTATCAGACTCCTTCTTTGTTTTGGTAAATCTAGCTACATATATGGCTTTTTGCAGGGGTTCACTCTAGTACTCCTGTCGTACAAAGAAGCCTTCAGAATTCAGTGACTTCTGTGCCAACAATTCTATTTCCTGTGTCATAGAATTAGGCTGTCTCCTCTGAACATCAATAAAAACCTTGATGTGGTTGCAGATCCATCCTATAGTTCACTGATGGATCATCCATGGAGGATGTGGAAGCAAAGCATAACTGCTATCCAATAGCATAAAAGAAAACAGAGTAGTTGTAAGCTGTATTCATATTAGAAACAACTCTGCCAGAGACCTAAGGTGAAATGCCGGCCCCTATGAAGTCAATGACAAATGCCTTGCTTTTGACTTTGTTGGGGCCCAGGTTTCACTCCTTGTCTCTCAGGACAGCATGCTAACTCTGTGTCCTAGATTCAACATTAGCTTCTTGGCCATGTTTTTGCAGGAAGGAGGAAAGTGACTCATGTAGTCTGTGAACCTGCTTTTGAGTTGTCTAACACTGGAAGGAAAGGTGTGCCTGCATGACTCTCATAGGTACTGAGTTTTTGTTAATAGAATTTGAACAAGTGTCAGAGATGGAGTACAAAAAAAGACTCCCTCAGGCTGCTCTTCACTTTGAAATAATTCTCAAGCACTTTACACTCTAACACTCTAAACAGAAATCTCTAGTTGGAATTTCCCAGCTGTTTCCAAACTGTTTCCATTTACACATCATTGGCAACAGACCTGTCTCTGAGCAGAGACTGTCATTTGGGTCAAACTATCTGGGGTTTTAGTGGTGGCCTTTATAGTCTGATGTATGATCAAACAGTACTGCAGACTACAGTGAGACCTCATAACATATTTTATTGGTGACTTACTCAGTGTTTGAAGCAAGCCTCTACAAGGGAAAATAAAGTGCACTTCCCAGATCTGTTTCAAATGTAAGCACTTCAAGGCAGAGGGATATGCCTTCTATATTTATAGAATAAGTACAAGACATTGGGTGTAAGTGGAAATAAGTATTAATAATTCTTGTTAAAGTTTGAAATATATTAAAAATAGAGGTGGAGAAGGGAAAGAGAATCTGACACAGCCCATCCCACCTCACATTTGGGTTCTCTTCCATCAAATTTTAGGTTTAACTGCTTTATGTCCCTACCTTCAAAAAATGTTCCCTGAATCTGTGTTTTATACAGTGGTTATTAAATTGGATTTTTCTTTTGACTTTGTATTCTGTTACAGACATTGCCAATCTCACTTTTCCCAAGGCTGCTCACAATGTTAAATGTCTCAGATTCTACCCTTAGTAGCTACAGTGCTTTCCTAAATTTCATCTAGGTTTTAGGAGAAACATTCTTGAAGGACATTGCCTTAGTGTATATTGTAATGGAATTAAGGCTTTCACATCTTGCAGTGATTTAATGCATTGGTACTGTAGCTCAGGGTACATGTTTTGATTCTATTATAATTGAGCATTGGCTTGCAAACAGGGGGACTGAAAACAGGGGAGTTCTTTAAGCGCTGCTTGAATACGTTCAGTAATAGGTGTATCCATGCCGCAGCACACGATTGATCGGAAACTCTTTTGCCCTAGCGGCTATGTCTACACACAAAGTTTTATTTTGAAATAAGTCATTTCGAAATGACTTATTTCAAAATAAACCCCTTATTTCAAAATGACATTTCAAAATAAGGGAAAGCCTGCTATCAAAACAGCTGTTATTTTGAAATGGTTATTTCGAAATAAGGCCATTTGGATATGTTGTTTCGAAACAGTTGTTTCGAAACAATGGTGTTGTTTCGAAACAACATGTCCAAACGGCCTTATTTCAAAATAACCATTTTGAAATAACAGCCATTTCGAAACTATCGGGGTTTAAGCTGTTTCGAAACGACGGTTCTTATTTCGGAATGACAGATCCTGTCATTTCGAAATAAGAAAATGTTGTGTGGACCTAATCTCTTTTATTTCAAAATAAAGTGTTATTTTGAAATAAAAGAGATGTGTAGACATACCCAGCCTGTCAGGAGACCCTTGCCACGCCATGTCTATATATGTGGCTGCCACCCAGCCCCTCCTCAGTTCCATTTTGTCTGCTTCAGTGATGGTTTGTGGAACTGCCCGCTTGTTGTGATTGCGCAAGCAGCCCAACTTCTCCCTTTTATGACCCAGCAGCTCAACTGGGAACACCTCTTTGTGGACATCGTTCCACAGAAGAGCATCTCCTCTTCCAAGTGTCTGTTGGATCAGCAACACCGCTCCCCTCTGCCACCTGCCATGCCAGGGTTTAAACCTTGTGCTGCCTGCGGCCAGGCCTTCCTGTGGGACGACCCCCACATGAAGTGCCTTCGGTGCCTGGGCGAAGCCCATTTGGTCACCTCCTGCTCCATCTGTCTGTCCTTTAAGCCCAGGACAATCAGAGACACGGAGCAAAGGCGCCATGCGTTTTCCTCAGGGCAAGCACAGCAGCCCACCCCTGAGGCTTCAGGGTCTTCTGCAGCACCGTGTGCCTCTTTGGCACCAAAGCCTTCCTGGCACTGCTCCCCCAGAGAGTGCAAAAAGACTAGCTTCGTACCGTGATGTCAACACCGATCCTGGTCCCCCACACGGGGGTCAGCATGGGACTGAGAGGAGTTGGTGTCGCTCCCCATGACACCGGAGGCATCCGAGGCAGTGAAGGCGCGCCTTTTATTACCCGCACCGCCTTCTCTGGTACCCTCCAGGAGGAGGGTAAGCCAGCATTTGCTTCGAGGGCTTGGCTGCCCCAGAAGCGCCACTGAACACCCTCTCCCAGTCTCAGTACCTAGTTCCCTGACACCAGAACCCATGCGCGAGATCTCTGGTACCGTTGAGCCAGCCAGAGCCCTAAACCCTGTGCCATGCTCCTACACGGGAGACCTCACGGTGCATTTTGATCTTCTTCACCGTGTTGCTGCCCATGTGGGGATGGAAGTTCAATCCCCTGAAGAGCCTGCTGACACATTATTTGGGCCGGTGTTCACGTCCAGCAAACCTATCACTATCCCACTCCATCCTAGCATTTGGCATCTCACCTCGTCACACGGGTGATGCCAGGGTTCCATTCCCCTGGTATTGGACACAGCGGGCCTCAAATATCAGATCCTAGGAACAGAGTTTCCCTCCCTCACCCACCACCCGGGGGGGGGGGGAGCAGTGCTAGGCACAGGGCAAATTCCATGTGACCCCTTCCCGGCATCAAGGGATGTGAGGGAATTAGATCTTCTGGGGAAGAAGGTGTATTCCTCCTCCGTCTTCCAGTTGTATGTGGCCAGTAATCAGGCCCTGGTGGGCAGGTATGTGATGGATGTGTGGGAGTCAATGAATAAGTTCAGGCACCTGCTCCCACAGGAGGCTAGGGAGGACTATGATGACTTACTGGAGGAGGGCAGGATAGAGTCCCAAGACCTTCTTCTATCGTAGTGGTTCCCAACCTTTTCTCTGCCATGGCACACCTTGAGACCTTCAAATTTTTCGAGGCACACCACCAATTAAAAAAAAAACCAACTCATGAATGTTCAAATTAACTTAAATTACTTATGAATATTCACTAACCATGGCACAGTGTTTTGGAAATGCTTCTGTGTGGGGTATTGGGGTAGCAGAGCAGATGTGGCACAACAGGGGAGGTCAGGAGTCATGTGCAGTAGCAAGAGTTAGTGTGGGGAGCAGAGCAGGGCAGGGGTGGCGAAAGAGGACAAGGGCAGCCATGTGGGGAACAGCACAAGGATGGCAAGAGAGAAGAGAGGAAGGAGAACAAGAGTGGCTTTGTGAGGGGGACAAGGGGAACCTGGGGAGTGGGAAGGTAGGGTAGGGGAGCATGGCGCAGCACCCACTTCCCCCTTCTTCACAGTGGCTCCCTGCCACCCAGGGCAAATCCTCACCCCACTGCTGCTCCCTCCCACCCCAGTGGGTCCCATCCTCCCCTCCTCCAGCCCCCTTCTGCCTGTGATGGACCCTCTAGCTACACCCCCCCACACACACAGCCACCCCTCACAGCTACATACTGCCCCAATCAACCAGCCACCCCACAGCCCCAGCCACACACCCTTTGCTATACATCCACCTCTGCTACACACACATACCCGCCCCACACAATCCCCAGCAACCCTTCCCCCAAGCGCCCTTACTTGGGCTGTTTGCAGGCTGGCTGACAGGAGCTGCTCCGGCCTGCTGGGGGGAGATTCATAGACTCCCAGCCTCCCCCAGCTCTCTGCTGGCTGGGCTTAAGGTGGAGCCAGGTATAAGGTGGAGTCACTTGAACGGTGCGTTTGGGTTGCTCCTGCTATTTTTAGGGGGACCCCTGGAACTCCCCCTTCTAATGCCTTCCTCTATTTTTAGGAAGCCAGAATGCTGCCTGCCTAAAAATAGGGGGCCCAGAACTGGCTGGACTGAGCAGGCAGGGAGCTTTAACTCCAGCTCTCGGGCATGCTCACAGCGCACTTTGGGTGTTCCCACGGCACACTGGTTGGCAACCACTGTCCTATCAGGTTGGGATGCTGTAGACACAGCCTCCCACACAATGGCCTCAACCGTGATGCTCCAGCCCATGGCTTGACTTAGAGAAGCGGGGCTACCCACTGCCTCCCAGCAGGTCATCTTCAACCTCCCTTTCGGCGGTGAGACTCTGTTCCTGGCTGAGATGGACGCCATGATTGCTAGTGCCCAGGGGCCCCAGGAGGATCTTAAGTACATGGGCCTTCTCTCTTCAGGGGCCCCTGCCTGCCCTCCAACTCCATAGGAATTATACGCCCCTGCCCTGATTCAGCCTCCCTTTTGGCCCAGTGGCTGAGTTATGGTGCTCTCACCTCTGTGGCCTGGTTCTATCCTGCTCAGGAGAGTTTCCTCCCATCCTGGGCCCACTCCTCCTCTCACTGGGGGGGACTCTGGTGGAAGCTTCTCCCGTCCCAGGCCCATCCCTCCTCTCACTGGAAAGAGATCCCTCCCTCCACTGGAGGTTAGAACCTCCCATTCTGGCTGAGGGTCATCAGTCTCCCTTCTAGACAGGGACCACATTCTACCCCAGGCCTCAACACACTTCCGTCTACTACCAGGGGAAGTGGGTGCAAAAACATCTGCTGAAGGTTCCCTTCCTCGCTGGTGCCACCCATTATTTCTCACTGTGGTTTTCTCCTATCTGCGGGGGAAGCCCCCCTCCCACTTCTTCACACTTGGTGCTTCGCCACTCCCCCTCGTGGGCACACAGAGCGAAAACTAGGGTATCCCTATAAAACTCAGGAGGGACAGCATTTCCTCTTCGGGACGCCTGGTGGTGGAGTTAAGGGACTCCTCCCTCAGCATCCCTGTTGTTGCTTAGGTGAACACGTTTGCTTAGTTGCAAAGGCCACACCTCTAGGTCCTGTGCACCCTGAGCCCATATGTTCAGAGTGGTTTTATCCCTAAGTAGGCTCTGAACCTTTATGCCCTCCTCCCCTGGAAGGGGTTTTGTGCCCTCTGCCTTATAGTGGGGTGGAGCTCTTCAGGATGTCTCCCCTTCCTACTACTCAAAGGGGTTTCCCTTTTTCCCGCCTCTCGGTCCCACAACTACTGAACCCCGTTGTCCTGCAACATGGGCCGTGAAACAGGCCCTCCCCTGGCCAGCAGCTGCCTGGCAGGTCTGGGGCTCTACCCCTTTTTCCCCTCCCCTGGGCTTACGGGACTGGTCAACTACCAAGCCAGAACAGCAGTACCAGGCAGTTAGATGCCCAGCCTCTCAGATATGACCCCTCGTATCCAGATCAGAGACTTTAGGGGTTATTAACCCTTTCCCCAACCACAATCCCTGCCAACCTATCTCCAGCATGGGGTGAACACATTTTAGAGTATCTCATCATGGCAGATGGGAAATCTGGGGTATTCCGGTACTCTACAACCCAGGGCTTCCTCCCCTAGTCCTCAGTGGGGCTTTTGTTTTTTGTGGTTAGTTGGAAGTGACTTAAGGCCACTGAGTGAGCACCCTATGGATGCTGGGAACACCTCTAGTAGCCACCCACTAAGTAACAGCACAGGCTCACTGCCCCGATCTATTCTACACCCCCCCCCCCCGTAAATGGGGCCAGGTAATCTGTGGACCATCTGTCCCCACTCTCCTCTCATGGGATGAATTCCTGCCCAACTCTGGCCATCAGTCCCTCTGACATTGACCCAGAGGTCAGTTGTAAATACTCATTGTAAACATTAGCCTATGTAGCTCCCTGGAGCCTGCTCACCCGGTGGGCATCTCCCCAGTAGACTACCTGCCTTCAGGGTACTCTATGGACCAGCTATCCTCCGTCCCTTCAGGTGGGACAAAATTTCCATCCAGCTCTGGCTGTTGGGCCCCGATACTAACCCAGAGGCCAGTTGTGAATATTCATTCCATACATTGGCCTAGGCGCTTCCCTGCCCCTTTTCCCCCAGAACCTTCTCACCTGGTGGGTGTTTTTTCCCATTAGAGCAACCACCCCCAAGGTACTAGTAATACTGCAGTCACCCTTCCTGGTGATTCCTGCACTTTTAGTTCATGGGTTCCATTAAGCAATAGGGCTAGCCTCATCTTGGCATGCATAAAGTTTCAGTGCCAGGCAGCTATGAGATCTTTACAAGGATGGGGGGAACATGTTACCAGTCCCATCCTGAAAAACCAAGTAGTGACCTCAGATCTCAGCAAGCCAGATGATCCCCTCCATTGGTCATCTCCCTACTCCCTTATTAGTGCAAAAAAAAAAAAAAAAAAAGGAAGAAAGACAGAGCGAGAAAACAGATGGAATGGAGGGAGCCAGGGCTGCACTGTCTTATGGTGATGCACCCCCCCTCCCCATCTCATCAGAGGGAGTCTTTCCTCTCCTGTGCCCTGGATCCTCGAGATCTTTCTCTTTGCAACTCTTATACTGGGATCCCCAGGCTCTGTCCATTATGACTCTGGGTGCATCGCCACTAGGTATGCTTCACTATGGCCCTTGCATGCATCAATGCTGCAAATATGGGAAACAGTACCAGGGCCATAGCCACAGAGGAGGGCATTTGTCTCATAGCCGAGGTCTCTCACCTCTGTGCCTGCAGCAAATCATTGACCATCAGGCCTTGGTTACTAGATGTCCCCTCTAGATTGGCGTAATGCTTGAAGTGTTTAATGGCTCCCTCCCATGAGAACACTGGAAGGGTTACGGTGCCTTTGGTGAAGGCACCTTGGCCTCACACGATGCCTTATCAGTGGTATAGCTTGCCTGGACACGGCCAGTCATGCCATTGCTAGAAGTGCGGTTAAGCACTCTTGTCTCTTCACGGCAATTTAAGCCGACTGCGCAGGTATTGCATCCTAATCAGCAGTCATCCCTTGCCCCTGATCTCCCTGCACTCCTTCTGGCTGGACTAGGGAAAGGGTGGCTTTCCCCTCCGTCCTTCCCTTTTTCCTTGCGTCTTGCACCATTCTGTATGTGCAGCTAGTAGACAGATAGCTCCAGGGGTACGCTACCTTCTCTCGCTATCTTCATACACCAAACAATGTTAGCACCAGAATACTGGCCCCTTTTACCTCAGCAGCTTGACACTGCCAATTGCTCAGATTTTCATGCTGAGTTGTTGTCTTGCTCATAACCTCGTATGCATCTGTTTGAAGTCTCATAATAAGGTGACGTTAGGCCTTCCTCCCCTGTGCAGATCAGTAGGCTCTCCAACACAGTAGGACTCATGTACCTTACTGGTCCTTGCTGGGAACATAGGCTTTTTGGTAGCAATTACCTCGACTAGAAGGGTATCAAGGTTGAAGTTTTTTCCTCAGAACCCCACATACGAGGTTCTTCTCACTAGGCCTTCTATCCTCCACTTGGGTCAGATCCTCCTGCCCAGGTTGCTCTTTACCTGGTCCTTGGTTCCAATGCCAATACCCTAGGCACTTCCAAGGGACCTTGCTGGCTTGAGGGGGGGCTACCCTTTGTGGGAAGAGCAGTGCTGAAGGTGGCCAGGGACAACTCCACCCACCATCCATGAGCATGGCTAGCAGTCACCTATTATTGAATGTATCTGAGCCCCTTGCCAGCAGGCCACTCCCCCTGGCCACAGGCCATGCCCCCTGGCCTGGAACAGGGCTGGGGGGGCAGCTGCAGCAGCGGGCGTCTGGGCCCCAGATCCCCGGTTGGGTATGGGATGCGAGTGGCTGGGCCCCAGATTCCCGGCTGGGGATGGGAACGGGAGTGGCCTCCGCAGCCACGGGCGGCTGGGCCCCATATCCCTGGCCCTGCAACTTGGAGGACCTTCCCTCTGCTAAGGACCCCAGTACTCCAGAGGAGCAACAGACTATGGGGGATCCCCACGACCTGGAGGAATTGCCTTTTGCTGATGGACCTGAGACCTTCCTCGACCCACCACCTGTGGACAGCGAGGGGCTCGTTGGAATTCCCTGGGCGATCTACCTTCTGGACCCTGAGGAACCCCTGGAGAGCAGCTACCTGGGCACAGGGTGGGAGGAAGTGGCCCAGGGGCAGCTGAGCCTGTGGCGGCTAAAGGCCAGCTTGAACAGGTGTCAACACAGTGCAGCAAGAGCCCCACTGACTCAGTGACTGACCACAGTCACTGGTAGGGTCCTGGGCTGGGACACAGTGAAGTTGGGTGGACCTGTGTCCCCTTCTCCCCTTCTTGGCTTCTTTCCAAACCACCTAGAGTGCTACGACCCCTTTTGTGCTTGCTGCACCTCACCTGGAGGCCAGGGGCTGCAGACTCTGTGCCTACTGAATTGCCTAGTGGGGGGACAGTAGGTGAGCTGAGCCATGAAGCTCATTGTATCTCACTGTAGCAAGGGACTGTGGCCTTCCTCGGAACCTAGGCCTGAGGAAGGGCCTGAACACCTTGAGCCCAGAGCCTGAGCTCTGGGTCCGCTGTTGGGCTGCCCACAGTGGCAGCTGCAGTGGCAGCGTGTGAGCCCTGAGTCTCAGCATGCCAAGCCTCGGATCTTTTCTGGGGCTGGCGGCGCTCCTGACCATCACTATCTTAGACTTACTTTCTAATCAGACATTTAAACAAAGATGTACACTAAGTGGCAATGCATTATGGATTCCAAAGATCAAGTACTATTTATATAAATAGATTCATAATGTTTGTATCTCTTAAATAACCAACTCTCACTACCATTCAACTAATGTGACTAATCCAATTATAGTGGAGAGATTTTTATTCATATTGTGTTTTATCTGTATTGTAACTACAGGGTAGTTAAGGTAAATGATGTACCTGTATAACAAAGAAATATAATTAACATATTTACAATATAGCTGCTGTACAGTTAATCTAAAATTCATGTGCCTTTGACACTTGAACTAGTTTTGCAAACCCTTGCAAAGCCAAAATATTCTGTAAGTCTCCCAAAATTAAGTTCCACTGTACTTGTCAATTTCTATTTGTCGTCTCTCTCGCTCCACTGTCATGTTTCTTAGTGCCATTCCAATGCATGTGCTAGTGCATTCCACAGAGATATTGGCCACCAAAGAGATTGCAAGATATGGTTTTGATTGTGTGTGTTTGTGCACCTTAAATCCAGTTTATATGGCCAGTAGTGGAATAAGCAATCCCTATGTTGGTGTTTAATGTGAGTAATTGTGCTTCCTAGGTGCCAGAATGCCCCTTTTGGGACCAGAGGCAGCTTGCTGTAAAGAAGCAGGACATCAGACAGTATGGCTCCTTTACATCAGGGACTGGACAGCTGAATATTTGGCCCCAGGACCAGGACAGCCCACAATGTAAGTCATCTTTGCTCAGCTGAATGAAGCTATACCAGACCAGAGCATCTGGCCCATAACCTGGTCAGGCCTTGCTCATTGTAAAAGAATGATGGGTTATATTCCCAGCAGGTGTAAATCAGTATTGCTCCACTGATTTCAGCAGAGGGATGCTCACTTATATCAGTGAGGAGCTAGCCCACAACATCTACACATAGGAACTTCTAATATGTTTGATATGAATATTCCTGAAGTCCCAATGATTTCCCATATTCCCATGAAACAGACACAGTGATGTATTGTACTGAACGCGGAGCTTGGAATCAAAGAGAACATGAAAGTCTAATAGTATAATTGTTAACCTTGTATTACCTCATTCAGCATGTTCACACAATATGTTTGTCAGACTATATTAGCTAATCCTGACTAACTCCTGAGACAGTTACTTAGTTTTATGTAATACTTTCCCAGGGAAACTCCTTTGCATGGGTAAAGACTGAGTTGAATACTGAGCTGGGGCTTCAGGATTTAGTCTCTTGTATCTAGCATATCCAAAATGATTTGTTGGAATATTTGCAGTTTACAAAAGGGATTATTTCAAATTCTTAACTGACATTCATAAGTGGACTGAATCAATGCAGGGGCTATAGGGGCTGAAGCCCCCAGCCCTGGTCTAAAACGGGGCGCCAGGCTCCAGTCCCTATGGTCCCTGCATGATCTGACTCCACCACCCTGCATACTATTGCTGTGCTGGTGAGGCCTGAGGGGCTCTGGGGGATTCTGCTGGTGCAGGGGAGGGAGCAGGGCCATGGGGCCAGAGGCCAGGCTTCACAGCACTCTTATCCTGCTCCTGGTCCATCCCCAGGGGTTGTGTGAGCTGATGTGTGTTCACTCTGCTCCAGGGGCAGAGCAGCAGGTGCACAGTGCAGCCTCAAGGGCCCATGGCCCTAGAGGGCTGCACCAGGGGCTGCACCATGCATGAGCTGGCCCTGCTCCTGGAAGCCAACCAGTCAGACCAGGGCTGAGGCAGGAGCACCACCAAGAGTAGCCTCTGATCCCAGGCCCTCTCCAAGAACAGGCTTCCTACGAACTGCTGTGGTAGAGGGCTGGGGGCCCAGGCTGAAGGGCCCAAAGTGATGGGTAGCCTAGGGCCCTTAATTTGGCCCTGTTCACTTGCAGTCTGTTTAGGGGAGATGGGTATACCATGGCTGACTGTCAAAAAGAACACATTTCTTTGTTTCCATTGTAAATTTCCACAAGAAACATTTTATAGGACAACACTCTTAGTTATACTGTTAATAATAATGTCAGTATGAGATAAATCTGAGGGCACAAGTGGGAAGCAGTATTGGTGAGTAACTCAGATTATCACCATCAGTTTCAATTTGTACACCAATGTTTTCCAACTCTTAATGTTAAAACAGTTGAATATATTCCTTTCTGCCAGGTGCTCCTATTTTTATAGGTTCTCTGCTTCCATTTTGACATTAAAAAGCCATGAATAGACAGGCCCCAAGATCACATGGAGTCTAACAAGATGGTGAAAAATTAGAATAGAGTCTGAACAAGAACACTGTATCAGTCAGTCTCACATAAGTAGGGCTCATTTCAGTCATAAAAAGAGAGTAAAGTGGTGTAAATGGGAATCTGGACCATGGCGTTCTACTCCAGGCCATGTTCTAATTGTTATGTATGTATCCAGAAATTTGGACCTAGACTCAAACTTTACAGCTTGATTCCCAACAGAAACACTTGTCCCAAATCACCCTTGAACTTCGGGAAAATTGGGATCTGATACTGAACTCTGGCTTAAATCCTTCTTTCAAAGACTTGTGTAGAACACATGTATAGTAGTGGCTTTTAAAAACTTCCCTAGTCTTTCATGTGACTTTTATATGAGAGATCTTTCATTTCTCTTCGGTAAGAGTTGAGTGAGGTTTCTAACGGCAAATATTGAAATTGGACTTCAGTATTTGTCATGTCATGCCGTGTATCAATAACTTTGGTAATTAAGGTTGTACATATGAAGGAAGAATAAAATTCTTGTTCCCTTTCTTCCATATGGCTTAATTTTCATCAGAATTATTTTTGTATACACATCTATCCAGTAGATGTTGTTAAATGTTATGAACAAAAATATTTGAAGTATTACTCTTATGCAAATATCATACAGAAATATTACTATGCTGATTTCTGTATGCCTGGCCATAGCTTGACTTTTCCAAACTCTCTGAGTGAGAGCCCATGCACCTGAAACCATAATGTACATTGCCTCTCGGTGTTACAGTGTGTGACTGGGGCTAAATCCTCATTTTCATAGTCAGAGATTTCTATTTAATCATTGATGCCACCATACAGCCTGATTATTTGTTGATGAATCTTCTATGAGAAATTCTGATCAAATTCTACTTTAACTTGGATAGGTTACTGTTAAACTATTCTGAATGAAAACTTTTGGGTTTTTTGTTTAGCTCTTTCCATCACCATAGCAGGGCTGTAAAATCTTGAATCACATGTGAACATGAGCTGACAATGCTCCATCTGTTTGAAGCAGGAGCCTGCATCATTCTTGATAAGTATTTTTTTTCATATGCTGTATGAGTGAGTATTGCTAATAGCTCACACCTTTCAGCAGATTTTTATGTATTGCTGTTGCCCGGCTCTAGATGAAAGCTGAAATACATTGTATAGTGATGTTATTGGAGATTTGCTGGAGTTATCATTTTTGGGTAGATAAGCACAGGGACACATTTCATTTCCCAACAAACCACATACTCCTTCACTACCCCATATAGCATATTGCTACTTCATATGTGATTTTATCATGACAGGTTCATTAAGGCAGGCTACACACCCAGTACTAGACTGTTCTCAGTTTTGGCCCAAAATAAGTAGATTTTTTTTCAAACCTGTAGTTCATGAGATTGATGGGAATTATAGGTCTCAGTAAAGAATGCTGGGAAATGTGGCTGAGTATACATACAGCTCCCATTCTTCAGGTCATGGCAGACTTGAGGAAACAAGAGGTGCAGTTAAGTTTCTATATTGTTTTTTTCTGTCCCTCTCCCCTCCGGTATCCGTTGAGTTTTTTCAGCATAGCAGGAGACCTAAACTACCAGTGAGGAAAACTAAGGGTATGTCCACACTTCAAACTGGAAGGAAAAATTCCCAGCTCAAGGAGGCATCCCTGTCATAGCTCTGATCAAACTACTACGTGAAGAGTGTGTAGTCACCATGGTGTGAGTAGTGGGAGGTGAGCTAACCCATCCCAAGTATTTACTTAGCCTCGTGGATGGGTATGTTCTTGGGGCAGCTCAGGAGCATCACTGTCCCTGGGAAGGACCCAGGGCACCAGCTCAGGCCCCACCCCTTGCCAGCAGGCCACTCCCCCTGGCCACAGGTCATGCCCCCTGGCCGGGAACAGGGCTGGGGGGCAGCTGCAGCAGCGGGTGGCTGGGCCCTGGATCCCCAGCCAGGGACAGGGCCAGAGCGGCTGCCGCTGCTGCGGGTGGTTGGGCCCCAGATCTCCGGCCCGATTGGGCTGGAGACCAGGAGAGGCGGGGCCCCCCCAGACCCGGGGCATTGGCGCCAGGATTTGGGGCATGGGCCCCGTGTGCCCAGCGCCAGCGACGCCCCTGGGGCAGCTAGTCCCTCCTGCTGCTTCCTCTGTTGTGCCTATACATTAATTTTTAGCACACTAGCTCTATCTAGGTAGTGCTGATTGTCTCCTGGAACTGAGAATGACCACACCCCACAGGTAGCCATATCCTAAAGCAGCAGTTTTCTTTGCATAATGAAAGGCAAGAGAACATTAAGAACAGTCATTAACTTCCATGGAAATTCCCTGCCATCAGCACTTCTGAAAATCTAGTTTTGTGTTTTAGGCTACATATCAAAAGTGAGGCCCCCAAAAATCAGTGGCTATTTCAGAATACTTTGCTATAGTATGCGTGTTGAGGACAACTTCCTGGTACAAATGCTGGAGGAACGAACTAAGGGCCTTGACAACAGACAGAAGACTTGATCAGGGAAGTAGTGAAGTGAAGTGGCAACCTGGGCAGCAGTGACCATTGGATAGTAGAATTCAGGATCCTGATCAAAGGAAGAAAGGAAAGAAGCAGAACATAGACCTGGATTTCAGAAAAGCAGATTTTGGCTCCCTTAGGGAACTGATGGACAGGATCCCTTGGGATGCTAATCTGAAGGGGAAAGGTACCCAAGAGAGCTGGCTGTATTTTAAAGAACCCCAACTAAGGGCGCACGAAGATACCATTCCGATGTGCAGAAAGAACAGCAAATATGGCAGGTGCCCAGCTTGGCTTAGCAGAGAACTCTGCACTGAGCTGAAACAGAAAAGGGAAGCTTACAAGAAGTGGTAGCTTGGACAGATGACTAGGGAGGCATATAAAGATATTGCTCAGGCCTGAAGGGATAAAATCAGAAAGGCCAAAGGGCAATTGGAGTTGCAGCTAGCAAAGGATGTGAAGGATAATAGGAAGGGGTTCTTCAAGTATATCATTAACAAGAAGAGGATCAGGGATGGTGTAGGTCCCTTATTGAATAGGGCAGGTATCCTCATAGTGGATGATGCAGAAAAGACTGAAGTACTCTCCTTTTTTTACCTCAGTCTTCACAGGCAAGGTCAGCCCCCCGGCTACTATACTGGGTAATACAGGAAGGAGAGCGACCCTTGGGAATGAAAGGTCAGGTTAGGGACTCCTTAGAGAAGTTGTATGTGCACGAGCCTATGGGGCCAGATGAACTGCATCCAAGGGTGCTAAGGGAGTAGGCTGACGTGATTGCAGACTGCTGGCCATTATTTTTGAAAATTCGTGGTGAATGGCGGATGACCAGAAAAAGGCAAATATAGTGCCTATCTTCAAGAAAGGTAAAAAGCAGGACCTGAGGAACTACAGCCTCACCTCAATCCCTGGAAAAATCATGGAGCAGTGCCTCAAAGAATCTATTCTCAAACACCTGGTGGAAAATTGAGTGACTAGGAGCAGTCAGCATGGATTCACCAAGGGGATATTGTGCTCGACCAAGCTGATTGCCTTCTATTATAAGATGATGGGATATGTGGATGTGGGAATAGCTGTCGATGTGATACACCTCAACTTTAGCAAAGCTTTTGATATGGTTTCCCACAACATTCTTGTCAGTAAATTAAGGAAGTATGGTTTGGATGAATGGACTGTAAGATGGCTAGAAAGCTGGGTAGATCATTGGGCTCAGTGGGCACGCGCATTGGCTCCATGTCTTGTTGGCAAGCAGTAAGTAGTGGAGTGTCCCAGGGGTCAGTCCTGGGGCAGGTTCTGTTCAACATCTTCCGTAACGATTTTGATGATGGGATAGATTGCACACTCAGTAAATTTGCAGACAACACCAAGCTGGGGGGAACGGTAAACACAGTGGAGGGCTGGAATAGGAGTCAGGGAGACCTAGACAAATTAGAGCTTTGGGCCAAACAAAATCTCATGAGGGTCAACAAGGAGAAGTGCAAAGTCCTGCACTTTGGATGGAAAAACCCCATGTACTGCTACAGGCTGGGGACTGATCAGCTAAGTAGCAGCTCTGTAGGAAAGGACCTGAGGGTTATGGTGGATGAGAAGCTAGTTATGAGTCAACAATGTGCTCTTGTTGCCAAAAAGGCCAATGGCGTATTGGGCTGCATTAGTAGAAGGTTTATCCACAGATCAAAGGATGTGATTAGTCCCCTCTATTCAGTGCTGGTGAGGTTACATCTGGAATACTGTGTCCAATTTTGGGCTCTGCACTACAGAAAGGATGTTGGCACATTAGAGAGTCCAGCAGAGGGCAACAAAAATGATGAGGAGGTTAGGGAACATTACTTACGAGGAGAGACTAAAGGAGCTAGGCTTACTCAGTCTGCAGAAGAGAAGACTTAGGGAGGACTTGATAGCAGCCTTCAACTACTTGAAGGGCTCCTCCAAAGAGGAGGGAGCGAGGCTGTTCTTAGTAGTAACATAGGACAGAACAAGGAGTGATGGTTTCAAGCTACAGCTGGGGTGGCTAAGGCTGTATATTATTAAATCTTTCTCACTAGAAGGGTGGTGAAGCATTGGAATGGGTTACCTAGGGAGGTGGTGGAATCACCATGTTTGGAAACATTTTAGGTCCGGTTAGACAAAACTCTTGCTGGGGTGATTTAGTGGGAGTGGTTCTGCTTTTAGCAGGGGGTTGGATTAGATGACCTCATGAAGACCCCTCTAACCCTATGATTCTTAATCCTTATTCAAAACACAATCAGTTTCTGGACTGTGGAGATCTTGTCCTCCTTCTATGCTGCACGGAATGGCAGATGGTGGAAAGGAAATCTTACTCCCCCTCTCTTTGTAGACTAGTAAATCTTGACATGTATTCTCAGATAAAGTCTCTTTTCTCCTACTGGGAAGAGACATCATTCAACAGTATTAATGACCAGTGAATTATGAATTTTCCAATGATACAGGCCATTTTTGGTTAAATATCATGACAGCTGTGTGCCAGCTGGCACTGAGGTGTTCTTAGGGTCACCCATCCAAGTAAATTAAAGGAAGAAGACAAATGTCGACAGTACATACTCTTATTCTGATTAAGTGCCATACTGCTGTGAGAGACTATTATGGAACTTTCAGGAGATATGTACAAAAATGAATCTCCTCCAAACCTTCACCTCAAATTATCTTGGGTTTTTTAAGAAAAGCACATTGTATGAAACAAGCAAGGAGTCCAGTGGCACTTTTAAAGATTAATAAATTTACCATATGAGTTTTCATGGGAGAAAAATCCCACTTTGTCAGACTCTTTGAAGATGGATATCTTACAAAATAGCTCCAGCTCGGACTCAGATGAGCCATCTGCTAAATAGATAGGTCTTGCCAGTTAGTGAAGCTGCAGAGATTGAATTTATTTGCAAATCTGATTGCATTGTTTCAGGGCTTAATAGGGACTTTGGATTTTTCTCTTATTACGACAGGTGATTTGACCTCATCTTCCTCTATATGTTGTTCCCCAGTGTTTTGAATCTTAAGAACAGCACTGATTTGTCGTTACAGTGTGACCCGGTCCCATGATTTACACTTCCCTGCATTTATTTTCCTTCCATTCTGTAAGTTCCCCCATCTTCAAAGCATCTGATGAAGTGGGATTTTCTCCCGTGGATGCTCATGTAATAAATAAATTTGTTAGTCTTTAAGTGCCACAGGACTCCTTCTTTGTTTTACTGAACTAAACTAACACGGATGCCTCTTTGGAACTTAGTAATTGATGTTCTTCACAGTCATCTACCTACAATTACTGTTTCTGTATTTCTGGTTTTCTGCTTTCATTTAGGCCAGAATCCTTTTTTACCTAGGGATGCAGTAGAATAGTTGTATTTGACAGTAATACTATCAAGGTGCTAGGTATTTTCCAGACATCCAGAAAAAAGTTGTTCCTGTCCAAAGAAGCTTGCACTTTAAGTCAGACAAATAGGTAGAAGTTGGAGAAGGAGAACAACAATAAACAGAGCCTTTTATTAGACATGAACTAGGCTCGGTGCAGACAGCACAGCAGAAGAGTGTCTTTTTAAGGGGACTTAAATTCAGGAATCAGAAAACTATCCAATGGACTTTAGCAAAACATAAGATCATTTGTGTATACTTTCCCTATTCTCTTTTTGAGGCTGGATGTTCCTACACTCCTGGGCCCTTTCTTCCCAGAGGGCAGTATACCATGGATTATAAAATGTTTGAAAACTGATTTCCCCCTCCATAGACCTTATTGAAATCTTTTTGTTTGATCGCCCCTGTCTTGATCTCAGCTATTCAACATATTCCATACGGTTCTTTTACATTTTTCATAAGATAATTGGAAACAAAGGCATCAAGAATCAGTGAAAGAATCAACAAAAGAAAATCATTCAGAAACAATGTTATCAATGAAGCATTAAAAGATTGAAATGCTTCTATTTGGAAAAGCTGACAAATAGCAAAATGTTGATTAGAGAAGAAATGTAGTAGAAAAGAAACAACCACAATGGCAAAATGTCTGCTGATTTAAATGAGAACATGATTTGGTTCTAGTAAACCAAAATGGAAGAAAGTAGACTAGAGAACAGTGAGTGAAGGAAATGTAACAGCATGTAGGAGGTTGACAGCACATTTTTTAAGCTAGAAAGGAATTTTCAATGAAGGTGAATTCTTCTGCATAACATGAAGGATGATTAATAATAAATAAGATGTTAATATTTAAAAGATGTAAACAAAATTATATATCTTTTAAAAAATGATTTTCAATAGACCATACAATATGAGGTTAAATAAATTAGATCAATCTATCTGCCTGAGGATGTTACCTGTGTCAATGTCACCTGAGTACAAAGGCTAAGACATCTACAACATGTGGGAGAACCAGATGAATTATCCAGAGGCAATGAGTACACAATCCAATAAACAAGGGAAAGGAACTGCAGAATCTGAATCCTGAATTAAATAACGAGGAAGTACTGAATGCTGGAGCTGTATTAGTCACAAATGCAAATAATGGTAACTGTAGCTATGTATAGATTAAAAAAAAAGAATGATGGCTGCATAAAACACCCCCAGCTCACCCCCCCCCTTAACTCAGGTAAGCATTATATGTAAAGAATATGTACAAAACAGCCAGTGATCTGCAATGGATAATAAGCAAAACAGGGTGGTTTAAGGTATGCAGCAAGACATTCTAAAGATCCATATAAATTATTTATTGAAGATGTGCTATAAGAAGGCACAATAATATCAAGCTTTCAATTATTTACACTTTATAGTACTGAATCTATAGATGGTGTGTCATGCCCTGTCTCACATCAGGGCTCTGCACCAAATAATCAGCATAGCCCCACCATCTGCAATTTGTGTCTCATCACAGTTATGCATGTGTAGATCCAAGATCTACTTCCTCATTTACAAGTGAGTGTATCATAGGGGGTCTTTATTGAAAATTCACCTGCTGAGAAAATAGCTTCTTCCTCTTCAGAGTTATGGATTTATGTATGTCTTTTTGACCTGGATATATCAGACTGCTGACAGACTGCTTCCATAAACCCCCTTAGCTCTAAAAAGATAACCAAGTTTGATTATCTTTGTTAAACATTTGATTATGCTTTCATTAGGCTTTTTTTTCCCCCTTTAGTACCATGCCTTATGTGCTTTGTTCTACTAAATTGGAGCTAAAATTGCTTAGTATCTGACAATATCATATTATATTTTAATTGGTAACTGTCTCCCCTCTTAAAGGTAAACCATATGTACCAGCACTGTGGCTGGGATGCACAACTTTGCATAAAGGGCCACTGTCAATGTGAAAGTCACACCTAATTTGTATTAAGTATGGCAGATTGCAACCACTTTAATACAGCATATGTCCCCTAGTCAAAATGCTGCTGCATCTAAAACTTGAACAGAAGGGAGAATTTTGTTCAATGTATAAAAATTATAAATAAGAGATTGGGAGCAGGAAGTCCTACAAATAGAAAGTGCTGTAGAACAATATGGAAGTTTCTGCTTTCAAGAAGATCTGATGAGTTTTCAGGACAGAGACTTTAACATTTTGCTTAAATACTTAGCTGGTATTTATCTGGAATTCCAGTTTAGGAAAACTTGCTAGTGACAAATTATGTACTCTTTCCTTGCTTTTTTTGTTCATGCCAGAACTATTAAACTTGAAGTGAACTCATATTTCCTTTCAGACACATGTACTCTAAAAACTGACAGAAAGCTAAGCAAAATGCAACCAACATTACCAAAACATTTTATTCTTCACCAGATAGATCCCCCCATTATGGAAACAATCTTTCAGATCTCGAAAGCCACCGCCTTCTTTGCACAGTCCTATCTATTGACATCTGATAAACAACTGTAACCATTTACATCCATTCTATTATAATATTTCAGTATCAAAATTTCTGTAACAGAATAAAGTGTAGCCAACCCTTGGGTTTGCTCTTATCTTCTCCCTCACTACATTTATTCTCCATTCTCCTCTTATGCTGGTATTCCTTCTTCTTCATACTTTTTTTTTCTTCATAGCTAACTCTTCTGTCATACCCAACCTTAAGCAAATACTCACCAGCAATATAGACCAAACAACAGGAGAAATGAAAGCAGGCACATATTTCTGCAACAAACCCCGTTACCAACTTTGCCCACATATCCTGCACAAAAGACACTATCACAGGACCTAATCAAGTCAACTAATCCATCAAGGGCTTTTCACTTCCTTATCCACCAATGTGATTTATGCCATCTTGTGCCAGCAATGCCCCTCAGCCTTATACAATGGACAAACTGGACAGTCTCTGTGTAAAAGAGTAAATGGGTGCAAATCTGCTATCAGAAATAGCATTCAAAAACTTATAAGGCAGGGATCTCAAACATGCAGCCTATGGGCCACATGCAGCCCCTAATGCTATTTGCTGCAGCCTGCACCAACACTGTTGTTACCTATATTTGCAATATTATTGTATGAAAAGGTGTTGGTGGTGCAGCCCTCTGGCTAATGTACTAGTCTTCATGCGGCCCTCATGGTGATTTGAGTTTGAGACCCCTGCTATAAGGGAACACTTCAATCTCCCTGCTCACTCCATTGATGATATTTTAATAGCTGTACTTAGGCAAATAGATTGCAAATCAAAGCGAAACTGAAGAATTGGAATTCATATGCAGCTTTGACACCATTGCCTTAGGGTTAAACAAGGATTTGGGTTTTTTCTTATTCCAACAGGTGATTTTTTGCCTTCTTTTTACCTTACATCCATCTAATATGTTGTTCTCCACTGTTTGAATCTAAACAACTCTGCTTTGCTTTAACAATTTCAAAAGGGATAGCTGTGTTAGTCTAGTCCAGTAAAAAAACAAGGAGTTGTGTGGCACTTTAAGACTAACAGATTTATTTTTTGCATGAGCTTTCATGGGAGAAGATCCCACTTCCTCAGATGCTTCGAAGATGGGTGAACTT
>ML681990.1:48643156-48803358 GCA_007922195.1 Podocnemis expansa | reverse complement strand
AGGCCATTATCCTGTGGGCCCTATGTCCGTCTCCATTTGCACTTTGCTGTTATGAGAAGGGCAGATTTAAGCTATATGTTAGAACTCTCTGGGCTGTCACCTGGCCAAAGGCTGCAAATTGGTCATGTCTTCAGTATAGTACAAAAACACACAGGCTGCAATCCTGATCCTTGTGGAAGTCAATGGGAGTTTTGCCATTGACTTCAATGGGGTCAGAATTGTAGCAATACACATGTCAAAATGCTAAGTGGCCTTTTACAAAGCTTTCTGGTGCATTTCAGTAGTTTGTTACAACCTTTATTGCTGAGGGAGACAGAAGCTGTCACTTACAGAGGAATCATTAATCTTGACTAAGCAAGGTTACTCTTTTTTTAAATGAATTCACAATCTTAATTTAGCTATGTGTAAAGAAAAGTCTGAAAATCTCATTAACTCATGCAAATGCTTTATTAGGCTTCTGTGAAATCTTGCCAACAGTTCTTCCCGTGAGGGAAAAACAACATTGGGATGAGAATAACAGTAGATTTTCATTCTATATGCTATGTTTATTAGGAAAGTTACACATGTGAAAATATGGTCTTATAACAGAAATACCTTTTGTCCTATACTGAAAATATTTCTTATGTAATTATATTAATAAATAATTAATTACTTAAAGGCTTTCCTTGTCAGACAGGTAATAGCAAATTGAGAATACAGGAATCATGACCTGTTCATACTTAGCAGCTAGATCAATTATCTGATCATTTATATCACCCACACACCAAGAATATGGAATGAATGATTTTCTGTGGCTACAAATTGCTTTATGATGATGAGCTGATAACTTCAGAAGGAATATGCGTGTAGTCGGTAGCACCTAGGGTGGGACAAAATGAGCAATGGCATAAAATGTCCGAGCTTACTGTTTTTTCCTTATAGAAAATCAGCACCAAGCATGGTGACTAAGTGCCCTCAGAATAGCATCCATATATCAGTCACTGTCATTGTCACTAATGGGCAAATACAATGGTCAATTAGCAATGCACAGGGCCTGCCTAGGCAGTTATAAGAGGAATTTTCATGAGCTCTGACTGGTGAGGAGAGAACATGATTTTATCCCATTTAATACATTGTTAGCTAGAGTAGTGGTTTTCAAACACTTTTCACCAGGACCCAGTTGAAAAAATTCATTTATGCTCATGACCCAATACTTACATCTTTGAGCAATGCATTCCAGTCTTTTGGTGGGGGCAGCAAGGGGCACCACAACCCAGAGCCTGAAGTAGGGCCATAACTAGGGTGGGTCAAATGGGGCAAAGCCCCAGGCACTGAATTTTAAAGGGTGCCAGACCAGCCCTACCTAGCCTCAAAGAGGAATGTGCCTTTGCTGAAGAAACATTTCTCTGGGGGTCAGGCTGGGACTGGGGCTGAGAAAAGCCATCTCTCACCCTGCCCCTGGGCATGCTCAGGTGCATGCTGGGGGGCGGGGTCAGGGAGGAGAGAAAGAAGCCTCTGGCCACACCATGTGGCCAGGGCAGCTCCTCTAACCTCCAGGGACCCATGGCCAGGTAAGGGCCGGGGAAATTTGTAGGTGTCCTGGGGACCAGGAGGGGAAAGTGGCTGGGGCCTCAGCTTGGCTGTCAGGGAAGGCACCCCCATCTAGCCCTGACTGTGCTCGCCGGGTGGTGGGGAAAGGCACCCCTCACCCAGCCCTGGCCACACTCGCCAGGCAGCGGGGGAAGGCACCCCCACCACAGCGCCCCCCCACCTGGAGCTGGCTGCACTCACCAGGTGGTAGGGAAGGGCACCCCCTGCCCAGTGCTGGCCAGCGGCAGGGAAGGAACCCCTTGCCTGGGTAAGGGACTGGGGCTGAATTCAGCTCCCTAGCGCTGGACCAGATTGGGCCCTGGGCTGGATTGGAGCCTGGGTCGGGGGGGCACCTTTGGGGCTGCTTATGTAACCTGCTAGGGTGGGCTCAAATTCACTCAATTGCCCCTCTCCAGTGCCTCACAGAGAAAACCCCTGATGAAAGCAACTGGAGAGCCAGGATCCAGTTGTTAAAAGGACTCACAGCGAAGACTGCTCAGAGTTTCCATCCCTCATTAAACTACCACTCAACAAAAACATACAATGAACTTTATTAACTAACTAAACACACCTTATCCTAAAGAACCATAATACATTTAAACAAAACAGTAAGAAACCCAAGAGTCCCAAAGTTCAGGTGGAGTCACCCTTATCTCAATTGCAGTCTTTTAAGTCCTTGGGGCTTGAATGCAGAACGAAAGCAATCCTCATCCTCTCTAGCTGCAGGAATCTTCAGGCAGATGCCATGCAGTCCTTTCTTCCTCCTGTGCAGCCAGCACCATGCAATCAAGTCACTGGCCATCCAGCTCTCAGTTCCACTGCAGACAACTCCCCTGCAAAGCAGTCGAAAGCTGGGAGAAAACATCCTGCAGTCCACTCCTGCTCAGCTCCTTTCACTGAGTCCCTTAGCCAATGTCCTCTGCAGCTCTCTGTTTGCTCCTCTCCAGGCTTCTCTTCTCAGGCTTCTCCCTGAGCATGTCCTTCCAGCTCAACAATAAAACTTGTGGAGCATGCTCAGTGTGCTCCCTCATCCTCTTACCAGAAGTTTCTGGTTTCTGGGCTGCAAAATCTGCCCAGCAACGTAACCCAGCCATAAGGATCCCTAAAAGAGATTGCACCTATTTAGGCACATGGGTTACACTTACTCTGGGTGCCAGAAGACCAAGTTATGGTCCTGAGGGTCTGTGACCGAGTACTGGGTCCTGGTCCTGTGTTTAACAACTACTGAGCTAGAAGGATGCTAAGATTTTGCTGTGCACAGGGCAAGTTCATTGCGTGATGCATTCTTTTAAGAGAGATACAAACTGTCTGCAGTGGCTCACAAGTGAGAACGCCAGACTCAGGGCAGACTGTCAAAAAACAGGGCATAGCTTATGAATTCCAAGTTTAGATTTCACGAGCTAAGTAACAAGTGTAAACTCCTCCAGCCCTATACAGCCCTCACGTGGCATCACAGACAGTCCCCGTGGGCATTTGATCTACAGTGCTACCCAGCAAGCTTGACTAGCAGGTCACTTACACCAGTGATCACAAGATTGGCAGGTTACTCCCAGTCCTTTACTCCAGGACAGTCTGCACCTTAGATCTCACACAAAGGACAATGCTTGTGGCCACTCCTATAATAAACAAATTCAGGATTTATTAACAAAGAAAAAGAAATAAGGGTTACTGACAAGATTAAAACAGGAAAATATAGGCAGACAAATGAGATTCAGCCTTAGGTTTCAGAGCATGATAAAGTGCTTGAAATATGCCAACTCTATAAATCTTTTAGTGCTAACTGAGGTTCCTGGGGAATCTCTTGCTTATGTTTAGGAATCTTTGCCCCTGAGAGTCCAAACAGCATAAAAAGACACAGATACCTTCTGGTCAGGAATTTTTATTTTTATCCCCAGTCCCCTCAAGCCCAATATTATGGGATGTCTCCCCCCTCTTTTTGGGTATGCCAAGAGCAATCAACAAAGTCTTTGTTCTTGGCCAGCTTATAATGAACCATTTGGATTCCATAGGCCTTCCTAATGGGCTGAAGAGAACCCTTCTTTATTGGTGCAAACCGGTATTTCTAGTGGCACATCATGGGTCTCTGGGGTCCAGGCGTCAATATTGCATCTCCACCCTGCCACTGTGGGCAGCAGCACTTGGGGGGGGGATGGCAATCTGCAAGCCATTTCCTGTTCTCCCCACTCCCTACCACCACTGTGGGAGTGGGGGGGGGGTATGACAAGAGCAGATGCCTGTGGGCTGCCCAGGAACAGGGGTGAGCAGGGAGGCATGAGAAGCTTGATGGGCTCTGGTCCCCTGACTCCCCTGTTCTGCCACTGTAGGGGCAGAGGGGCCAGAGAAACACATGCTTTCCAAACAGTGGGAGCCCTTGGTCATAGGAAGGCCTGAGCTGGGATTGGTGTGGTTGTCAGGGATTTCAAAGCCAGGGGGAGGTCCTCTGAGGGGGCTCAGTCAGTGGCCCCCCTATGCCAACCCCTGAGGGCATGCCTCCTCCCCTTGGTAAGTCACTACTTGTGATATTTCTTACTTTCTTAACTAGATTTATTGTTTCAGAACAAATACTCAAGTATTAACTTATGGCATGGGTTAGAGATATAACTGAGATTAAAGCATGCAGCAATTTATAGCAATGTCATAGTCTAACCACATTGTTACAAATCTAATACCCATTTTAGCCCAGGTGAGTCAGACTGGTTGCCAGCTATGCATCTGATAGTGTCCCCCTGAGGCACAGGATCTTGGAATGAACTGGAACCTGGTCTATTAGCATCACACTTGCATGGGATATGCTTGAGTTACTCAAAAATATATCAATTAGTATGTTCAAAGACTCTGTTTGGTAGTAACAGGTGAGCAAGGTGGCCTCTAATAGCCTTGCTCTTAGATTGACTCAACTTCTGAAATGGCAGCTGTCAACTGCAGGTAAGTACCCCAATGCAATTTTAATCCTCAACCTTTGAACCCCTAAGGTAGCCAACAATACCAGTACAGTGTTGAAGTCAAAACATTATAGGTATTTATGAAGCACACCTACTAAGCAGAACTGTATCACAGAACATTAATGGAACCCTTTAGGTGGTTAAGTCACTAAATGTATACCAGACCTTTACAGCTTACATTCAGGTTAACTTCACTTGTGCATGAAGACTGGACTGAAGCAATCCCGTAAAGGTCACTCCACCATAACAATAATAAAAAATGGTTACCTTTCGTAACTTGTGTTCTTCAAAGGTGTTGTTCCTGCCCATTCCAAATAAGGTGTACATGCATCATGTCCACAATCATTAGGAGACTTTTATCCTCAGTGGCACCCAGTGGATCAGGGCAGCCCTGCCCCCCTCAAGTGGTGCCTTCGTGTCTCTGCATATAAGTGCCTGCCAATCCTCCAGCTCCCTCTTGCTGAATGCTCTGACAAGAGGGGATGGTGGCTGGGATTTTGAATGGGCATGAGTAATATCTGTTGAAGAACATGAGTTACGAAAGGTAACTGTTTTTTATTCTTTGAGTTCTTGATTTTGCTGATTCCAAATCAGGTAATTTCCAAGCTGTTCCTGTAGAGAAAGGGTTGGAGCATTTTTAGTAGCTGACAGCAGGACCACCTTTCCAAAGGTCATGGCATCCCGAAACTGCTGGGTGATCGCATAATGAGAAGTGAACGTGTGTATCAACAACCATGTCAGTGCCCTATAGATCTCCTGTGTGGGTATATGTGCTAAGAAATGTGAACTCTTAACAGCTAACTAGCTAGCTAGCTAACTAACTAACTAACTTGCTTACCTAAAGGGCAAATGAACTAGATGAGCTAAAAAGAAAACACTGAGGAAAAAGCTGAAGCAAAACAATGGAGCTCGAACGACTGTCACTGGTGTTAATACGGAACTGGAGGGTTTGCAGATCAGCAGGCGCTTATATACAGAGATGCAAAAGCACTGCTCCAAAAGACACCTGCCTCAACTTGCCCTACTGCTGGGAAAAAAAGTTTCCTGGTGTTCGTGCACACAACGTGTGTATACCTGATTTAGAATTGGCATGAGCAAGCACTCAACGAAGAAGAATTCCTTCCACTTTACAGTTCTCATGGAACAGAATCAGTAGCTGTGACCAGGAACCAAGACTGGACCTTTTCACTCAGGAAACATTAACCAGGAAATCAGGAATGCTGACAAGAACACCAACAGAAGCCACTGACAGGAACCAGAGACCTACTGGGACAGGCAAGTATGTTGCCTTCTCTTGAGTCGCAGCAACAACATCAGTACAGACATTGCCTGTCTTTAGAATAGATAGCCCTGAACAACATGTGCTGGGTCCTTGTATATGCAGCTTATTGCTAGACTGATTACACAGTTGGGTCACATGACATTTCCCAGGCCTTTAAGTTACTAGGCAGTTTTTTAAAACTGCCACAGACTATTTTGAAACAAAGCTAACCAATCGGAAGATACCAAACTAAAGGCTAACTCAAGGGCCAAAGAAGAGAGCCCAATGTGGGAAACAAATTAACATTAGCCAAACAAGATGGCTAAACCTGAAAGGTAACTAACTAATGGTGGGTTACTCACCAGTAACCGTCCTTCTTTGAGATGGGCTGCTCGGATCCATTCAGTAATAGGTGTCTCCATGCCGGAGTGCCAGATTGGCCAGAAAACTTTTGTCCTAGCCTGTCAGGAGAGGGTAGGCGGCCTCCGCCCCTTGCGCCACCCCATGGCTATATATACGGCCACTTCCTGACCCCTCCTCGGTTCCTCAGAGTCTCCGACTCCAGATGCAGGGATGGAGGGGAGGGACCTGAATGGATCCGAGCAGCCTATCTCAAAGAAGGACGGTTAATGGTGAGTAACCCACCGTTCTTCTTCGAGCGCTGCTTGGATGCATTCAGTAATAGATGACTACTAGCCATGCTGAGGGATGGCGGGTGGAGTTGGGTCTTCTGCCTTCAGCACAGCAAAACGCCCCAGATGGGAAGAAGCCCAACAAGCAAGATTCTAACCAGAGTCAAGAGACGAACTAGGCTCCTGGTGTGGCAAATTGACAACTGAGGGCCAACCCAATGTCAGGGGCAGGGCCAAACCCACTGGGACATATGAGTGTGGGCAGGACGGACCAAGGTCACCGTAACGAGGATGAAGAATGCAACATGAAAACATAGAAGGTTGCGTTTGGATGCTCCACCTAAGTGGTGTAGCACCAGGTATGAAGACCAGAAGATAAGCATCTGGCCATAGGGCCTTACAGCGTGAGCTCATAGGGAAAACGCTGGAGGCCATGGGTGCGGGGTTAGCCATAATGGGTGTGGCCCACACAGAAAACCATGGAAGGGATGAGCATTATCTCATGGACCGAGTACACCAAGGCCCAAGCCAGGATCCAAAGAGTCATGGTGTAGCCAGGGCGGCTGCGGACTATGCAGGTAGCCACAAGAGGGAGGAACCTTATCCCTTGGACTGGCCATGACCAGCCCTAGCGGGGCCTGGTCGGTGAGAGTAGGAGTGAAATTACATAGTTGCATTGGGGAAAGGGGACCCTGAGATCGATCGAGAGGGGTCTGAGCACGACACTTCAAGCCAGAACACTGAAGGCCAAAGCCAAAAGTGGTGCAGTGGGAAGCACAGGCTATGCCGGCTACAACATCTCAAGTTAGTACACAAAGTGTGCACTTCCAGCTGAGTATGGTACCAGAATTCGGGTTTCGCTGGAGGGGTACTCCAGGACACTAGTATCCACAAGGCGGCATGGTGGCCTGAGGCGGTGCTGATGGTTTTGTACCTATAAGAGCCTTGGTAGTGTGGGAACTTGCGGAAAGAGCCTGCTTTTGATCTGTAATCCTGTGGGATTCCAGCAACACGAGGACTGTCTGAGAAAGGGGGAAGGGAAGGTGGGGAACAATGCCAGCTACCACTTGGCCGCCCAGTCGAGGTGGCCAAAGGGCTCATAGAGGTGCCATATTAGGGATACGGTCTCGCGTGCCTAGGGCACCACCAAAGAAGGATATTGCCGTAGCTACATTGTGCATACGTGAGCACCAGGGGAAAGACACGTTGAGGCAGAGCTACCCCCAAAATTACGGTTGTCAGGGGAAGGGGAGGTTACCTTCCAACCAGCTAGGAAGTGAAGCTGCCCGCAGAGTATCAACCGCGGTAACGCAGAGGTACGCTGGGTTTAGAGAACCCAATGTGTAGGGTTATGTCCAACCTTGGGACCAGATGGTATTCCTTGTAGGGGATACAAGCCTCTGAATTTCTGAGTACTTTGGAAAACAGGAATTCTGACCTGTTTCCCTCTATCTATTACATATATATATATAAGCATACATATATAATCTGGTCCCTCAAGGAGGTGAGGGAAACAACCGTCCTCATAAGGTTGTCACCAACATCACATGGAGGTGACCCCATGGTTTGAACTGCAGATCCCCAAGCAGGTATAGGGGGTCGACGTGCGCCCAAGGAGCAGT
This sequence comes from Podocnemis expansa, assembly GCA_007922195.1. Lineage (NCBI taxonomy): Eukaryota > Metazoa > Chordata > Testudines > Podocnemididae > Podocnemis > Podocnemis expansa. The sequence goes on along the minus strand of ML681990.1, from coordinate 48,795,332 downwards.
GCCCTCTGTCAGGGTACGTGTGTCCGAAAGGCAGGGGAGGGCAGTTACAAGCAACTTGGTGGAGGAACTTCCATGCCTGGAATGTGGCCTTTCACTCAGCTATGACAGGGGACTGATGCTGCGAAAGCTGGGGCTGATGTTAGAAGGCCCAAGATAAGGTATCCCACTGCTGCTCCGCTGCCATGGAAAAGCGACTTTGGCGCCGTCCCTATAAGTTCCCTGATCTTGAAGATTCCAAGTCAAGTACACTAGGTCTCTGCTTTGCAGGTGAAGGGGGGGGAGAAGGAGGAAGATATAAGGAGGACTGGCCACTGCTTCTGTTAGGGTGGGCCTAGGACAAGGACTCCCTGAATAAGGTGTCCTGATAACAACTGAGGTTGCCCGCAAGGGAAGGGGCTGTTACAGGGCCTCAGCTTCTGTGAAGAAGGGGGCTGCAGGGTGGCAGGGGTTGGACTGCTCTGCCTTGGCCTTCCCTGGAGTCTAAGGTCCGCCATGATGATGTGAATGCATCCCGCTTGACGGGAGGTTCTCGTCGAGTGGAGGTTCTCATCAAGCCGAGGTGTTGAGACCCCCAGTAGAGCTGGTTTACTTGGCATGCCAATGGTATGCTAGTAAGGGGAGGGTGTCACCCCTGACCCAGGAACGAGAATGGGCCTACTTGATGTAGGGCATTTGGGTAAACAGAAGCAGTTCTGTGTCCCAATGAACGCCACGTCTGCACGTGTCGGAGCCTCTGCAGCTGTAGCTGGGGCTACTATGAGACGCACTTCTCGTCACTGGCAAGACCGATCCTGTCACGACCCAGTACAGGGGCTGTTGGTTGAGGGGTACCTGAGGAAAAAAGGGGGGGTGGATCCACCCTGGGTGCCCAAAGTAGCAGCTGCTGAGGATGTCTAGGAGTGGACCTCGGTACAGATGTACCGATGGTGCAGAGGGGTTTGGCTGGTATGGCCTGTGTCTGCCCAAGATCAGGGAGGGTACACAGCCGGAGTTAGTGTGCCCGTGGTCACAGTAGCCCAAGAGGAAGCTGGTCCCGATCAAACCCGTTGCCCCTCAAAGGGAAGGAGAGGGCGTCGACTGTCTACTGCGATGATGCACTGAAATCTATTGCATCCCGGATGTCTCAAGAATAGGGTGGTGGTCAGTTGTGCAGGCACCTTCCTTACAGGTGAGAGAGAGGAAGAGGTCTCAGCACACTAGCAATGGAATGGTAGTGGTGAAAAGAAAAGGCTTGCCTGTATTTCCATGATGATGTAGATGAGTGAAAATTGGAGGGGAAGGGGGCGTCGCCCCAAGAGGTCTATGTGGGAGGGGTGTGTCCAGGAGGGAGGAGGCCGAAGTATTTGGCCTCTCCCCTGGGGTCCTGAGCAGTGCCCACCAGAGATAGGGTTTCTGGAGGGAACAAGGCGTCCCCTCTGAAAGGCAGGTCAAGGACCACCTGCTGTGCATTAGGGGGCACTCTAGCCTCCCTGAGCCAGGCCACTCAGTGGATAGTTACTGCCGAGGCCATGGTGTGGGTGGCTGTATCCACCACATCACGGGCTGAGAGGAGGAGGTCCTGGGAGATTATGTTACCTTCCTCCAGAAAGGCATCATACTCCTCTCTGGCCTCTGGTGGGAGCAAAGGTCTGAATTTCGTGACCAACTCCCACACATCCAGCAAGTATCTGCTGGTTATGGCTTGGTTGTTTGCCACCTGTAGCTGGAAGGCTGAGGAGGAGTAGACCTTATGGCCCAAGATGTCCAGTTCCCTGGCTTCTCTGGAAGATGGGAGGGGGTTGCTAGGGGGCTCCCCTGGGCCTAGCGCCATTTGCACCACATCCCTCGGGGGAACCAGGTGATCAGTGAGGGAAGGGAAGTCCGATTCAGGGACCTGGTATTTAATGCTCGCCGTGTCCGAAACCAGAGCAGTAGAGCTTGGGCTCTGCCACTGGGATGACGTGAGGTCCCAGACACTTAGATGAAGTGGAACTGTCAGGGGTTCTGCTGATGCAAAGGCTGGCCTGAAGAGGGTATCCAGAGGGTGACCCGAGGGCTGAACCTCCATTCCTAGATGGGCTGTAGTGCGGCGCAACAAGTCAAACTGCACCAACAGGTTCCCTGTATAGGAACCCAGTGCTGGGGACAGGGCAGTACTGGGAGCTCGCCATGATGGGGAGGGAGTCTCCCAAAGGGACCATTCCTGTGAGCGAAAACGGAACGGCGATGGTGCTGAAGTGCGGCGCTGAGGTTGCTTGGAGCCCCTCGATGGCCCTTTCTCTGGGCTGGAATTGGGGGAAGGAGAGTGAGACTCCAGGGGCGGAGGAGGACTCAAGCAGCCTCCACCACTTCAGGGGTTGATGGCACGAGGAGCGACTCCAAGCGGCCCCGTGGCAAGTCCTCACCTAGGGAAGGGGAGCTGCTTGGCTGGGAGGGCTCCTGCTCTGGTGGTACTGGGCTGTACCGAGTCTGTGGTGCCGAGGGTGACTGTGGTCGGTGCCGAGGTGAACTCGGCACCAGCGATGCTGGGCTGTACCAGGCCAACAGCACTGCAGATGCCAACGAATGGTGCCGGGGTGATCCAGGTATGGCGGTAATGAGGTGTGCCACTGGAGTGATCCAGGTACCGGTGGTACTGAGCTGTGCTGCCAGGGTGATCCGGTTACTGGCGGTACTGGACTGTGCTGGGGTGCCAGGGATGACCTTGAGCGGTGCCAAGGTGCTGGGGTGCTGGGTTGGCACCAAGGTTTTGTGGTGGCAGTGGCTACCAGTGGTACGGTGCTGTGTGGGCTCCGGTTCCGAGCTGGGTCTTGGAGCCAGGTGGGAACCGGAAGCCTTGGGTGAAGCGTGCCGAACCTGCTCAGAGGCTAAGGCACAGCACTGTTGTTCCCTCTCCTTGATGGTCCGAGGTTTAAAGGAAAGACATAGGGAACAGGCTGAGATCAGGTGGTCTTTGCCTAGGCATAGGAGGCACTTCCCATGGGGATCATCCCGGGGTAAGGCCTTGCCACACAGAGCAGGGTTTAAACCCTGGCATATTCAACGATGTTCCGGCCTGACGGCGGAAGTCTCCTGTGGTGGAGCTATGTCCACAAAGAGATGCTCCCAGTCGGGTGAAAAGCTTGAAGGAGGAGGACAGGCTGCTTGCGTTAGCAAGGAGGGGACGTTCCAGATCCAACATGCAAGGCGGAAGAAATGAAATTGAGGAGGGGTTGGGAGGCGGCCATATATATAGCCACGGGGTGGTGCGAGGGGCGGAGGCCATCTACCCTCTCCTGACAGGCTAGGACAAAAGTTTTCTGGCCAATCCGGTGCTCCGGCATGGAGACACCTATTACTGAATGCGTCTGAGCAGCGCTCAAAGAAGAAGCTAGGCTACATTAAGGCTTAACATACAGGGATTCCAAGAGGGCAGCCACCAGAATCCCCAGTCAGACTATTTTAGGCACTTCAAACAACATTTTCCAAGTCCCATGCCCCTTTCAAACCCTTCCCACTGGAGCTGTTCATAGCCACCAATTATGCAAAGCCGATATTCAAGTATTTATTTAATATTTTTTTACTATAGCCAAAGGTTTAAAAGCAACTGTACTCTAGGCACTTGCTTTTATGCCATGTAGTGGGATTTCACTGCTCTTGCCCAAAGTAGGGTCCCCTGGGAACTGCAAGTCTGATGCACTCCTTGAAAGTCATAGCAATGCATGCGCTAGGGCATAGTTTGAGACGAAATCCTCAAAAGGCTTTATTTGTGACTACACAGGTAACCTATGCCCTTATTTATTGTGCCTCTTCAAAACCCTTTTTACTGCCTTCAACCTATTAAATAGCCTTCTTAAATGTCTGTAAACCTGGGGACTAAATCCTCAGTTTGTTTAAGTAGCCATGGTTCTGTTGAAGTTAGTGGAGCTGTGAAAATATACACCACCTGAGGATCTGGCCCTTCTTCTTCCCTGCATCAGAAAATGTAAATAAGTCAATACATTCTAGCTGAAGCCCTGCTGTGCCTGTTAGCTCCTTCCTCCCCCCATACACATGGTTTCTTAACAAAAGCATGTCTCTAAATTTTTTTTAAAAGGTAGATGATGACTTTTTAAAATGAACAAATGGAGCAATTTAGAAAGTATTAATCAAAATCAGCTTCTTTTAAAAGTTGATTATCTCAATTGTACATAATCTTTCCCTTTGTTATTTGCAAATTAAATTAGATTTTTTTTCCCTTCTCTTTCCTCTCTCCATCTCTTGGTGTAGTGGTAAATGGACAGAACAACAAACAGCTCCCCAGGAGAATGTGTCCCCACTGCTCACCTCCTAGAGTGAGGCTTTTTAGGAGATAGGCTGGTTTTCCTGTAAGCTTAACCTTATCTCTGAATTTTTTGAGCTTCGTAAGTTTTAATTTTTAGCCTTTTTAGTTATAATGGTTCTGAAGGCAAACCACTGATATGAGCCTGGAACCTCAACTTTACTTTAACACAGTTTTGTTCTGGGCATAATGATATAACTTCATTGCTTTCACAGTGGCTATTCCAGTGTTAAAAAACAAACAAACAAACAAAAAAAAAGAAAGAAATTTAAATATAAGTCTAAGTGTTCATGTTCCTTGAAACAAACAAGGGGTCCTGTGGCACTTTTAAAGACTAACAAATTTATTTATTGCATAAGCTTTTATGGAAGAAAATCCCACTTCATCAGATGCTTTGAAACAAGGTTGTTTTTGAGGCAAGGTTTGTAAGCTTGCACTTGCATATTGGGTAGGATTTGTGATGCATAACAATGAAGAGGATTTCCCAAAGAGAAAGACAGGATTGTGAAATGCTGAAGAAATAACCTTGTGTCGCAGGAAGGCATGGCTCCCCTCAGAGAGAGCCCAGAAGGATCTGCAGGATGGCTGGGGGAGGGGTTGGAGCAAGGAGGGGGTTGTCAATCAGCCTGTAAGTGGAGGGGTGGGACAGGAAGTATAAAAAGGGAGGCAGGCAGCTCAGTTCAAGCTAGGTCAGTGAAGGGGAAGGATGTAGTTCTGTTTGCTTCTGACTCTGTACTACTGTGTGGAGGAGCTGGCCTCTAGACTGAGGCCTTTTGGTCTGGTGGGGGCTGCCCACTGGCAGTGACTGTGGACCACTGCATGAGCCCTGGACTGCCCCACACCTGCAGGAGGTGCCACAAGTAGGGGGGCTGGTAAGTGGTCCTGAGTTGGCACCTGTTGGGGACCCTGAACCCCAACCCACCTTGTGTGACTTGGAAGAGCTACCTCTGGCTGCTGAGGACCCCAAGCCTCTGCCTGTCTCCTGAGACTTGGAGGAGCTACCCTTGGCTGCTGAGGACCCTGTGCCTCTACCCACTTCCTGCAACCTGGAGGAGTTACCCCTTGCAGAAGAACCAGAAGGACTCCCTGACTTACCCCTGTCTGATGAAATGGAGGAGTTTTACATTCTACCCATGGGTGACCATCCTCCATCTCCTCAGGATAAGGTATGGCTAGAGCTGGGGACCAGGGGTGACCCAGGGGAGTGTGGGACTCCCCCATCAGTGGGGAGCCACATCTTGGCAGAGGTGTGTTGCAGCCAGGATCCCACTGACCCTGCACCAAAGCCCTGGACCCTTTTGGGGACCTGAGCTGGGACACAGTGGAGTGATCCCACACACACCTGCTGATCTCTTCCCCTAACCTGAGCACCCTTGTGGTCTGTGAACCCCATGGTGATATCATTCCATTCCTAGACACTCTAAAAGACATTATTTATGACTTTGATTGTACCCTGCCAAAAGGCTAAAGACTTGGACCCAGCCCTACAGAGGGCTGAGGGTTGTGTGACTTTGCCCAGCCAATGGGCCAGAGACTTGGTAGCCCCACCCTGTGCTGGGCTGGTGGCTGGGTAGCCTTGCCCAGAGCAAGGAACTAAAGACTTGGAGGTCTTGCCACTCAATGGGGCTGGAGACCCTGGCAGGCTGCCCCTCCCCCTCAGGAGAGTAAGGGGCCCTGTTACACCTTGTGGTTTTTTGTTTTTAGGAAAATGTCTTTATTCAAGCTATTGGAGATACAAAATGCACATTCCAAAGGGGTAGCCATATTAGTGTCCTTGAGCAAAACAAGCAAGGAGTTCTGTGGCACTTAGGCTATATCTAGATCTGCTTATTTAGTTAGGACTTGCAAGTTAGCCTTGGGCTCGTTTGGACTGACCGTGGCTTTTTAGTGCAGACTAACCGCACAGCTTAGTTTGAACTAGTCAGTGCGGCTAGTTCAAACGAACGTCTTAGTTCAAACTTTTTAAGTTCAAACTAGCACGATTACATCATGCTAGTTTGAACTAAGTGCTTAGTTCAAACTTACTGTTTGAACTAATGAGTGCAACCTAAGCTTTCCCTAACTCAAACTAAGCAATTGCGTAGTTTGAATTTGGCAAAGCATAGTGTAAGCCTGGTCCAAATTAGTCTGGACAAAGCTTGTTAGTCCCTTTGGTATGTTCCAAAGCCTGTTAGTCTTCAAGTGCCTCAGGACTCCTTGCTTAAAATGTGCATTATAATTGACACTTCCTGGGAAGTAATGAATAGAATAGAATCATAGGGTTGGAAGGGACCTCATGAGATCATCTAGTCCAACCTCCTGGGATTTGAACCCAGGACATTCTGCATGTAAAATGAGCAATGGCCATGTTGACCCTGAAGGGAGAAACACCCCAAGTATGTATCTCAAAACATGTTTAAAATAGTTGTTTTTAATTTAGCCAGCGCTGTTTGTAGATGTAACAATCACTTCATTTTTATATCATTTTGCATGAATACTGCTCTAACTGCCAAAAGCATTCTGCCTGTGTAACTGCAGATTTTTTTTTACAAGTGCCTGTGACATCAGTGCAGTTAATGGAGATAAGTCATGGTACAGTTGTCTGCATGTGAATCCTTCAGTCCAGGAATTCCCTCACTTGATTTCATTAATTTATTTTTAGTCATGTGAGTCCTCTGTGAAGACATGCTAGCTAATTTACAGTGAGAGGAAAAACCAAAGTAATCCCTGATGGGCAATATTTCAGTTTCTGCTGCAAAGTGAAAAATTCAATTCAATTAATTATATGGAATCCAAGAGCTGGGGTCAGGACAAGGGAAGAGAACAGTGATTTGACTTCCATTAGTATAGCACAGGTGATCCAATTAAAAGGATTCAAGGTAATGGCTATACAGACTTTTGGACATCTGATTCAGGAAGAGAAGGGCCATTTGAGTCATCATGGATGCATATTTCTTGACTGACCTACCTTTTTTTCAAAACAGTCTTGAATCACTTGCTCCTACTTTGTGTGCTGCTTCTATTAGTTTACTGAACAGATGTACATGTATGTTATCCTTTGTGTGCCATATTTGATATCTTTGCTATAGCTCATTTAACATTTCAATTGTTTTTGCATTTCTCAATGAACAATTTATCATGATGAATTTTATCAGTAGTGTTAATAACATGGAAAACTTCAAATTAAGCTACCCCAAATTAATCTAGTGATCTGCCTGCTCTCCAGGAAGAATAAATCCAACCTCCCCCCCCCCCCTGTAACTTTTCCTTTAGACTCAATCTTAAAACATGATGGCACATTGGTTAAGGGTTAACCTATACTACCGAAAAAGAATGCTACCATGGCCAAACAGCAAAGTAATGGAGGATGTTACAGAGAAAGGGATTCTTTAAACTGTGGCAGTCAAAAACTAATGAGTATATTAGGAAGGAAAATTCTGGTGGGTTAAATATAAAAGTATGATAAAGAAGGCCAAGAGAATTTGAGTGTTCTCTGCATGTTATGGCTCCCTATCTTTACCCCAATCCATATGGCTCAAGGCACAACCTTGTTAAGGCACCTCTCACCCTTTCCTAATCCATAGGGCTCTGGAGGAAAGGCACCTACCCTTACACAATTGCCCATTTTAGGGCTCAGGGTTACCCATTTCCAGTCTGTAGGGCTCCAGGTATAATCTCTGTGGGTTTGCAGGATCTTCTACCAGGGAAAGAGCTTTACATGGTTATGTCCTTATTCTCTATTATCAAATATTCTCTAGTTATTAGCAAAACAGAATACACAAGCTAAGCATACAATGCTTACCACTTCCAATAAGGCAGACAAACGTCTTCTGCCTGGCCAGTCAGAATTAGATCATGTGGGGACTCCAGCTTTTGCACAGTTTGGTTGGCAGGGTGTTGAGGTCCAGCAGCTCTGATCTCCTTGGGCAGTGTCTTGGTGTTAGGTTCCAAAGAACTTCCTTTTGGACCCCCTGGTTATATAGTTAAAACTTGAGTCCTACTTAGCTGTACCTTTAGCCAATCATTTTATGCTAAAATACTACAAACCACCAGTTCTAGCACACTACAAACAGTCCTTTCACCAATCATATCCCACCACCTTCATTGTTTTAAATAATGCACTCAGTTATGCAACAGACAAACAATTAATTAATGAATGAGACAGTGTTTAGATAAAACAGTAAAGTATAGATTTTATGACTACAGTTGTTTATAAGCTATGTCTTTCCAGACAAAGTCATCAGGTAAAGTTTTTTCTTTTAAGCATCTAAAATTTTTTTTAATCTGGTGGTGGTAGGAACCATGAAGATAGCATCACTTTCTCAACAGCCTGATACTACATTGTTTTGAAGTAGCTTCAGGAATGTGAAGATGTGGCTACATACCATGTAGCTTATGGCTGCTGTGTCTCATGTCATATGGCTGTTACTGCCTAGCCCAAAAACAAGGTCTAAGCTTAGCCAAAAAAACCCAAGGCCCTGGACATTACATGAGGCTACTTAGACTTGACTAACAGTAAGAATGTAAGTACATTGGAAATAGGAAGCCTGTCAAACAATCAGTGGGGCTACTAGATGACAAAGATACTAAAAAACATACTAATGAAAGACAAGACTATTACTGCAGAGAAGCTAAATGAATTCCTTGCGTCAGTCTTCATTGCAGTAGAGGTGGTGGAGTCACCCCCCCCCCCCCAATCAGAGCTGCTATTTTTGGGTGACTCATCTGAAGCACTGTCCCACACTGATCTCTCAGAGGAGATTTTAGAACACATTGATATTTTAAATAATAAAACAGCATGAGGACTAGATGTATTCACCCAAGAGTTCTGAAGGAACTTTAATACGAAATTGCAGAGCTACTAACTCTGGTATGTTCCAAAGGGGTAGTCTTGTTAGTGTTAGCTTGGAAAAGCAAACAAGGAGTCCTGTAGCACTTTTTTAAAGACTAAAAAAATTTCTCATGAGCTTCTGTGGGAGAAAATCCCACTTCTCTCATTAAAGTTCATGCAATAAATACACTTTAGTCTTTAAAAGTGCCACAGGACTCCTTGTTTGTGTTTCCAAGCTAACACTAACAAGACTACCCCTTTGGAACTTGCAAAGTAGTGGATTGGGCTCCTGGAGCCTTATCTGGCTCCAGGGGCTGCCAGCAAGTGGCTGGGAGCTGTACCTATCCCCTTGTGGTGGATGGCACAGGCTGGGAGATGGCTCCAGCCACCCTCCCTGTGGGCTGCAGGAAGCTCAGGCAGTGGGGAGCACAGCTGGTTCCTGCAGCCTGCAGAGAGGCTGGGAGCCTGATCTGGCCCCCAGCCCTTTGCCATAGGCTGTGGGAGCCAGGAGGGTGCCCAATCTGGCACCTAGTTGCTTCCTGCTGTGGGCAGGAGGCTCAGAGCCTAGCCAGTTTCACTGGTTAGAATCTAAACAATCCCAAGATATTGTCATGAAGCCATACTTATGGCTTTTCACAGAAAAGAAGCTGACAATGGGCTTTTACTTTGACAGAAAGTGAAGAATGCATTTTGAGTCTTTGACCTGTGATCATCACACTTGAGAACCATTTGCTTTGAAATGAGCTCTTTTCTGTTAAAGTTTTTCATTTGCATTCCACAAGGCTTCTTTCTTGTTTGATAGGTGTGGTGCTCCCCCATTCTCACCCCCTGCAGTTACATCCTGCAGCTGTTGGAACCACTGTACCCCCTAACTCTCCACCCTGGGCACTTGCTCACAAGGTTGTTCCAGTGCAGGGGTCAGCAACCCCAAAAGATAAGAACCATTTTTAAAAATTCCTTCAATAACCAAATGTTTTGAGAGCCACAGTGGGTGAAGCCTCCTGATGGGGTGGGGGGTGGAGGGTGCTGGGAGCTAAGCCAGGGCATCTGCTGCAGGGTCCACTGGCAGGGCATGGGGCAAAATCAGGAGCAGGCCCCAGCAGGGTCCCCTGGTGGTGATGGTGGGGAGCCCAGACCCTGGTGCAGATGGCCCCCAGGGTTCCTTACTGGTAAGGGGGGGGTTGGGGCACAGTCACAAGGAGGCAGTCAGAGCCACATGTGGCTCCAGAGCCTCAGATTGCAGACCTCTGGTCTAGTGACAAGCAGCCAACCCCTCTAGATGCTGTTATCACTCAGCTACCAACACATCCAGCTAAACTGCATGAATATTCTATAAGACACTCATGAACTCCACAGAGATACCAGTAAATCCTCATTTCCCCCTAGCCTTGTACCCCAGAAGTGTACTGCCTCATGCTGTTCGGGACCTTCTCTTGAACAATGCAAGATCATTAATTAGTTTCACATGTTAGTGCATGTGCCTTAACCTTTGTAATCGGAACAGCTTTCCCAAGCACATTAGACAATCTCAGTGCAAGGGTAAAAAATTCCCATAAGTTTTCATCAATGATAGAAAGATTGTGTTAGCCACAGAGGTCAAAGTTGGTTACATAAGAAGAAATAAAAATAAAACTGCAGTGTGTTCTAAAATCATAGTAGAATCAAACTAGAAGGGACCATGAGATGTCATTGAGTCCATTCTCCTGCACTCATGGAAGGATCAAGTACCACCTTAAACCATCTCTGAAAGCTGTTCGTCTAACCTGCTCTTAAAAAGTGCTGGTGATTGAGATTCCACAACCTCCCTATGCAACTTATGTCAGTGCTTAATCACCCTGACAGGAATTTTTTTCTAACGTCCAGCCTAAACCTCCCTTGCTGTAATTTAAGCTCTTTGCATCTAGTCCTACCATTGGTTAAGGAGAATAATTTTTCTCCCTCATCCTGTTAACAACCTTCTAGGTACTTGAAAACTGTTATTGTGTGCCTTCTCGGTCTCCTCTTTTTCCAGACTAAACAAAACCAGCTCTTTCAATCTTCTCTCATGAATAAAGGTCTGGAACACTTGAATCATTCTTGTTCCCCCTTTATAGACTTTCTCCAATTTGTTATATATTTCCTGAAATGAGGCCTAAACAGGACAGAGTAGAGCAGAAGAATTAGTTCTCATGTCTTACTTATACTCCTGTTAATGCATCCCAGAATGGTGGTTCTTTTTTTATAATAGTGTTACACTGACTTGTCTTTATCCACTATGATACCCAGATCTCTTTCCTAGGCAGTCATTTCCCAGTTTCTATGTGCAACTGATTGTTCTTTAAGTGGAGTACTTTGCATTTGTACTTATTCAATTTCATCCTTTTTACCCCAAACTATTTCACCAGTACTTAATACTTTCATATCTGAATCCCTGCATATATAAAATACACATTCATTTGCACTATCTTTATTGAATTCCATTATATTTACCTTGGACCATTTCACCAGTTTGTCCAAATCATTTTGAATAGTGATTCTGTCCTCCAAACCACTTGCAACCCTTCCCAGCTTAGTATCATCAGCAAAATTCTTAAGTGTATTCTCTATGCAAGATTTGAATCAGCAGTTTTTTCACCTCACTAGGTGCACTAAGCAATTTACAGTTCTTAGTACACAGGTTACAATCCTCGTTCAGTCTCAGACTATACTCTCCAGTTCAAAGTCTTTTCTTTCAAACATTCTTGTTTCCTTCAGAGTAGGTGGGGAAGGAGAGGGGCTCTGGGCTGATGTCAGACTCCAGATTATACCCCTCAATCCATGGGCATTGAAAGATCCAATAAATGGACACATGTGACATCAGGAATCATGACACTGAAAACTTCAATCTTCCTGATCACTCCATTGATTTGATAATAGCTGTGCTCAAACAGATGAAGAATAAAGCAAAGCTTCAAAGAGAAACTACAGAATTGGAATTCTGTGCAAATTTGACTGTGAAATCAGGATTTAATAAGGACCATGGATTCTTTTCCCATTACAACAGGTGATTTGACCTCACCTTCCTCTATATTCTGTTCCCTGGTCCTTGAATCTTAACTGCTTTGATTTGCTGTTAGTGTGACCTGATCCTATGACTTAACTTCCTTGCATTTATTTTCCTTCCATTCTGTAAATTTCCCCCATCTTCAAAGCCTCTGAAGTGGGATTTTTTTTCTCCCACAAAAGCTCATGTGACAAATAAACTTGTTAGTCCTGTGGCACTTTTAAAGACTCACTACTTTTTCGTGGAAAGATACTGTCTCAACTATGCAGTTTAAAGTCTAATGTTCTATGTCCCCTGCAGCATCACTAGGTTAAGCAATCCCCATTATCTATGTGCTTCTGCAAAGACCCATTGAGAGAGTAGCTGCTTCTTAATGGGTCATCAACATCTGGCTCTAGTACTAATATAAATCTTTCTCAGGGGTGTCAGTTGCTCTTGTGTCCACTGAAAGGCCAGTGGTGTGCATCTCCAAGACTTGCAACATATTTTAGAAACACAGCAAAATTTCATAACTTCATTTTGTAGTAACCTTGCAGAGGAAGGTGTTAACACCCTGGTCAGTGAATCCCAGGGGAGTCAATAAGAACAAAGTACAGGTTTTTAAATTGGAACAGCAGCCTTGCCTGTTCCTGTTTAGATGCAGCAGAGCTCCTGGAAGGATCAGGAGGCCAGGTAGAGAGGCCTGAAGGATCCAGTGCCATCTGTCCCAAGATAAGCTCAGTTTGTAACTGACCAGGCATGAGTAGAGCAGGGAACATTTACTTAGACACAGAGTATTTCTTTGGCTTTGGTTTATTTTCAGAGCTCTCTGTGCTGAGCACATGTACCCACTCTCACTATCTTCTAACTACCTAAGTTAAATCCCAGAGAAGCAACTCTGTTTCTTATCTCCTTCTTAATTAAAGATCTTATCCTTTCAAAATAAGATCTGGTTTTGTCTATGTACCTCAGACTGCACAGCCAACTACTAGAGGGGATTCTGTCCCAGTTCCAGCTGATAGCATCAATGGGGTTCAGTCACTCTCCAGAAGGAGAGCAGGTACCTCACAGGCAGGGACACTAAGGAATTCCTTCCTGGGTTTTCAAGAGGTTTTTGCATTTGGGTGGTGGCAGCAATACCATTCCAAGGCCAGGGATTGTTGGCTTTGGAGAGTTTTAAGATCAGGCTTTAAGGCCAATGGGTTTTAAGATCTGCTGCAGGCCCCCACCTTCTGCACTCAGTGTGCCAGAGTGGGGAAACAGCCTTGACATGCTTTATTGGGGGTGGTTGTCCTGCTATGGTATAAAAGGATTAAACAGCCTGAGAGAATAGCAGCCAATAGACTGGGAGCAGGTGAGAGCCAATCAGGAGCTAGCTGTTCATATAAAAGGGGCCTATTAGGACAGAGCAGTAAGTTAGCCTTGCAAGCTTTAGGAGGAAGGTTGTCTCACTGGCTGGCTGACAGGCTGAGGCAGCCAGCACCCTGGAGAGTTCACAGTGCACTGGGAACTAACCAGATGCCAGGGTCCTGAAGGCACAGACAGTAGCTGAGGACTGGAGCAGTGGTCTAGAGGTAAGTGTCTGGAGGGATGGCAATGAAGGATCCAGAGAAGCATGTTGTTACTCAACTACAGAAGCATGACCTGGAGGTGAGGGTCAGCATCAGGCTGGGGGCTTTGGGGAAAACAGCCCAGGGAAACAGACAGTGGTAGAGAAACTGGAGGAAGCAGCCAGTGTCAAGGTTATGGCACATAGTCCCTAGGCTGGGTCCCAGACAAATGGGTGGGCCTGGATCCCTCCCTACTCCCCTAGAGCATCAGGAGTGGTGCAGCATGCACAAGCTATTGACTGGTTGTCTAGTTGCTGGGACTAGCCAGTGGGACTACAGTACTCTCAGCCAGAGGGCTGAAGTCCAGGTATGGAACAGAGGTGCACAGCCCACCTTGCAGGGACCACTTGAGCCTAATTCCTCATAACACTGCCAGGAGGTGGTCACCAAAGTGGGTCATGTGCTGCTAGTTGTCTAAATTCATGCACAATTGTAACACATAGTTCAACACTAATGTTCAATAATTCATGACTTCTCAAACAATACCTGAAGGCATACTTTATTGTAAAGAACATATCATAATACTGCACAGTGGTGACCATGGGAGTTTCAAGGTGCTATTTTGAGGTACAGAACATAACAATGAGTATTCTAATTACAAGGGTATGAACAATGCAAATGTTTGCTGTTACATTATAAGGGGATAGAGATCATTGAAAACAATGGAAGTAAAATTCTAGCAGTTTTCATTGTTTGAACACACGATATACTCTGATGCACTTTAACAATCACTCTGATCTATACTAATGCACAAGTGACTTCGGCCATTGAAATGATGCCACATCCCCAGTCAAAGAAAGATGTCCAACCATTCCTGAGAATGGTTAACTATCTTGGAAAATTCATACCCAATCTTTCCGCTAGAGGTGTGATGATAGTAAAGAGCAAAGAATTCCTGAGTTCTAAGCCCAACTTTGAAATTGACTTATTTGGGTTTGTGAAAATTACAAACTCTGTTCATCTTAGTGTTTTATGCAGTCCCCCATTACCAAATGGTCAAGTACCTTCCACACAGTAATAACAAAGTTCCTCCTGGTTTTCAGAGAGTCTCTCTGGCATTTCTCCCTTTGAGATTAAAAACTCTGCTTGAGAGAGGAAGATTCTGCAGCTGCTTTTAATACTGAAAAAGGTTTATTAGGTTGAGTGGCATACTCATAAGCCTCCTAGCAATGATGTTTGAAGGATTCATCCACATTTGGAAGTCAGTGTGCAGATGGAAAACACCATTAGTATTTTTCTAATCTAAACTGCAAAGGCAGAAGATTGAGGAAGTTTGAAAAAGAAACAGCAAAACAAGATAAGGTCATTTAAATATAATAATGAAACAAGAATTGGAGAAGAGATGGAAAACTCTCATGTTAACTCAAATAATCTATAGAACAGGCAAAGGATAAAGAATCCCTTGGTTTATTTCAAAGTTATCTTAAGGAACATAAATCAAGAGTAAAGAAATGGTAAAGGTATGTTTACACTGTTTGCTTCTTAGGACAGGGACTCTATTTCTGATTTTTGGAAAGAGCATATCACAACACTATAAATGAATTCATTTAGATACTATTATCATCATCATCATCAATAATAATGCACCAAACTCTACCAAAGTTTTTCCTTAAATGATGGCCTCAGAACACCCATATATAGATAAAAGCATTAATTCTGAAAAGATAAGTTTTCTTAAGGCAACAAACAAAGCAAACAAAAAATGTTAGCAGTAGAATAATGTGGTAAATACTCCCAATAATCAAGTTAAAGCATGGAAGTTTCTAGCACCTATGAGTCTATCACTAATATCTTTGGCTATGTCTACAGTTGCAAGTTAGTTTGAATTAAGCCTCCTTAATTCACACTAACTTAGTTCCTGTCTACACTAGGTTTTCACTCATTCAAATTAAGGAATTCCTTAGTTCAAACTAGTAAGACCTGCCCTTTAGGTTGAACTAAGCCCTTAGTTCAAACTTGGCACAGTGTGGACATTTAAGTCCATTTTGTTAGTTCGAACTAACAAAGTGGGTTAAGTCGAATTAACTAATTCAACTTAGTCCACCTTGTTAATTCAAACTAATAAATTCAAATGTAGTTTGATCTATATTTGACCTTATTAGTTTGAACTGACAAATTTGAGCTAAGTTTGGGAAGTGTAGACATAACCTTTGATCCTAAAAGACCCAAAGCAATATGCAAGGCACACCTTTGAACCTAGCTTCTGAATCCAGTAGCCTCAAACCTTCATAATTGCCATCTGTAACATGCTCTCCAGTCCTGCATTAATGAACCCAATGGAGCTGCACTGCAATCAGCATGTTATGGAGAGGTGCAAGGGTATTCTGTGCATGGCGCTCTTTGCAGGTTCACAGCCTAATCTCTCAATTTTCATTCAGCAAATAAACTTCCCAGTATTACATAGAGGATATCTTGTTTAACTTAGATCTTGTCCTCATGTTGCTTTAGTCCATACAACAGGGGTGTAAATTTTAGCCTGTGCTAGCGTGTCACATACTTAACTGTCCCACATGGACAGTACACTAAAAATTTCTAGTGTGTAAATATAGTCCTGTTTCAAAAACTATACTAGTGAGCAGTAGGGAACTTTTAGAGAGAGCCAGCAGGGTCTATGTGGGCCAAGTAGCATGTGCCCTGATAATACAGATTAAAGTTTACACAGCTCACCTCCAGTGCAGACTAAAGTGCATGCACTTGTAGGAATACTCTGAAAAGTTTATTGCCATGGTATTAAGAGTTTCAGTGGCTGTTATGAGCTTAATACTGCCATCAGATACTGGTAGTCTCACTGCAGTTTCCACTGATCACACTGGCAGTTATATATGAATATCTGAGGGAAAACTTGGTCTTATATAGTTAAATTTTCCATGAACATTTGATAAAATTCCATAACAGAAGTTATTGAATAAAATAAGTCAAGGACTAGGAAATGTAGATGATGCTGGAAGAAAATGGGTTGATGAGTAAAGAACAAAGGTTGACCATAGGACACTAATCTTTCAGGTTAAATGAGCCACCAAGTCAAAGGTCAGTTTGGGATTCCTGTTAGTTATTTATTGTAACAGGACATAAAAATTTATCACATTTGGTGAACCCAAACAACCTCATTAAAATTAAGATAATTCACTGGAGTGAGGATTACTTATGTGAGTCCTTCAACCCAAAGCCAATACTAGGAATAATGCAACCGTCTGTGGAGAATGTGTTCTTTCTAGGTGCCTGGACTTAAATACCAAAAGGAGTCAAAAGCATAAAAATATAATTACATTAGGAGAGGTTGCAAGTTAAAGATTAAATTCTGTACTGTGTGTACTCAATACAATAGCCATCCAGTACGTGACTTATAAAGAGGTATTTGGATTGTTATAGAAGAAAAGATTGAGATCAGCTCAATGAGTAGTTGCAGTAAAAAAGGCAAGAAGGATATTTGATTGTATTTGCAGATGTACAGTATGGAGGAAAAAGGATATTCATTCATTGTTAGAAACCACTCTGCCTGCAGAACTGGTTAGAGATCCAGGTCAGATTTCTAAAACTATTTAGGTGTCTTAAGATGCAGATAGGCAATTAGTGGGATATACAAAAAAGCCATTTCATGAGGTAAGTGCCTAAATATCTGTGTAAATCTGCTGCTTAATCCAATAAAATATTGTGTACCTCATACTGCAAGGCAACAAGAACTGACATACTGTATCAGATCTATGGTACAGTATTTCAGTCTCCAGCAGTGGCCAGTATCTGAGCTTCAAGAGAACTGTACAGAACAGGTCAGTTTTGGAGAGACCATTGATGAACTTACTGTAATAATCTTGAGGGTTCATTAAAGACAATACTACTGAATGAGTAAGGAATAGAACTTTAATCATACAGACAGGTATCCAGGTGTGTACCTGGGAGCAGCCATGTTAGATCTTCTCTGGGGCACATCTCCCAATTTATACAACACTGGTCCATACTAGGGAGTGTCTAAGTTCACAACCTTCTACAAGCATATCACTACATCTTCCCCCCTAAGGAAAAGTAGTAAACACTTAGTGCATACATTATTAGCTAGCTTTTATATCTAACATCTAACACCACATAACAGCCATCTAAAAAACATGCAGAAGAACAGTCCATAAACCCATGATCTGAACTACCTAGAGAGGAGAGGTTACTAGCACAATCACTCTCAAGTGAGTCTTTACCACCCACTTCCCTTACATATCCTAGCAAGTCTGAGTCTTTCTGGACATTTTTATGACTTGACTAGATCTTCTCAGTACTGGTCCTTCTTTCATGTCTGAGTTCTCTTGTTCCCTGATGGTTTCATTACCCTGTGTTGAAGATATCAGATCAGCCAGGGGAGGCATGCCAGAATGTCTCAACTTCCATGGTGTTAGAACAAGTCATAGATCCTGTCAATTACATCAAAATGTGTCCCCTTGGTCTGTGTGGACCACATAAGACTGTGGATGCAGCTGTTTTTTCAATAGTAACTCTTTGACCCCAGGTATTAGAGGAGTGATTCCTCAGGCACGCTATTTCCTGGGTTAAAGGATGGAAGATCATGAGCCCTTCTATCAAAATAATATTTCTGCTTCCACTTCTGGTTTTTTTCATCTTCCGAATGTTAGTATTGTTCCTAGATTACAGCAATTTATCAGTAATAGGTAAATTAAATCTAATCCTTCTTCCCATTAACAGCTGAGCCGGAGAAAAGCCATTCTCCAGGGTTGTATTTCGGTAGATCAGCAATGCTGTAGACAGATCACCTCCACTTTCAAGAGTCTTTTTCATCAGGTTCTTTACTGTCTGTATAGACCTTTCCACCAGTCCGTTTGATTGGGGATAATTTTGGACTGGAGGTTTCATGATGAAAATCCCAATCTGAGGCAAATTGCCTGAATTCTGCACTTGAAAAACTTTGGCCCATTGTTGGTGAAGACCTCATCAGGAATTCCATGTCTGGAGAAAATTCCTTTCATGCCAGTGATCACTGAATTACTATTAGTACTGTTCAGTGTGCAAATTTCTGGATATAAAGAGTAATGATCAGTGACTATTAAGTAATCTGTGGAATGCCAGGTAAATAAATCCACTCCTATATTCTCATAGGCTATGGTCACACACCCAGTGCTTGTTTTGAAACAAGTTATTTCAAAATAACTTGTTTCGAAAGAACACGTTATTTTGAAATAACTTGTTTCAAAATAACAAAACTGTGTCCTCAAAATAAGCAAAAAACGGGAATTGAAATAGCGTTTCCACAGTGTGGACGTGCTATTTCGATCCGGGGCAGTGCAGCATGGGAGGTGTGGCAACATGGCCGTCTCCCTGGGCCATGTCGGTGGCCATGTTGCTAGCCAATCACATAAAAGCCGGCCCTGTCCACTCACGCTAGCAGCATGCTGCAAGCCATGGACAGTGCTCGGCTGCCTAGACAGCGCCGTGCAGCACCCAGCCCCTCGGCGTGCATGCAGGGTCTCCGGCACTTGTGGGAGACTCTGTTTGCAGACCTGGAGGATGACTGGCCTCTACCTGAGGAATACATCCAGCTCAGCCGCAGGGCTGAGCTACTGCCCCTGCCCCTCCCCGTGCCCCGCCGCATCTGGGCGTGTGAGACCAGCGCCGACTGGTAGGAGAGGGTCGTTCTGCGCACCTGGGGCGATGACCTCTGGCACCAGAACTTCCGCATGAGCAGGACCAGCTTCACCCGCCTGGTGGGCGAGCTCGCCCTGCACCTGCACCACAGGGGCACCCCCATGAGGCCTGCCGTCCCAGCGGACAAATGAGTGGCCATCGCCCTGTGGAAGCTGGCCACCCCGGAGTCCCACAGGGCAGTGGGTGCACCTGTTTGGCGTCGGGAGGTCCACCACCGGCACCATCCTCCTCGAGGGCACCAGGGCCATCAATCACGTCCTTCTACGGCGCCTGGTGAGACGTGGGGACCTGCAGGACACCATGCCCAGGATGGCCACCCTTGGCTTTCCAAATTGTGCTGGCATCTTGGACACCACACGCATCCCTGTGCATGCCCCGAAGCACAGGGCTGTGGTGTACTGCAACCGAAAGGGATATCATTCGGTGATTATGCAGGCCCTTGTGGACCACCGGGGCCTGTTCCAAGACTGCTATGTGGGATGTCCAGGGAGGGCCCATGACTCCAGGGTCCTCCACAACTCCGCCCTGTACCAGGGCATGGAGGCAGGCACCCACTTCCCCCCTCACACCATCCACCTTGGGGGAGTAGAGATGCCCGTCCTCATAGTGGCAGACGCAGCCTACCCCCTGCTGCCCTGGCCAATGCGCCCGTACGCTGGGCCACTCGACCCCAGCCAGCAACTGTTCAGTCGCTGCCTGGCCCACTGTCAACAGGTGGTCGAGCGGGCATTTGGACACCTCAAGGCCTGGTGGAGATGCCTGCTAACTCACCTCCACCTCGCTGAGCGGAGCCTGCCACAAGTCATCGCAGCATGTGCAGTGCTACACAGTTTTTGTGAGCAGCAGGGGGAACCCATCCCACTTGCATGGGAGGCTGAGGTCCAAGCATTTGCCAGGGACTATGAACAGCCAAGATCCCGGCTGACTCAGGAGCAGCCACCTGCGCGAGCCCTCACCATCTGCGATGCCCTCCAGCTCGCCTTTGCCACAGAGGAAGGCTGAGGACCAGGCCTGCCCTGCACCAAAACACTGTCTTCCCCCGTCCATCCACAGCCAGCCCGCACCCATCCACCCACACTGCCAACCCCCCCCCATAAAAACACAGACAACCACGAATAATGTTCAAGGGGTTTATTAACAATAGGGAAGGGAAGGGATGGGGGCAATATGGGGTGGGGCAATCGGTAGGGGGGGTCTGGAGGAGGGAGCTTCAACCTGGGAGGGGACAGGGGTGAAAAGGTCCAGGGGCGAAAAGGTCCAGGGGTGTGGGGGGCTTAGGCAAGGCCTGTGGGAGGCTCCGGGGGGGGGGGTGCGGCATGCCCTGCCCGCACCCACGGCTGCCCTCTGCCCGTTGTCCTTGCTGGGGCAGCGATGCCTCCTGGCGGCATCGGGTCGCCAGTCCCTCCGTGAGCTGCCGCATGGCTGCAGCCTGCTGTACAATGGCAGCTGGCAGTTCTGTTGCCAGGAGCTCCAGCACCCTTGCCACCCTGTCCTCGGTGCCTGTGAGGTGCTTGAGGGCATGGAGCCCAGCCGCCTGCCAGTGTGCCTGCTCCCGTCTCCAGGCCTCGGTGGTGGCATGCATGTCCTGGCCAAACTCCTCCAGGAGCTCGCTGCGGGTCCTGGGGACCCTCCGCTGTCGCCGTGGTGTCCTGGGGCTTGGGTGGTGGGGTCCGGGTGTGGGTGCCGGCCCTCGGGGAGGGGCCCGGTGACGTGCTGCAGGGACGCAAAAAGCACAGTTGGCCCCTGCCGCCTGCTGGTCCCATCTGTGTGCGCCTGTCTGCAGCACACACCTCTGCTATGACTGTCAGCGGGTCCCAGGATCCCATGGGACATTGCCCTGGGGTAGGGCTCCTGGCCCCCAAAACCTCAGAAGGAGGCCAGGACGGTACCCGACGGAGGACATTGGAGGATCCTGGGCAAGACGGTTGTCTGGCCAAGGTAGTCATCAGGGTGTAAGGTGCCCTAGGACAGTTTCCTATATAAATCAGTATTCTCTGGCAGTCCAGGATCCTTCAACCCCTCTGGGAAGAAGCCTGACAAACCCCTGTATTTTGACCTGCCTGCCAGACAGAGAATGGGAGAATAAAAAGAACAGAGCAGAGCAAAGGAGACAATGGTCTCCTTTTGCCAGACATCTGGGAACCGTATGCTGGAGGCACACATGCTCATGGTGCCCATGAGGGTGAACTGGACCCAGCCACGCCTTGCACTTGGAGGTCTCCCGAGGCCACTTGCCAGTGGTGTGCCCTGCCTGCTCTCCACCCCACCCAAGATGCTGCTGCATCTTTCCCAGCCAGTCCCTGGTCACCACCCCCCAGCACACAAGGGCCTTTGACCCCAGTGCCACCTGTGTCTGTGGGACCCGTGGCCAGGGGGCACCTCTGCACCCACGAACCCTGGGCCCTACCCGCCCCGGTGCCCGGCCCTGGCCTCCACCTGTCCCGGGACCTGCTGGACAGGCCCAGCCCTGCGTGCCTCCATGGGGGGGGGGGTATACTTACCCATGGGGGCTCCGGAGGTCCACCGAGATGTCCCGGGGTCCGAGTCGGAGCCTGGGGCGGTGGTGGGCCCCTGCTCCTCGGTACTGATCCCCACCACCATGGCCATGAACAGCTCCGGGGTCGTGGGGCTGGCCTCCGCTGCTGGTGGTGGTGCAGCTGGAGGTCCCCCAACAGAGACATCGGAGGCGGCTGCCTCCGGGCCTGATGAGGGGCTCTGATGGCCCCCGGAGGTGTCCACAGCTGCAGCAGGGACACCGCTGGGCTGTGTGCCCAGGAAGCCATCCAGGGCCTCAAAATATGGGCACGTGGCCTGGCTGCCAGCCCCCTGCAGTGCCCGGGCATCCCGGGTGCGGGCATACTCCTGGCGGAGTGTTTTTATTTTGCTCCGCACCTGCTCCGTGCTGTGGATGTGCCCTCCTTGGGACATCACATCCGCAATGTCACTATAGATATCGCAGTTCCGGTGGCTGGCCTGGAACCGCTGGAGGATGTCTGGCTGCTGCCGGATGCCCAGGAGGCAATGAACGTCCTCCTGGGTCCAGACAGGAGCCCTCCTGCGTCTGGCGGCTGAGGCGCCTGGCTGCTGGGCCATGCTGCCTGTGTCAACCGTGCCTGGCACACTGCCTCACAGGCACACCCAGGCAGGGACTTCCCCCAGGGTGCTGTGCACCCTGGGAGGAATGTCAGGCAGTTATTTCAAAACAAGTGTTTCGAAATAACACAGCCATTACAACCATTGTTTCGAAACAACTCATTTCGAAACGGCATGTCCTGTTGGCTTTGTTTCGAAACAACCATTTCAAAACAACTGTTTTGAAACGCAATGAGGTTTAAGCAGTTTTGAAACAACCACGGCCATTTCAAAACAAGCGGTTGGCTTGTTTCGAAATGGCCATGCGTCATGTGGCCATGGCACTTCTTATTTTGAAACAACCCCTGTTGTTTCGAAATAAGTATGTGTGTGGCCATAACCCACCCAGTTCCACAGAGACCTTATGGCTATCAGTGTCTCTGCCTGTTGGCATGGCCTGTGTTTCAAGCATGAAAAGCAGTTTACCACCACATTGGTAACGTCATGATTGATCTGTGGCTAATACATGACCTCTCGTGCTTGTTCTTTGCACTTCTCAATTCCTAAGTGACCTTCATGAATCTTCTGTAACATTTCTTTTCGGAGGCTCAGTGGAATTACAACCTTAACACCTTTGAAAGTCACCCCACCTACTACAGTCAGTTTGTGTCTGCGGTTCCAATAGTCTTATATTTAGAGAGCAACTGCTTATTATTTCAGGCCATCCTTTAATTATTACTTCTTGAGAAGTCCCAATGATTCATCTTTCTCAGTCTCTTCTCTTACGTGTTGCAGTTAGTTAGTTATTAGGCTTGCACTTTCCAGAGCAGTAGCACCCATGGTACCTGAGAAGACACTGGAAACAGAGGTGCATCTGCTGTGAACATAAATTTGCCAGGTGTGTAGGTCACCAATAAATTGTATTTCTGCAATTTGTTCATCATTCTTTGAATCCTTAAGGTACAGTCATTTAGTGGTTTGTTAAATAATGCAATCAAGGGCTTGTGACCTATTTCAACTTCCATAAATATACTGACTGAATCTCACAGGCCAACAAGATTCCTAAAAGCTCCTTCTCAATCTGTGCATATCTAGTCTCTGCATCAGTCAGTGATTTGGATGCATATGCCACAGGTTGCCAGCAATCCTCATGTTTTTGTAAAATCACAGCACCCAACCCAGACTGCAATGCATCTGCTGAAATTTTAATGGGCTTTTCTGGAGCAAAAAATTTCAATACTGGTTCCTATATCAAATCTTGTTTTAAGCTTCTCCATGATTCCTCCTGTGCAGCATCCCAGCACCATTCATTTTCAGCCTGGAGCACAAGGATCATAAGGCAGCTATGCTACTGTTTGACAGTGGGCAATGTTACTTCACAAAATTCACCCTCTATCAGACATTTTGGGTGGAGCTTGGCTTTCTGTTCACTGTAGGAAATTAGCTAGTACTGCTGTAGGCAGTCAAGGGAAGGCAAAATCTGCAATGTTACCTGATACCATCACAGGATGTGAAAGGAGAGGCTCCTCATGTTTCTCCACGATTTATATATAGCAGTGCAATGGTAGACACAATCTAGCCCTTTGTGTTAGAGCTGTCTGAAGAGGTATAACAGTGAGATTGTAGGTATGGCCTTTCCCATGCTTTTGAAGAAAAAGGTAGAACATGAGTTGTTTTCATAAGGAATGCTGTAAGAAAAAGTTGCTGTACACCTGACTTAACTTTACTTTGATAGCCAGCTAAAGAAAACAAAGCCCTAATTTAAAAATTTGCCCTGCCTTACTGAAGTGCATTCTTGCATTTATACAGCTGTGGGAATGGATTTGGATGTGGCTGTACAGCCCCTGAAACCGAGGTAGGTGAATCCTAGCACGTGTGCCGACAGTGGCACATCAGCCCATTTGGTGCAGCACATGGCAACCTCTGTAGCACCACAGAAATTGCCACTCCTGCCACTGAAAGCCACTTCTGGCAGCCTCTTTCAGTTGCAGCTGAGACAGGGGGAGAGGGAGGGCAGAGAGGTGTGTCCCTGTCGTTCCCATTTCCTAAGCATGCCATGTAAAGACGCTGCCCAGCGTGAGTCCTCTCCACAGTGTACTACCACCAAAAGGAGCCACTCCAGGCACCTTCTTTCCATGGCATGCTTGAGAACGCTCAAGAGGAGCCACTCCAGGCAGCTTCTTTCTGTATCATACACCACTGAGAGGAGCCACTACGGGTGACTTCTTTCCATGAGTGGCTGCTTTCAGCAGAATGCCTGGAAAGTGCCCCTCCCCCACTCCAGCTGTGGCCATCACCAGATTTTTAGGTAGCTGCCCACACCAGCTGAGGGTTGGGGAGGGGAGGCTGGCAGGGTGAGGTCAGCAAGGGTTGATAAACACCGCTGTAAAACATTTTGTATACTATTGTAATATTAACAGAACACATGAGATGGAATGATGGTATGGTATATACTGGGGTGGGCAAACTTATGAAACTCAAGAGCCACGCAAGTTGATTATTAAACCTTTGAGAGCCGCACTGAGGCCTATAGCCATATACTTTTACCTACTCCAAAATTACTAAGTTTAAAATTCATTGCACACTTTAATTTTATCATAAAAAGAGGGCAAATATTGATCCTCCTAATGTCAGATTCTAATTACTTGAGGTTACCATGAACACTAGGCCTCTACAGTAAAAACTTAGCTGTCGTTCCGTGTAGAAGGCTGCAGGCTACTGGTGAGCTTTTTAAAATCTGGGCAGTAACTTGTCAAGACAGTACGTAAAAGCTCTCCCAGGTGCTGATCTGTACGTATTGCATGATGTTTTGATTTCACAGATTTCATTATGGAATACAATACTTCACTGCAGTATGTTGTGCCAAAAACTGAAAGCAATCCTGACCATGCTGCCACTTCCCTCTGCTGTCACCAACCATGCCACAGTTTTCCGCCACCGTCCCAAACCTCCAGGCTCTGACACTGGCAGCCCTGAGCCGACCCCCCCCCCCCCCAACCAGGGTCCCCTTACCTGGTCACTCCAGTGGCTAGGCACAGGCTGGGGCTCCCCCCCCCCCCCCCGAGCATGCGCAGGGTGGGAGATTCCAAACGCCTTGGCTGGGGCTGCTTTCCTAAATTGATTTGCTGACGTTCTGTGAGCTGCACTTTTTCATTCAAGAGCTGCATGTGGCTCCTGAGCTGCAGTTTGACAATGCCTGCTATATATGATCTTCATGATGTGCACAGGGAATTCTCATTGGTATTTGGCATTAAACATAAAGGGGAAAACATGCTCAATGCCCAAATATGACTTAGATTTATATGGCCAAATCATTAACTTTAGACCAGATCCAGACTCCCATTGAAACCTATGGAAATTCAGCATGCACAGAAAATGCACAAGCAGAAGTCTAATAGTGGTATACTGCAGAGAATGTAGCTGAGTACAAAGGATACAAAAGGAGTCACTGGAGGCACGAGGCTTATGTTTCAGATGTAGAGTATCTTGACACAAACTGATATATCTGTGCTGGTAGAAAGTCCATCTGAAAAGGGGCTACAATGGCACATACCACCTACATGCTCTGATCTTCTAGAGGCTGCATTGCTGAGAGAGGAGAGTTGTGGACAAGACAGCTGAAGAATGCATTCACTCAGCACATTGCTGAGCAGGCTTCTCCAGTGAGGCTGCTATGGAGAAATAAGAACCTTGAGGGAAGGTGAGTAGTGTGAACACCACACGCCCTTGGCAAGGGGAGAGAATGCAATTAACAACCAACATTATCACTGAAAGTGAACACAAGCCACACTATAAACCAGGGGTGGCCAAACTTACGGAACTCAAGAGCCACACAGGTCGATGATTAAACCTTCGAGAGCTGCACTGAGGCATATAACCACATATTTTTACCTACTCCAAAATTACTGAGCTTAAAATACATTGTGCATTTTAATTTTATCCATTTATTTATATGATGCTTCACAGCAGTAAATTGTGCCAAAAATTGAAAGTAATCTATGCTCAGCTTTAAACTTTTCTCCTTTTTATTTTCATTTCTTAGTATTCCACATCATGTTTAGGACTTGTGAAACATGATTTTATTTTAGCAACAAGTATACAGGTAGTCCTCACTTAGTGACCAGGTTCCGTTCCTGAAACCCGGTTGATAAACGAATTGGTCGCTAAACGAGGAGCAGCCCTTACCGGTATTTCAGGCATAATATACTTTACTGGTAGTGGGTTTTTCAACCATCTGTAGATAGTTTTAATGTCACCTTTGCATCATTTATAACATTTTTAATATATATATTAAATGTTTTAAGCTCTAATGTACTGAACTTAGTTTGCATAGTGTACTGTAAATACAGGTAATCGTTTTTAATATTCTGAATAGTACTGTAAAGAAAAGGCCTAAAATAAACTCCATCGTGATAACTTTGTTTTATTGGCATAACTCCTTACATACTGTATTACAGAACATAAAAATGCAATCAGCAAAAATTATTAAAATGATGTACCAAAGAAATATGAAAATAAACATTCAGATTACATTGACATTTTTACTCATCAAATCCTTCAAAGTGTGGTTCAGCAGCAGGGGGGTCATCAATGTCATCGTTGGAGAGATCAGCAGGGTTATCAGGAGCTGTAGAAGGCCCTGGTAAGGGAGATGATGGCAAGGAAATGGAAGGACTTGTAAGGGTAGGGGTAGGGGTCCTGGATGGAACTTTAGAGAAGTATCTCGTTAGTGTGGTCTGCATTGTAATTTTCTTTTTTTCTTCATAAATTTCACGATAGCATCGTAAAATTTCATTCATTTGTCGTTCCACTTTCGTGAACCATTCAACATTCGGGTCCATGCTCTCTAGTTCTAACATCGCTGCATTCACTTTGGAGAAGACACCAGCTAACCCCTTTACAGTGAACTTCTTTTGTACTTCTTCCACTCTTTCCTCCTCTTCTTCTTCCTCCTCTTTCAAGTGCTGCTGCGCTTCCAACTCTATTAAATCTTCATTAGTTAGCTCTCCCTCGACTTATTCCACTAATTCTTCAATATCTTCCACTTCAACATCTAAATTAAGCACATTAGCAAGTTCCACAATTTTTTTATTTATGACATCAATATGTTCGTCTTTCTCAAACCCTTCGAAATTATTTACAAAACGTTTCAGGTATTTTTTCTATATGCCTTGCATGCACTTTTCTGTCACTCCCCTCCAAGCTGATTCAATGTTCTTTATGCAGTGTAAAATATTATATGATTTCCAAAAATTGCGCAGGGTTACTTCACCATTTTCTGTTGCTGCTACCGCTTTGGAAAATGTTGCGCGCAAATATAGCTCTTTAAACGTAGAGATAGCCCCCTGGTCCATTGGTTGTAACACAGCAGTTGTGTTTTTAGGCAGATACACGACCTTTACATCAGGGTGTAGATCATCAAGATGCTGGGGGTGGCCTGGGGCGTTATCAAGTAGGAGGATAATTTTAAAGGGAACACCGTTTTCCAGACAGTAATGCTTGACCGAGGGTATGAAGCAGTTCATGAACCAGTCCTCAAATAAAGATTGCGTCATCCATGCTTTGTTATTTGAACTATAGTAAACAGGCAGTGTGTGCTTACTAACCTGCTTCAGTGCACGTGGGTTTGCAGAACGATAGATGAGAAAAGGTTTTAACTGAAATCCAGCGACATTTCCTCCCAACAACAACGTGACCCTGTCCTTAAAAGCCTTGAAACCGGGCATTGCTTTAGCCTCTTTGTGTATGTAGGATCTTTCGGGTATTTTTTCCAAAATAGTCCGGTTTCGTCTGCATTAAAGATCTGTTCCAGACGATACCTGCCTTTCTCGATCATTTCGTCAAATTCATCCACAAATCTTTCTGATGCTTCTATGTCCATGCTTGCCGCCTCACCACTGATACTTCGATTATGAAGGCTGAATCTCCGACAAAAACGTTGAAACCATCCATGACTTGCCGTAAATGTTTCCGTTGACTCTTCATTTTCACGCGCTTTCAACGTTTCAAAGATACTGCATGCCTTTGCTTGAATTATTAAAAGGCTCATTGGCATTCTTTTTTGTATCTGGTCGTCAAACCATATCGCCAGTAATTTTTCCATTTCGTGAATGAGGCCTTTCTGCTGCCTAGTTATTATGGCTTTATATCCTTTTGATGATTTCACTGCTTCTTTTACTCGATCTTTATCCTTCAAGATCGTTGATACAGTTGAATGCGCCAGCTCCAAGTCACGTGCTATCGCTTAAACTTTCTTACCAGCTTCATATTTGTTTATCATCTTCATTTTTGTCTCAAGATCGATAGCCTTCCTTTGCTTCTTGGCGCTTTCTCCGGGTGAAGTCATGATCTTCCTTTTCGCCGACATCTTGTACTTTGGGGTGCACAATAAAGTAAAAATACATAGACGAAAAACGCTAGTTCTGACTGCAGGAATGAGATGAATCTGAGAGAGTTGATGCGAGTTCTCTTACATCGCCCTAATACCAACTCGTCAGAGAGCTGGTCATAACTCCGAGGGGTCACTAAACGAGTAGGTCACTAAGTGAGGACTAGCTGTACTGCAATAGGGCTGAGGAGAAAATCTAAACATGCTATGGCTTCTCTGACCATGTCATGCTTCCCTCCTCCACCCCCACTGCTGCTTCCCTGCTGTCTCTTACCAAACTGCTGCTTCTCTGCTCTCCCTGACCATGCCGCACTTCTGCCTCCCACCCACCCCGGCCCTGACCATGCTCCCGCTTCCCTGCCAGTATTTCCACCAATAAACTTTTTCACTAGACTACTCATGGGCAGTGAAAACAAAAGGTCTGAGGACTCAATGAGAAACAATTAATTTTAAAATGAAGGTAATAATAAGGGAAAACACTGCTCTCATCTTAATCCTGTGAAGAGATGCACGCAGGGACACCTTTTCAACTGTTCAGAATCACAACAGATCACTGAGAATTTATGGGGACATAAAGTGCAAGATCAGAGCCTGTTTCAGTAAGTGTTTTGGAGTCTATGCACAGAAGATATTATGGAAAAAAAATCCCATTGAGTTTATTCAGTTTGGGGTCAGGCCCTGTATACATTCTAAATATCATTATTTGGTTTTCATAATACAAAGTAAAATCTTTATTGGTGAGAGAGTTTTTTCAGAAAGTTTCCAGCATAATTTTCCATCCTCAGCCCTTCACAACAAT
This sequence comes from Podocnemis expansa, assembly GCA_007922195.1. Classification (NCBI taxonomy): domain Eukaryota; kingdom Metazoa; phylum Chordata; order Testudines; family Podocnemididae; genus Podocnemis; species Podocnemis expansa. Next base: position 48,765,730 of record ML681990.1, on the reverse strand, counting down.
TACTCTCTTGTCTATTGGGCTCAGATACCCATAGAGTCATTCATGAAGACTGCACTGAAATATAAATAGATTTCGACCACTGGTATACAACAAAGGAAAAATAATACATGTTGAATGCTAGTTAATCAGTAGAAGTATAGTGCTGCTATTGAACTTTGCAGTGAATGTAAATTATCTTGGTAACTGATTTAGTTACACTAATTAAAATTTTCTTATAAAATAAATGTACTAGCAGTTCCTTCTGCAAGCAGATGACATACTGATGTCTCAGGCACATTTGTTCAATGGACTTAAGGGATTTTTTTTTCTAAAGCCAGTTTTCAGTAGTGGTGGTCTATCCTAAGTCTAAATCATTTTGCATGCTGAAAATGAACCATGATCCATAATAAGTACTTGTAACATTCTTTAAATTAATAGAGGTTTTTAGTAACCTTTTGACAGTAGTTAGTGGTTTTGGATGCAACACGTGTCAATTTTCAGTCATTTCTGATTCTTATTTAATTCTCAAAATAAAATACAAGAGAAATAATTTTGCATTATATTACAATATCTGGAAATGCCAGGTGATTTTTAAAAAAGAGAAAAGCAATTGTAAATTAATTTAAGTTTAAATTGCTAGATTATCATCACTTATCTGTAGTTCATTGTAGACTTGCTCTTGATCAATTTATGCTGCCAGTTTTAAAAAATATTTACCCAGAATACAGTATCAAAAAAGGAAGGTATTTAAAAACTCAGGCACTCAGGTCAGACTTTTTCTTGCTGGTGCTACTTTCATTTTGCCTCGGTGTGCATCCAGTTTGTCCAGTGAATGAAGCCTGTGATGTTGTAATTAAAGACTATCATAATGCATACAGATGAGGAGGGTAGAATTAACATTGTGTGGGTAAACTGTAGAATCTGACATGTCTTTGCACCTGATGACATTGCTTTTCCCTGTTGGCTCTCACAATGCCGCCCCTCCCCTCCTGGCTCTTAGCACGCTGCTTTTTCCTGCCGGCTCTCACAATGCTGCTGCTGCTGCTGCTGCCTCTCCTCTCCTCTCCTCTCCCCTCCCCTCCTAGCTGTTACCAGGCTGCTTTTTCCCTGCTGGCTCTCAAATTGCTGCCCCTTCCCCGGCTCTGACCATGCTGATTTTTTTCTGCCGGCTCTCACCAAGCTGCTACCTCTCTGCTGACCCCGACAATTGCAAATTTCTCACCCCTGACTCCCGCTATGCCGCCCTTCCCTGCTGTGCTGTCCTGGGAGCTGCATTTTTTCTTTAAAGAGCTGCATGCAGCTTGCGAGCCGCAGTTTGGCCATGTCTGCTATAAACTTTCTTTTCATTTATCTTGTGTCCTCTTTTACCACATTCCTGTAAACAGGCCACAAGACTTCTAATTGCTGAAAGATGCTCTTTGGATTTCAAAAATATGGATACAAATGGCTGATGCCATTATCTTTCACTCACACATAGAGACATTCTAACTGAAGCTCAGCATAACTCAGATGGCTAATCTCTTCTTTAGCTTGGATAACTTGACCTTTAGCTACTGCTAGAGAAGCTAATTTGTGAGTGCTACTTACAGACTCATTGGGATGTATAGTAATTATATTGTCCATGAAAGAAGTTTGAGCACAACACCCTTGTGCTGGGATTCCTGGGCTACAACCGGGAAGTGTGAGATTGCTTTGCCCCCTTATTTCTCCAGACTTGGCTGTCTCTCACAAGGCTGTGCAGTGACAAACAGCAAACCCTTCAGGTGCTGGCTCTCGCTCAGCCATCAACATACAGAAAGACAACCTGCAAGTTGCATGAATGCTCACTAAGCCACTCATGAGCTATACAGAGGGAGACACCAGTGAATCTCCCCACCATTGAACCCCAGAAAGATACTGTCTTACACTGTTCATGTCTTTCAATGCAAACTCATTAATTAGTTTATCATTTTGCCAAAAGATAGTGGACATGCACCAGCCTTTGTAATCTGAGCAGATTCCCCAAATACTTTAGACACATTCACTGGCAGTGATAAAACATTAAAATAAAAGTATTAATTACTGAAGGATAGATTTTGAAGTGATAAATGGTAAGCATAAAGATCAAAGATAGTTACTTTAAGAAAATAAAAAGTAAATATGCCTTCCAAATCCTAAATTTTTAGATTAAGCAAGATTTGAATCAAACTGCTTTTCTCATCCTAATAGACGTTACAGCAGTGCAGCATTCAGCAGGGTACCATTCTTATCGTACATGGTGAATTTCCTTCTCAGCCTGTGACCAATTTCCTCAATTCGAAGTCTTTGTCTTCCCAATATTCTTGTTGCCTTTGGCACAGGTGGGGAGGAGAGAGCAGTGATCTCCTGGTACTACTGTCCTTACGTCTATACTCTGGTCTTATCCCAGGGAAGATAGTGGCCCAGTCGTGTTCTGATGGTCCTTGCTGGGGCACAGAATTGAGTAATCTCTATTGTATGGCTGTCACACAGTTGTCTTTTATTGAACTGTAAATCTCTTCTTTACCATTCCCCTGATGATCAATGGGTCATGAAGGTCACTTAATGCCCATTTGGCTGTGGGTTACTGCTTTTGTTGTCGCTGGGGAATTAGCAGGTGACGTTTCCAAAAATCACAATATATTTCAATAACAATTATATATCAAACAAGGAGTCCTGTGGCATTTAAAGACTAACAAATTTATTTATTGCATGAGATTTTGTGAGAGCAAATCCCACTTTTTCAGAAGCTTTGAAGATGGGGGAACTTACAGAACGGGAGAAAATAAATGCAAAGGAGTGTAAGCCATGGGAACGGTTCACAGTGTAACAGCAAACCAAAGCACTTGTAAAGAGTCAAACACTGGGGATAAGCATGTAGTGGAAGATGAGGTCAAATCACCTGTTTTAGTGAGACAAAAATCTGAAGTCCCTTCAATTATATTGTATCAGGCTGCTCCCCAGATCTAGTCTTGTGTGCTGCTGCGACCTACCTATTCCCACTCCTGAACCACAGTTCACCCTGTTTTTGGAAGTGACCACAATTCCTGAGTCAGTCCACTCTAGCCTCTTGCATGTAATTGGTTCCAGGCAATGAGTGTATTCCTCCAGGCCACTCGAGGTATGGTCCCCCAGCAAGCACTCCCTCCCCCCAGTAACTACACCAGGAGCCACTGTCTACAGAGGTTGGGAACCAATCCCAACCACCACACACTCAAGTCTGTCCATTTAACAAAGAAATGGATTGTGCCCAGCCTTCTTCACTCACACCCTCTAATGATTACACAGCTTTAGATAAAACTACTAGTTTATTGATCAGATTATAATTCTGAGTGAGAATCTGGTCAGTCATGGAAGAATCACAATATAAATGAGTCAGGAGAGACCACAGGAAAATAAAAGGTAAAATATGCATGCTAACCTAATATTTCTGCTTAAACTAACATCATAGTCTAAACAGGTTTATGCTCAAGGTGTTCGGCTCTTAGATGTTTGCACAGCCAGTCTTTGCCTGAGGAGAGGCAGGGCCCAGATCTTGCTTGAAGTTGTTTCCAGGTGGAGAGTCCCAGGCCCAAAGCTGCTAAAATCTTACAGGTCTCTGTCTTTGTTTCCACAATTCCCCCTCCCCGATTCTGGACAGAGGTGATCCCTTTGTCTTGTCTGAGCTGCAGACATCATCTCAATTAGCATGTCTTTGCCTTCACCAGGTGCTTGTCTGCGCTGCAAGAGGGCTCTGTCTCCTAGCCCTCTGAGCCATGCTAAATATGGTACATGTCTGTCTACTTGCATGATGCTGCAGGAAACATATCATCACAGTAATCAAGTAGAATAGGTTATAAGCATCCATAAAGAAACATTGCATGGTGTAATTGGCAAAAATCATACAATTCCAGTGTATAAGTGAACAGGAAAATCATATTGATCATAACCCTCAGTGAACAGATGTGCACATGTGACATATATATCAAAATCTCATAACTTCATACACACTAGCAATATACATATTTTGTCAGAGTAATGAGTTTCAGTAGATCATGACTTTTCATATGGTATAGCATGCTTTGTACAAATAGAATCATAGAATCATAGGGTTGGAAGGGACCCCACGAGGTCATCTAGTCCAACCCCCTGCCAAAAAAAGCAGGACCACTCCCATTAGATCATCCCAGTCAGGGTTTTGTCCAGCTGGGCCTTGAACACCTCCAGAGATGGAGATTCCACCACCTCCCCAGACAGATTATTCCAATGCTTCACCACTCACCTAGTAAGGAAGTTTCTCCTAATATCCAGCCTGGACCGCCCCAGCTGTAACTTGAAGCCATTGCTTCTCGTTCTGCCCTCTGTTACTACCGAGAACAGTCGAGCTCCATCCTCCTTGGAGCAACCCTTCAAGTAGTTGAAGGTTGCTATCAAATCCCCCCTCAGTCTTCTCTTCTGCAGGCTAAATAAGCCTAGTTCCTTCAGTCTTTCTTCATAGGGCTTGTGCTCCAGTCCTTTGATCATTTTTGTTGCCCTCCTCTGGACTCTCTCTAATTTGTCCATGTCCTTTTTGTAGTGGGGAGCCCAAAACTGGACACAGTATTCCAGATGTGGCCTCACTAGTGCAGAATAGAGGGGAATGATCACATCCCTCGATCTGCTGACAACACTTCTTCTGATGCAGCCTAGTATGCCATTGGCCTTTCTGGCAGCAAGCGCACACTGCTGACTCATATCCAGCTTCCCATCCACCATGACTCCCAGGTCCTTTTCTCCAGTGCTGCTATTTAGCTGATCACTCCCCAGCCTGTAGCAGTACATGGGGTTTTTTCGTCCCAAGTGCAGGATTTTACACTTGTCCTTGTTGAACCTCATGAGATTCCTCTTGGCCCACTGCTCCAATTTGTCCAAGTCTCCCTGAATCCTGTCCCTGCCCTCCAGGGTGTCTACCGATCCCCCCAGTTTGGTATCATCTGCAAACTTACTAAGTGTGCAATCTATCCCATCATCCAGATCATTAATGAAAACATTGAACAGAACTGGCCCCAGGACATACCCCTGGGGCGCGCCACTCGTTACTGCTTGCCAACTTGACATGGAGCCATTGATTCCTACACGCTGAAACCGTTGATCTAGCCAGTTTTCTATCCACCTTACAGTCCACGCATCTAACCCATACTTCTTTAATTTGCCAATGAGAATGCTGTGGGAAACTGTATCAAAAGCCTTGCTAAAGTCAAGGTATATCACATCAACGGCTCTTCCCGCATCCACAAATCCAGTCATCTCATCATAGAAGGCGATGAGGTTGGTCAGGCATGATTTACCCTTGATGAATCCATGCTGACTGTTCCTGATTACTCTATTTTCCTCCAAGTGTTTCAGGATGGATTCTTTGAGAAGCTGCTCCATGATTTTTCCAGGGATTGAGGTGAGGCTGACAGGTCTGTAATTCCCTGGATCCTCCTTTTTGCCTTTCTTGAAGATAGGTACTATATTTGCTTTTTTCCAGTCCTCTGGCACCTCCCCTGTTCGCCATGAGTTTTCAAAGATAATGGCCAACGGTACTGCTATCTCATCAGCCAGCTCCCTCAGCACCCTCGGATGCAGTTCATCTGACCCCATGGACGTGTGCACATCTAGTTTCTTTAAGTAGTCCCTAACCTGACCTTCTGTCACCAAGGGCCTCTCTTCTTCTCCCCAGTCTACCATACCTAGTGTAGTGGGCTGGGAGCTGACTCTGCTTGTGAAAACTGAAGTAAAAAAAGCATTGAGCACTTCAGCTTTTTCCTCATCCTCTGTCATGAGGATGCCTGCCCCATTCAGTAAGGGACCTACACCATCCCTGATCCTCTTCTTGTTATTGATATACTTGTAGAACCCCTTCCTGTTATCCTTCACATCCTTTGCTAGTCGCAACTCCATTTGTCCTTTGGCCTTTCTGATTTTATCCCTGCAGTCCCGAGCAATGTCTTTATATGCCTCCTTAGTCATCTGTCCTAGCTTCCACTTCCTGTAAGCGTCCTTTTTATGCTTCAGCTCAGTGCAGAGCTCTCTGTTAAGCCACAGTGGGCACCTTCCACATTTGCTGTGCTTTCTCCTTATCGGAATTGTATCTTCCTGTGCCCTTAGCAGGGTTTCTTTAAAATGCACCCAACTCTCTTGGACACCTTTCCCCTTCAGATCAGCCTCCCAAGGGATCCTGCCCATCAGTTCCCTGAGGGAGACAAAATCTGCTTTTCTGAAGTCCAGGGTCTGCGTTTTGCTTCTTTCCTCTAATCATCAACTTGAACTCAATCATTTCATGGTCACTGCTACCCAGGTTGCCATTCACTTCTACTTCCCTGATAAATTCTTCTCTATTTGTGAAATACAGCCACCAAGTTTCAGGGCGCTACTCTGAGGTTCAGTGCATCACAATCTTGTTTTGAATTTGATTGATTTTTAGAAGATAAATAAATGTGTTAGTCTTAAGTGCCAGAGGACTCCTTGCTTCTTTTGCTGGACTAGACTAACATGGCTGCCCCCTTTGGAATTTATCAATATTTAGAAATATCTATGGAAGATAACAATATTCATCCAATAGCTCATACATAGTTGTCCCAAGAAGCATTGTGCTATGGTCTAATTAGAGAGATTCCTGACTTCTTACAGGATACATTCATGATCCAAATACAAATATGGGTCACTGGTTTAAAAAAAAAAAAAGTTGAAATATCAGCCTTTCTAAGGAAGAGAGGATTTTCTTCCGGTAATACTTCCTTAGAATGTCTGATGCATCCACACAAGTTTTCTAGACAACCTCCCATCATACCTGTCAGTTATCTTCTCATACGCAGGCCTTGTGTACCATACTGCCTACTCATTTTGTTTCACTATTAATTATGGCACCAGCAAAACACTGCTGTGAAATAATCCTTGCCTTGATGAGCTTACTGCCCTAAACTTGGCTCCTGAAAATTCTTATTCTCATGCTTAACTATACCCATAAGAGTAGTTCCATTTACTTCACTAGGACCACTCAGCTGCAGAAAGTTGCTCATGTGTCTTTTGCAAAATTGAATCCTTAGTTCCATTAAAACTATTTGTGATACCAAGGAATTTATTTATCAGAAGAGCTTTCAGGGGAGAAAATCCTACTTCATCAGATGCTTTGAAGATGGAGGACCCATCTTCAAAATGTTGGATTTTCTCCCCTGAAAACTCATGCAATAAATAAATTTGTTAGTCTTAAAAGTGACACAGGACTCCTTGTTTGTTTTGCTGAACTAGACTAACACAGCTACCCCTTTGGTACTTGTACTACTGTCACTGATACTGGTTCTTTAACTATTTTTTCTTTAATTTGATCAATTTCTGTTTTCTATTTTGGGGTTATTTTAAACTCTTGTCTCCTTATTACACCTTGTTTTCTTTTTTCCTTATCTCTTATTCTGGAACTCAGGACTATTTTCAACTTTTTGTAGCCTTGACCTATTCTCTATTTTGATAGGTAGCTCAGGCCTGTTATTTTTACCCTGGACTATATTCTATTTCTTTTCTATGAATTTTAATTTCATCTGTGGTAATGTTTTTTTTAACTAGTGTATGTCCCAGTCCTGCAAGGAGTTCTGTACAAGCACACCCCTATGCGGTTGCCTCATTGAAGTCAATGGAGGGCATTGAGAGCCCAGGGATGAACTTTTATGGAATTCATTTTATGGTCACAGCCTCAATTTGTAAATTGAAGTCAGATACATGAGCTCCACTGACGTGAAGTTAAGGCGCCTACTAATGTGAATAAAGTGGTGCTTAAGTACTTGCAGGATGGGGCTGTAAGTGAGGACAGAGGAGACAGGGAAGATAAAACCGACAGAGGTAGAGAAAAGGAATTATGGGAGAGGACAGGCAGAGGGAAGAAGGGAAAGAGGAGGATAATGTTTAGCAAATGAAAGGCTTGATAAGGCAGTACAGACAGGAGACAAAAACAGGTCTTATAAAGATAAGTACATATGAGACAACAAATTAATATTCATTCAAAGTGTCTGCTGATTGGCTGGAAATGAAGCAAATATAGGCTGTGAGAACCTCAAGACTGCAATGACGACTGCATCTTTCAGTTCTGAAAGCAACTGATGGTGGTAATCATAGCTGCTGATCTTTATGAGAGCAGGTGGCTTGAACACTATGTCCTAGAAGGTCTGGGGGGAAAAAAAAAGAGGAACTACTCGTTGAGGGTTTCCATAGGGCCTCTTGAGCTATAGCCTTTGGATCTAGTGGGGGAATCAAAGAGAAGGCGGGCAGCCCTGCCATTCATCCCTAGATTCCTCCCATGCTGCTATTGCTTTTCCCTAACTTGCTGCTTCTGTTCCCTATTGGCATTTTTACCTGTGAACTCATATTGCCTTTATTCAGTCTGGGGAAGTATGTGGGATCACTGAGGCTGTGTTCACACGAGGCTTTTAATTCGAAACAACCACCATTGTTTCGAATTAAAAGTTGACATGTCCAGACAACGTTTCCTTATTTTGAAGTAAGGAGCTCCCTTATTTTGAAATAAAGAAAATCATTTCAATATAATAAAACCTCGTTGTATATCAAAATGAGGGTTATTTCAAAACTGTGGTTTCAAAATAACCCCATCTGGCTATGTTATATCAATATGCCCCACATATCGATATAACAAAATGATTTCCTCCCAGGGTGCCATGCACCCTGGGAGGAATTCCCACCTCCCCTCAGCGCCCTGGCCAGGGTGCTGAAGGGAGGTGCAGGGGCCGTGGGGGGGGGCGGTGGGTCCCGAGCTGGCTTCGCCCACTGCCTCTGCTTGCGGGTGGCAGGGAGGCAGCGGGTGAAGCTGGCTCAGGTGCCTGCCGCCCCCTGCTTGGGGGCAGAAGGTGAAGACGGCTCCCGTGCCTGCTGCCCCCCCACCTCCTGCAAGCAGGGGCAGCGGGCAACACTGGCTCCGGCGCCTGCTGCTTCCCCCCCACTTCCGGCAAGCGGAGGCAGTGGGTGAAGCCATCTCAGGTGCCTGCCACCCCCTGGCTGGGGGCAGTGGGCAAAGCTGGCTCCCATGCCCACTGCCCCCCCCTGCCACCCACAAGTGGCGGCAGTGGGCGAAGCTGGCTCCAGTGCCCACCACCCTCTCTCCCCCTCTCCTGGCAAGCCTCCCTGCCTGGCTCTCCAGGTGAGAGCCAGGCAGGGGATTGACTGGCAACCTGGCCCTGCCATTTTGATTTGGTCATTTTCCTTAATTTGATTTAAGTGAAATCGAATTAAGGATTTTATTGCATGTGGTTTAGAAAATATCCAATCTTGATTTAAAGACCTCAAGTAATAGAGAATCTACCTTATTCCTATGTAAATTGTTCCAGCAATGACTTATTCTCACTGTTGAAAATGCACCCCCTTATTTTTTGTTTGAATTTATCTAGCTTCATCTTCCAGCCATTGGATCTTGTTATCCCTTTGTCTGCTAGATTAAAGAGCAATCTACTATCAATAATACGCTGCCCCTGCAAATACTTGTGAATCATAGTCAAGTAACTTATCCTTCTCTTGGATAAATATAATACATTGAGCATCTTTAGTCTCTCACTGTAGGTCATTTTCCAGATCTCAAAACATCCTTGTTGCTCTCTTCTGAATCCTTATTCAGTTCGTTAATATCATTTTTAAAGGGTGGACTCCAGAAATAGTAACGTTATTTCAGTAATGGTCCTACTAATGCTGTGTACATCTCCCTACTTTTACTTGATATTACTTTGTTTATACATTTACTTTCTTAACTGCATTGCACTGGGAACTCATGTTTAGCTGACTATATAAAAGGACTCAAAGTCTTTTTCTGAGTCATTGCATTCCAAATGCTTCATTGTATTCCTCCATCTTATAAATATGCCCTACATTTTTGGTTCTGAGATGTAGGACATTGCATTTTGATATACTATAATGCACATTGTTCAGGTTAACTCAGCTTACCATGTGATCCAGATCTCACTGTCTTATCTTACTGGTCATTATGTAGCCCCCTGCTAACTTGTGCACCATGTGAAAACTTTACCAGCAAAGATTTTATATTTTCTTGCAGATAGGTATTAAATAGCACTGGGACATAAAACAGATCCCTGCAGGATTCCACTAGAAATGTTCCAATGGAAGATGATTCTCCATTTACTTTTGGACCTTTATCAGTAAATAAACATCTGCAGGCAAAGTTGACACACATGTAACTTCTGAAACCGTTTATAGCAGTGAGTAAAGATTTATACTGTGTCTGATTCAAAACACTCATATCTTTGTTGAAGTAATGTTTGGTACCAGTCCAGGGATCTGTACGTTTTGTAATTCAGGCCAGCCTCAGGCTCTGCCAGTTCTTCTATGGCTGATTAATAATGAATCACTTTTGAGGAACTGGACTTAATTAGGGGCATATTTAGTGTGAGCATGTATGCGCATGTGTGTGGGGGGCATGGGGGTGTTAAAAAGTCTCCAGTCTGTATTTGGCGGAAAGAGGGTTAGAATGCTACTCTTATAGTAAGAGATTAACACAAATGTCAACAAATCCTAGGCATCAAGTCCTAGGCTCTTGGTGGCTTTTTTGGCACTGCTGAAAGAGCCACTGGCAGTGGCTTTTTTCCAGCTGGTGGAGGGGCTTGCCACCGAAAGGAGCCATGGCCATGGCAGCTTTGTGGTGGCAGGGGGCTCCTCTGCTGGGTACCTAGGGACACCCAATTTTTCAGCCTGGCCCTGGAGTGCCTGGCAGATTTGTTGAGGCCTTGATTAACATGTGATCCTCTCAATTACAAGGTGTTATAAGGAACCATGTTGTTGATAAATGAAGCTGAGCGTAAAGTAAGCAGTGATTTGCTTATAAGCAGGAGAAAACTATGTAATAAGAAAGAGTTCAAAAATCCACTTGAACTAGTCTGTCTCTGAGATAAGAGTACATGTGAAATTTTTCTCCTTGCCCTCCCTCCCCAACAAGACTTTAGCTTTGTGTTAGTATTAGCCCTGCATAGTCCCAGCGAGTATGGGAGCAAAAAGATGGGATACAAACAACTCAGTCCCTTCTCAGGTGTTCTAGGCACTGCTCTGGTGAGTCTACTGATTTGGCTTCAAAGATTCTGTGGGATCAAAGTAGGTGAGAAGGTAGAAGAAAGGTTAGGTATCATACACCAGGGGTGACTAAATCTCCACAGACCTACACCTCAAGATGTGGCCCTGCCCATGCTCTGCCCCAAAGCCCTAACCCCCCCTGCATCATCTCACTCTTCCCCTGTGTGGCACCAGTCCAAGCACTGCTCCTTTTCCCATCCTTGCTCTGCCTCTCCCAAGAAGTGGGCAGGGGCTGGGTCCAGGCAAAAGGACCAGCCAGTGCCTGGGACTCATGGAGGCTGAGGCTGATGCTGGGACCACCCAGCCAGATGAGTTTGCTTGGTGCTCAGTGGCAGGAGACAGCTGGGGCCAGAGCCAGGGCCAGAACTTGGGTTGCCTGGGGTAGGGCTCCTCCCACTGCAGTAAGGAGCTCAGCAGAGTTCTAGAGGGAGAAGGGACAGAAGGGGCAAGGCAAGGTGGAGGTGGTGGGAACAAGGCTAGCCTCCCTGAGCAGGGGTTTCACATGCTGCCCATGAATGAGAAGGTGTTTAAAAACTCGCCTCAAAGTTGTAGTTGGTATGCTTGGTAAAAGAAGCTTTGCTGAAGTAAATGGGCACAAGTCAAATAGTTGTGGATCAGAGGCAGGGGCATAGCCAAGCTCCTTTTTATGACTGGGCCCCTGAATCTGCAAGGTAGGCCTAGCCAAAGGCATCTTCTGGTCATGTGACTGGAAGTTGTCCAAGACACTCCACTTGTTTGTTAGCAAGTGGAGCTGTGGGAGGAGAACGGAGGGGGGGAAAAGTGTGATGAAGCCTGCCCACTGCAGCCCCTGGCAGTGGCACCAATTGTGCCACTGCAGATGTTGGCTGGCTCCACAGCTGCTGTGATGACGTTCATGCTGCTACTGCTGGGCACAGCAATGGGTAGCCCTAGTCTCCCAGTAGGTGGGCCCAGGCCCACCTGTGCCTATGCCCCTCATTGGAGGGATAGTGAGTGCATAGGTATTCAAGGCAGAGGGAGCAACTGATACATTTGAGAAAGTTTGGAGATAAAGGAAAGGATGGTAATAGGGAGGTAATTGAGGGATAGAACAGTAATTTGGACTGGGAGACCAAGATGACTGAGGATGGGATGAGATGCTGCAAGGAGGGTCTGGGATTGAGGGAATAAGCTAAAAGATTAATGGGGGAGTGTTGGCTTGGAGAGTGGAGCACTAAGGGAGCAATCTATTCCAAGTACACATGACTTAACTACTGAGGGACAGAAAAATAATGTGAGAAACAAACTGATCCATCTTCAAACATCTGACAAAGTGGGATTTTCTCCCATGAAAGTTCATGCTATAAATAAATTTGTTAGTCTTTAAAAGTGCCACTAGATCGCTTGTTTGTTTTGCTGAACTAGACTAACATGGCTATCCCTTTGAAACTGATCCACAGCAAAGAAGCACTTATGATACTAGCCATCTCAGCAAGCAATTCTCTTCCCTGTGAACTGAGGGAAGCTTTTGTTTCTTTCTTTCTCATTTTTTTTTCTGGAAAAAAAATGTAAAAGATAAAGTAGTGCTTTGCTATGAGCAGCTGGACAATGAGGACATTTATTGTCTTTGCTGTCAGCACACTTCTAGAGGTATGATTGCTTATCTGATTGTGCTCGCCTAGAGAGTTTTCTTTATTGTGATAGAAATAATTAAATAAAAATAGATTATTCTGTTTTACAGGTGAATGGTTAGTATTGGGTATATTTACAGTCTTTTTCTGAATGTGATTTACTGAGATTAAATTCAATAAACACAGTATTTGGCACATCAGCTGTTTGTGTGAATTCTTATCAATTTCAAAAGGTATAGCCGTGTTAGTCTAGTCCAGTAAAAAAACAACAAGGAGTTGTGTGGCACATTAAGACTAACAGATTTATTTTTTGCATGAGCTTTCGTGGGAGAAGATCCCACTTCCTCAGATGCTTCGAAGATGGATGAACTTACAGAAAGGAATGAAACTAAATGCAAGGGGGTGTAAAACATATATTGGACAAACAGGAAGATCGCTGCATAAGAGGCTGAATGAACACAGAGCTGATATCAGAAATCAAAGAACAAAGAAACCAGTTGCTGAGTACTTACATCTTCCTAATCACTCGATGACTGATTTGTTAATGACTGTCATTAAAGATGTAGCTGGGACATCAAGACTTCAAAGAGAAACAGCTGACCTCAAATTAATCTGCAAGCTAAATTCTGTGAAAGCAGGACTCAATCGAGACTATGGGTTCTTTTCCCATTACAAAAGGTAATTTGACTTCAGGCTTCCCCATGGTTTGAATCTGAAAACTACTCTGATTTGCTGTTACTCTATGACCTGATCCTATGTTTTACACCCCCTTGCATTTAGTTTCATTCCTTTCTGTAAATTCACACATCTTTGAAGCATCTGAGGAAGTGGGATCTTCTCCCACGAAAGCTCATGCAAAAAATAAATCTGTTAGTCTTAAAGTGCCACTCAACTCCTTGTTGTGAATTCTTAGTCTTTCATGTGGCAGGTTTGCTGTTCTTCAGGTCTATGAAAATATATAATTTCTGTTAAGCAAGGTTTTCCCTAAGAGTGGGGCCTGGTAGATTATGTAGCTAATGAAGAGCTTTATGATTGCCTTGCTCTGCCAAATAAACTGTGGCTTAGGTGTTTAAAAATAAATTTGCTGTGTTTTCATTTACTTCTCTATCCATGTCATACCACCTCAAAGCTTCCACATGCTCTGAGGATTGATGTTGCTGATGAGGTGCAGCTCAAATAGACAGATGCAATCATGTATCGATATCCCTTTGATTCAAAAGAAAATAAAAAGCACAAATAATCAACAAAAGGTACTGGTTGGATGTTCTTTAGTTCCATTCAGCTGCTAAGAAGTAAGACTGACAAAGATGCTACTTACTGCTGAGGAGTGTTTTCTAAAGACTGCAAGAAATAAAAATGTCTCATTACATTAAAGAGGTATTCTGTATCTCTGACACAGAAGAAATATCATGTGATGTGGCAGTTTCTATAGTGACAACTCTTTCATTTGAAAGCACAATAAGCAGTTACACAAAACCAAAGCAACTGGCTGGGATGTTGTTGTGGTTTTTTTTGTTTTTTTTTTTAATTGAATATAAAGATTTTCTGCCCTTGACTTGGAATTGCCCCTCCCTGCGAAAGATCCTTTGTCATGGACAAGAAAGGCAGGGCTAGTCTTTAGCATCAGCTGAACTGGCACAGAGAGCAGAAAATTAGAAAACTACTTTAACTGGCTTCTAGCTTGTGATCTTTCATTTACTGCATTCACTTCAGGCTTGTTGTCAATGGTACTATTGCTGAAGGGATATGATCATTTGTGTCTTAAAAGTGCTAAAACAACTCATGTCTTTCTCTACCCAGAAGTAAATCACTAAGTGAAATAATGTAAAGTGAATTATCAGAGGCACACCATTATCTTTGCTTCTTCCTGAAAAATGTGTAGGGTTAGCTCTGAGAGGTCATTGAGCACCTAATTATGCAGACCCCATGAGACATGCACACTGGTAGTTTTAAAACACCAAATCCTTCATTCCTTTACAGCCATTTTGTGTTTCTCTAACATCCTTTTCCCCTTTTTATTCATAGCAGTCCAGTGGCAAGATTTTAGCCTCTTGCTGCAAGAACTTTGGCAGTCCAATGAGCAAAATGATACAGACTGAATTTCCACAGTAGGTTTTCAGTTGACTTGATGAAAATGTTTTGAATGCTAATTACTAGAGCACTGAGAATAAAACAGACTTGACTATGGCTTTTCTTCTTTCTTTCCTTATGGCTCCTCCCAGCACATTGGCACTGTCTCCCCTACTGTAGTCCTGAATGGCAGACACTTCCCAAGGCTAACTAATAAGAAGCTTGGGAACAACACTGCAATCAGGAAGAAGAATACTGAGTAAAAATAAATGTGAAACATTGATGATGTAGACAGATAATGAGCTTTGTCATTTCTAAAGTGTTATAGCTTCACATTTATTAATGCAGAGCAAGTAATTCAAGGTTGTATAATTTACTTGACTAATTTAGCATTTTTCTCATAATTCATAATTTCCTATCTTTTATTTGGATTTGCTCAGTTCAAATATTGTGCACTTGTTTTTTAAACTCTGTGGATTGGTTGTTAACATTTTGCTATCTGAATTCAGGCTGCACTATTCAATGCTCATTGCTCAATGAACTCCAGTCTTGTTCTCATCTTCTGGTTGGATGAATGTAACACGTAATCCAAAGGCTGGCAGAGGGAGCAGTTAGGAAGAGGCACTGAGTTCTCAAATACGAGAGATTAAAACTGGCTTTGCACAAGCATTGTGTAAACAAAACTAGATTGCTTACAGATAATGGGGAAATGAACACAAAAGGGATGAATACATATTGCAACGAATGTTAAGAGAATTTTTTTGTACACTTTTAGGAACACTTTTTTAAAAGAACACATTTATATGTTGACCATGAAGTGTTCTTGGTGGTAATTACTTTTATCCTTGCATTGAGATGTTCTGATATTAAAACTTCACACAATTATGATGATATATTGTAGGACGGACAGTCCTGTATCAACTGTATTTTATTCGTAATGGTCACTTATGGGATGAGATGACAGTGCTGAAAAAAGAAAATGGGGTGAGATATATATTTAAATTATTTAGCTTAATATAAGCAGTTTTGAAGGCATACTTTATAGTGTAATTGTCAGTTCTGGAACTGAATACTTGGGGACTAGAATCTGACCTCTGTTGTTGTATCCAGTGTAAATATAAAATAATTCCATTGAAGGTGGTGGCTTTACTTTAGTTTGACACCTGTGTAAATGAGAGCAGAAGCTGGCTCTTGTATCACTGGAATAGAGAGAAGGGCTTGAAAAATCCATATGTTAGCACACATGAAGTACAGGAAAAATGGTCATATTTTAGAGTGTGTTCAGGAGAAGGATGGTCCACTGCATTGAGCACTGACTGGGAAGAGTAAGTTCAAATCCCTCCTCTGCCAGAGACTTAGTCTATGAATCGATATTGTTGTTCTGGTATCCTACAACACCTCAATTATATTGGTGTAAAGTTGCTGTGTATTGGTATGGCTTATCTCCTTTCTATACAGGAATAACCTATACTGGGATAATATCAGGATGACAGTGGGAATGAAGATCAGTGCTGCTCCACTCTAACCATATAGAGGTATAGGTCAAATGATATAATTGTTGTTGTGTAAAGAGAAACTCTTAGTCTTTATGTGCCTCAGTTCCTCAACTGTAAAATACTTACCTAACACAGAGAGCTGCTGAGTGGGTAACTAAAGACCATGATACCTTGTTCCAAAGGGGCAGCTGTGTTAGTCTAGTTCAGTAAAACAAACAAGGAGTCCTGTGGCACTTAAAGACTAACTAATTCATTTATTGCATTTGTTAGTCTTTAAGTGCCACAGAACTCCTTGTTTGTTTTAAAGACCATGAGATGCTTAGCTGCTATGATAGTGCAGGCCATGTAAAATCAGTAGCTTCAGTAGAGGACCTCGAGTCAGGGGCCATACGGAGTTCTGGTGTGACTTTAGATAAGTCATTAAAACTTCCTTATGCCTTAACTCCCCATCTGCAAAATGGGTGCAATAATAATACTTCTCTGTGTTGGGGGGTTGTGTGTTGCTTAAACTCAAAGTAGGTAGCATTAACATGTTTAGCTTTTAAGACTAGGATTTCCAAAGCATTCCCTGTTGCCCTAGCTTTGGTTCTACTGAAATAAGTGACAGCAGAGATGGGGCAGTTCTGAGTGCCTCTGGAAACACCACCTTAAGATGCTATTTAAATGCAAAGTATTAGTATTAAAACAGTCAGGGTTTTAATAGAAAGCAGATGTGCAGAATGGTGCTGTTGCTATGATTTTTATGTTATCAGAGTGACACAAAGACTATATGTAAATAAATTTAATTAACTATTTGCCATAGATGATTTACGTGGAAATCAAGTTTGGGTGTATGGGAAATAGAAGTTTTGGAAGGTCTTTGTTTTTAAAAAAGGAATGTGATGTATTAGAATGTTTATTACTGAAATAGAATTTACATAAGCACAGATGTATTTGTAAAATTTACATGCAAGTGGGGAGGAGAGAGGCAGAAATGAATTGAATTCAAATTTAATAAAAAATTGCATGGGAAAAGCCTTGTGTGTTTTATATCTTTTATATCTTGAGGAAACTATTTGTTGTAAATCCAAAGGGAACAAAACACCAATACTGTAACAGATCTTATTGTTGTTCCTATTCATTTGATTACTCTGTAACCTCCTGTGCTTGCTGCTCCTCAAGAGCAAGCTGCTATCTCAGCATTTTCTGCAGCTGTAGTGAATCAGAGTTTCTGGCTTCTTCCCTCTGAGCTCAACAAGAGTCCCTCCCTGCACAGCACAATGCCATATCACTGACTGAACTGTTCAGGCTAATTATGGATTGATTTAATTTTCATTTCACTATTTAACTGCAGCTGCACTAATGATAGATGCATGCATCCTTAGCACAAAAGGATGTTATGATGTCTGCTGGGTGCATGTCCCTAAGAAGAATGCTTTCCTGACCAGCCAGCAGCTCAGGTTGACACTGACAAAAACAACAGCAATAATGTGTTTTACATAACCAAATGAACCATGTATTTTAACATAATTCAAATGGTAAACTGATAAAAGACCCTGAAAAATGAAGCAGCAGTTGCAGGAACTAAAGGATTAATTGCTGGTCTTGTGTATTTATTGTTGAAATGAGCCTGAACCTAAAGATAAGATCCAAATATCTGTGAATTCTGGGACTGCAAACTACAGTACGTTAGGTTTGCAGGGAAGCATTTAGCTCTCTTTGGATCTGTCCTTGTGTTTGGCCAAACTGTGCTTGCCATAGAACCAACTGCACAGAATAAAAATGGTTTGCACTTCTCCAGGGCCACTTGTGATGGCTCCCAAAAGTGTGCTGTGGCAGGTCCAGACCACTGGACCTCCACCTGTTCCAGCCACATCCTTTATACTGGAGATGAGGGAGGATGAGGTGAGTTGTAGTGCTGTCATTTGGGAATTACTTTGGACCAGGAGAATCCCCAGGTGGCTACTTGTTGCAATGGAAACAATTGCATCCTAGAAACCAAAGCTGCATGTCGTGGGTTTAGCTTGGTAAACTCAACTATGGCTGAAGAAGGCAAGCGTATTTCCCCTGATACACTCACTCTCAATCTCATCCTGAAACCTATCTAAACCAATGCATTTTGTGTGTGTGTGTTGGATTATTTGGGGGGTGGGAGGAGTGAGGGGCAAACCAGCCCCAGCTGTCTTTTTCAGAGTGGGCTCTAGCAAATCTATTTGGCTTAGGTTAAAAGGAAAAGATTGGAAGAGAAAATTCTGAGCTTCTTAATAAAATATTAATCTGTCTTCATTTAATACTTAGTATGCAAACAGTTCCTGTGAATTAGTAGTATTTCACAGCTCATACTGAATAACTGCCATATCAGACTGCCATTTATTTTCTTAACAAAGGAGGAACCATGAAGTTCATTTTTCTAATGTTAAAACTGCTTTTGATTCTGATGGATATCAACTGTTTTGTGCTGATAGGCATCTCTATCCTCTGCTAATTAATAGTGAATAGTTCTGATAAATTATAGCAATACAAAAAATTGGCTGATTTAGAGGGCTAGGGGATATAATACTCAGATTTGAAATATTAGTGGCTAGAGAGAACCACATGGAAAAATTCCTCTACTGGAAGCAATAAACTTAAGACCATACTTACTCTCCAAAGGCACTGACAGAATCTTCTAATTATAAACAAATGTGAATTATAAGCAGAGATGGGCTCAAGCTGCAAAACTTGGATCTACACTTCTGATCTAGTCTCTTGGGCCTCTCCTTAATAAAGATAAAATTATGATTTGGTTCAAGGTTTGGATTTTAAGGGGTGGAGAGAGAGGACTCGGAGTAACACATTCTTTGGCCTTGCCATTGCTCTTTCCCAGCTGCTGAGGGGATCTGCACTGTACAGGGGTTTACATCACCCTTGGCTTCCCAAAACCTGTCCCTGCCTTGTGCAGTACAATTGGTGAATCTAGCTTTGACGGAGGTGAGTAGAATTTGCCCCTTAGTAAATTACAATGTATAATATTAGGAACTCTTAAGTTAATTTTTATATTTTATTTGCCTTCTGAGAAAAGAAAACTGCTTTTAAAAAATTCTAATAACCCATTTTCCAGATGAGTTCATTTGAGTCCAGGGAGCTCCATATGGGAGTAATGATTTGCAGGATAAGGCCTAAATATAGCATATGGTTTCATTTATAGAGCAACAGCAACCTGCCCCCCACACTCAACCCCAAAACAGCTTTACAACAGTCCCTGCAATTGTGAAAATAAATGTTACCAATGGTTCTGGTAAGAACACAACACAATAAGAACAAAACAAAAAAAAAAAAAAACCCAACCAAACAAACAAAAAAACCCCACATGGGATTAAGTTAAATGTGTAAGGAATGATTTGCACTTAAATATTCTTCTTTCTATGTTCTTTAACTCTTCCCCACCCCCCAACCCTACTATTGTTTCTTCTGACTGAGTCACTACATACCCAATCCTGGGAGCCTTAAACTGGCAAAACTCTTATTGGGTTCATTAGTATTTTACCTAGCTTGGCATTCTGCAGTCTTGACCATGTGTGTGGGGGGGAGTTACTCCATCAGTTAGCATGAGTAATTGTAGTGGATGCTCTGATTGTATTAATGCTCATTTGGATTTCACTGAATCTCCAGTATGCCAGGCCATAGCCTAGTTGGGGATGGTCAAACTGCGACGTGTTGGTTCCTTGTGGCTCTCTTACAGTTAAAGTGCGGCTTGCAGAGTCTCCTGTATCCCCCATTTGCCATCCACCAGACTGGAGTTGGGAGCTCAGAGCTTCTGCCCTTAGGCAGGGTGGCAGGACTAGAGGATTCTGCCCAGTGGGGAGGATGGTTTGGGGGGGGGGGGGTCAGTAAGTTTGTCTATGCCTGATCTGGTGGTAAAGGCTGCCAAGCATAAAAGTTCTCTTCTTGTGGAGAACACATCAGTGCTCACCAATCATCTCTTAAAACATGTCTGTCTTTGGTGAAGAAAGGCTAAAAGTCCCATTTCCTGCAATATCTTTTTAAAATCACCCCCTTCACTTCAGAAGCGTTACACATGGGTCCAGAACTTAGAAAGTTACTTCCATCTGTATGCATTGAGATATTACAGTGTGTAAGGGATTAGGGCGTAGGCCAGGGGTCTCAAACTCAAATCACTACAAGGGCCACATGAGGACTAGTACCACTAAAACCTTTTCATAGAACAATCTTGCAAATATCAGTAAAAATACTGTTGTGGCAGGCCACAGGAAATAGCTTTAGGGGCCCTATGTGGCCCACAGGGCGTGTGTTTGAGACCACTGGCTTAGGCCATTTGGCCAAGCAGGCACAGTTGGGCTGGTGCCCATAAGTCAAGAACTGCCATAAGATAGTAGTCAGTGGGCAGGCATCAGTGAAATCACTAGAGATATGATCAATCAGCAAGAGTAAGGTTCAGAATTAGGCTAGGGTCAGAGGCAGGATATCAGAATGTGAGATAAGGTCTGCAGTCACAGGAGACCAGAAGACTGCAGTGGCCCAAACAACTTCCTGGGGCACTCTTCAAGGTTACGTAAATAGTGAGCATAGACCAGTCTGACCATTGCTTATTGGATGTGGTTCTGCATCACTTCCTTGTGGGGAGGTGGGAATATTAGCCATTTGAGTCCCAGGTTCTAGTCCTGTGGATTCTTACTCACTATCAAGCTGCAGGAATTCTTGGAGCAGGTGTCCAACCTTATTAAAAGGTACAGGAATGAAAAAGCAAAAGATGCCCAACAAGAATGGGAGTTGCTGAGTGTTGCAGGAAATCCCCCGGGTGAATATTGTTTGTTATTAATGAAACAATATTATCAGAAAGAGGGGTTGGGTGGGGGTACTAAGAAAACTGTCCTTTGTTTATAAAATAGAGTGTTGGCAACCCACACTCATGACAATGCAGAACTCTGCAGCGTTTCTGGCAAATACTCAGTTAATATCATCAGCAAGAACATACTGTCCTAATGTGCCTGAAGCAACTTGATATTAAATTCTTCTGATTCCTCAGTTCCAGTATTTTGTGAGACCACAAGCCAATGTGCACAGGGAACTTCTACAGGAGAGAGTGGGATTGGAGGTTATCACTCAGATTTCTGCTCCTGACTTTATTCATAGGGTCACAGAACATTCAGTCTTAAGTTCCTATTGATACCACCCACTTGGCCCCAAAAGTAGCATTTTCTAAGCCTAACACTAAAATCTTTCATTTCTACACAGCAAGTGGCATTAAAAAAATCAACATTTGCTGCCCCATGAATTTACAGCAACAGTAGCATCTGTTACACTAGTATACAAGATGCAGTGATAGTTGGCTGTGAAACGTGTTGAGTTTAATGCCTCTCACTTGAAACTCTCAATTTTACTTTATCAGGCATAATCCATTGATCCCATGCAGTGACACTTGCTTCTACAGATACAAACATTTAAGGTTATATTTTCAGCTGTAGTCTTTAAACCCACACCAACAAAATAAAAATTGCACATGAAGCTGTGTACAAACCCTGTATCTCTACATGCAAAGGGTATTCATGTTTGCAACGTTGGTAGTTGTAAAGCCCTGCAATTTGGGCTTGCATGCATATACAGATAACATGTATGGATAAATAGATGCATATGAAATCAAAGATTAGTTTGAAACTCACTAATACTGAACTTGGATAACAGACTTCAGTTTCCAGGCAGAAGTTTGCAAATGCAGTGAGAAGGAAGGACTGCCATCATATTTACTCCAGGATGTCCACTTTAAATGACTTTCTTGCTAAAGTCAGAATATTATGGAAGGAAATACAGACTACTGCTAACCCAGCTGAAACACATGAGACAAAACTACTATTTTTGGAAAGACAATAGCCTTTTTCTGTGAAAACAGCTTGTTTGGGGTCACATAAGTTATAACTGTATTGCAACACCAAGATTCCTGCTGGATAAAAGCAGACTCTAGACTAAAATTAAGAAGAAAATGCTAGTCGTGATAGATTAAATAGTCAGGACTGGAGCCACAAGCATGATCCTGTTCTGCAATAACTGGCTGGAAAGCCCTCTTCTGTGCATCACCTGTTATGCCACCTCAACCCACCTTGACTTCTAAAGAAAGGTTTTGACTTCCCATCTGAGCTGTCAAGTCTCTGTGTGAGGAGGGGGGATGGGAAAAATGTGGTGCTTTTAGTTGTCCCTGGAAGGCACACAGATGAAAGATGTCCCTTCTAAGGAAGAATACCTGCCAGTATGGTTTCAACCCACTGTGATACAACAGAGCCTGACAGCCTTAGAGCTTTTCATGGTTCTTCAGAGGTGCTAGTTGAAAAGCTATTTTTTAAAGCTTTGTTAGCTGGTCTTGCTGCCAGTATTTACATTACTTTACCAATATCTGTTCTATATTGTCTCTGTCACAGAGGTTCAGATACGGTACATTGTATTTTATAGCCCTCCTGTTTCCTTTTAACTTATGACCTTTATTGAGCATGAATGCATTTGTCTGCTGACTGTCAGTAGAAAGGATTGAATCACATGGGTTTGGCATCAGTAGAAAGCGCTCAGTTGCTTTGTAATCCACTGTATATAGTTATTTAAAAGGAAAAAAAATGACAGAAAATAAGAACTGTAGGAGACTGGAGAGCTTACTTGGGGCCAGGCCAAGTTTGCTCCTGGACCACCATGCAAATTTTAAAAGCTTAATCAACATAAAGGTTAAACAAGGCAATTAGAAAAGGGATTGCATTATATCCATTGTACATGCCTCCTGGTTTCTTTTCTTTTAAAAAGACACAGGTCCTGGTCCTGTGATCATAGCTGTATGTGTGGACCCCTCTGCTCAGCTTGATGAAGGAGACCTGCCTACACAGATTTGTTTACAAGATTGGGCCCACTGCCTGCTTCATAAAATTTAGGTTAAAAAACATTTTTTTTTTTGCTTCTCTCTGCAATTCATTGAAATCTATCAGCTTTTTATACCACATCCATCACTGTAGTACTGCATCCGAGCACTTTGAAGCAACTGCAGGTTAAAAAAAATCACATTAAAATACTCTGTATATACATAACTAAAAGCACATTTGGTTATTAAAAATGAGAGATAAATGGTCAGATTTTAGAAAGAGAAACTAACTACCCCATTATAAAAGTGAGCTCCTTTAATAACTGCTTGCCTGGATTTGTTCACAGTTGTACATACAAATCAGGCATATTTAAGTGAGGAAAGAGGACAGGTTTTTCATGGAGACAATATTAAAGGCACAAGTGCAAACTATCCCAATGCAAAGAAAACAAGGGAAGACTACTACAGCTATCTCCACATGTTGATTTTAAATTGAAAAAATGACTGTTCTTTCAATTTAAAAAAAGTCGCATCCAGATGACATTTCCTTATTTCAAAATAAGGAGCTCCCTTATTTTGAAATAAGGAAAGTCATTTCGATATAATAAAACCTCGTTATATGTGGAAATGAGGGTTATTTCAAAACTGTGGTTTTGAAATAACCCCGTCTGGCTCTGTTATATCGATATGCCCCACATATCAATATAACAACTGGCCTTTCTCCCAGGGTGCATGACACCCTGGGAGGAAGTCCCACCCAGCACCCTGGCCAGGGTGCTGAGGGGAGGTGCAGGGGGGTATGGGAGCCGTCTTGCCCACAAGCCGGGCTTAGAGCCGCTTCACCCTGCTGCCCGCTCTGGGCGGCTGCAGCACCAGTGGAGCAGTGGGTGGGACCAGCTCACCCAGCTGCCCAGTCTGGGCGGCTGCAGCACCGGCAGCAGCCACCCAGAGCAGACAGCAGGGCGAGCCTGTCTGGCACCCACCACCCCGCCAGGGTGGCAGACACCCAGAGTGGGCAGCAGGGCAAGCCAGTCCCACCTGCTGACCCACTGGGGCTGCAGCCACCCAGAGTGGGCAGTGGGGCGCGCCAGTCTGGCACCCACCTCCCAGGCCGGCAGCAGTGGAGCCTGCCACTTGCCAGCCGCCCAGGCAGAGCTTGCAGGGTGTCCTACACCCCTGGCGCTGGCAGGTGGCAGTGGCTGAGCTGTCAGGGCACCCCAGCTCCCCTGACCTCTGGCCGCCTGCAAGTGGCCAGGGCAGATGCCAGCTCCCCCAGCCCCTGGCCACTTGAAAGTGCGGGCTCCCCCAGCCCCTGACAGCCTCTGCAAGCTGGTCAATTTGACAAGATGCAAGCAGCCAGGGGCGCCGGAGCCCAGCATCACCCCTGGCCACTTGCAGGTGGCTAGGGCCTGGGGGACTGAGGTGCCGGAGAGCTTTGCCCCTGCAGCAGTGGGGCATAGGGGGCTCTGGCACTCGCCGCCCCACTAGCTGCCATCACACCCAGCAAGCCGGGGAAGCTGGCTCCGGGACCCGCTGCCGGGCTGGTGGCAGGCAAGCACCGCAATCCGACTCAGGGACCGGCTACCCCCCCTGCTGCTGGCAAGCCCCCCTTGCAGGGCCAGCTGTCTGGGGGACCTGGCCACTGGGTGACAGTAGGGGTGCCCCAGGGTCCCTCCCCTGCCGCCTCACCAGCAGCATGGGAGGCAGGGCAGGAGGATCCCCTCCCTGGGTGCTTTTTCCCTTGCCTGGCTCTCCAGGTGAGAGCCAGGCAAGGGATTGGATGGCAACATGGTCCTGCCAGGGGGTCATGTTGCCACACCTCCCAGGGTGTCCCTCTCCTGAATTGAAATAGCAAGTCCTGTGGCTGGACTTGCTATTTTGATTTGGTATTCTTCCTTAATTCGATTTAAGTTAAATAGAATTAAGGATTTTATTTCGAATTAGCTTATTTTGAAATTAATTTATGTGTGAACATAGCCTATAATGCCAATATGGTTGCGTCAGGAATTCTAATGACCTGAAAATCAAAAAGGAATCCTACAAAAAATGGCAACATGGACAAATTGTAAAAGATGAGTACAAAACAATAGCACAAGCACTGCAGAGACAAAATTAGAAAGGCTAAGGCACAGAATGAGTTACACCTGGTAAGAGACATAAAAGGCAATAAGTAGAGGGTCTTTAAATACATTAGGAGCAAGAAGAAGATGAAGAGTAGATCCTCTACTCAGCAGTGAAAGAGAACAAATAATGGTATTGGGAAGGCTGAGGATTTTAATGCATATTTCATTTCAGTTTTCACCTAAAAGTTTAACAGTGACCAGACAATAATACTGACAAGAAAGGAAAGCAATGCAAACTAAAATAAGGAATGCAACTTAAAGAATACTTAGATAAGTTAACTTTATTCAAGTTAGGAGGGCCTGGTGAAATTCATCCTCAATTCATCATCATTCAGTGAACTAGCAGAAGCAATCCCAGAACCTTAGCATTAGCAATTACCTTCGAGAACTTATAAGGCATGATCTAGATCCCAAAGGGCTGGAGAACGGCAAAGGTAATATCTATCTTTTAAAAAGAAAAACAAAGAACCAGGAGCATTATAGACCAGCTGAATCTGCAGCAAGGGGAATTTAGATTATAAAAAAATCTCTCTCACAGTAGCTAAATTCTGGAATTGACTTCACAAGGAAATTGTGGACTCCCTATCATTAGAGGATTTTTAAGAACAAGTTGGACAAGCAGCTGTCAGAAAGGGTCAGTGTACTTGATTCTGCTTCAGGACAGGGAGCTTGAAGATCTCTAAAGGTCCCTTCCAGCTCTACATTTCTATAATTCTATGCCATGAAGTACTTAAAATCACTTATAGTTTGATAAAAATGTATAACTGGATGTTATCATCCATGTAAGTGCCTAATCGTATTGAATTCAACCAAGTTATTGACTTCAGTGGTATCTTTTGGCAGCAAGTTTCATAGGTTAATTAATCCTTGTATAAGAGTCTTTGAATCCTCCTATCAATTTACAAGGAATGTTGCCATTTAAAACTAAGTTGTATAAAATTAAACAAGAAATGATTTGTTTCTCTAAAAAAATGTTGTAACTCCAATCAGCATTTAACAATCATACCTACCATATAAAGCAACCATGCTCCAGCTCTAAAATTTATTTCTTGGCCCTTGCACTACTGCTGAAATTAATGATCAAAAAAGAGACAGAAAACAAGGTTATCACATTAATTATGCACTTCTAGGCAAAGCTTCATTTAAAAAAAATCTTAACTATCCCAGTTTAAGATGTAAAGTTGCAATCACTGCAAAAGGCAGCCTTCTCAAATGTGATACTCCAACAATCAATAATTTTTCCTTTCAGAACTAGAAACAACCCACCCCCAAAGAGAAGGCAGGAAATCTTGCGACATAAAAAAAGAAAACCACACAATCTGCATGCTCAGCACATCTACCAGCATTGCTTCCTTTCTTGGCAACATCATCTGTGCCACAGTACTGTTGCAGGTATATAGAAAGACTGTGTTGGCAAGTTAATTCAAATAGCACTGACAGAACACGGCATGCTCACCAGCCATCTCGCTACTTTAATGCGACTGAAATGTGCCAAACCTGCATCAATCACTTGTCCAATTTCCTTTAGCTCTTTCCTTTTTATTGGACTATAGTGTTAAAATTTAATGATGCGTTTCAGTGTTTTCTAATTTAGAAACAAAGAGTCCCCCTTCCCCCGGTACATCAAGAAGAGGCTTCCATTTTGGTCCTTGTCCTTTTGGTGTGAACCTGCTATTACAGAATTGCTGTTGTGCCTGTCTGGTCATGGCATATTCTCATTTGAGGTGTTTTGCTGCATTAAACTTGTTGCAGGCTATTTTGTCAGTGACAGCTGGCCATGGCCATTTCCTCTCTAGCAGCATATATAATAGGACATGGATTTATTATTTTGAATTTCAGGCCCCACAGATAGCATTTCATTACACTACAGTTCTGAAGCTTATCATACAACAAGATTCCTGCAATGGAAGTTTACACAGTGAGATTTCACAGTTGCCAGATATCACGGAAGACTGCAATAAGATGAAAAGCCTACAAAAGGAATTGTGCTACCCCAGGGAATTGAGATCAGTAGCAGAGGGTGAGATCTCTGGTTTCAAGTGGATGAGCTATACCTTCTGCTCTAAGGGGAGAGCTTTAATCAAAATTGTCAAAGCCAGTTATTTATTCTTAATGCATCAGAATGACAGAGTTTTGCTTTCAGTTTTCCCATCAGCAAGAATGGTTACATATTTAATTTTTCCCCTCTCTATAAGTCTTTGGTTCTGATTACTTCACATGTGATTCAACAAATGTGCCTTGCTCTTTAATGTCAGTTATAATTGCAATTTGCATGATCAGTACCTATCTCTGAAGAAATACAAAATAATGTTAGCAAGTAAAAATGCTGAATTAAGATCAGTGTCAGCTTTATTCATTCAAATAATCTTGGAAGTCGTACAAGGAAATTTTGCCTTTGGAAATAAAGAAATTGTTGTGGGGAAATATTACAGAAAGGACAAAAACAATTAATGGCGTGGTGGAAACTGGCAGACTATACACTGAATGAAGATAAAATGACTTTAAGAACATATGCAATAACTGTACATCCCAGTTTCACTATTGACACGTATCTAGTAGTACCTGTGGGAATCCAGCCGTCAAAGAATTTGGTCATGTTTTCCACTGATCACCATTCCTGGGCATATAAAGAATGTCAACAATGGAAAAGTACTGACATGTTTCATTGTGTAGCCCATGAAAATTTGGAATATGTATCAAAGGATCAAAATTTACAGGAAAGAGATGAATGCGTTTGTGTTAAAGACAAGAATTTCTGTCCACAGAGAGAGCTCATTTCATTGCAAATACTAAATCAGACTGAGGGGCTTCGCTCATCATTAGTATGTTTTTTTTCACTGTGTCCTAAGAAGCTATCAGCTACTGGCTGTACTTTATATGATTATAGTTTCACGTACCCTGATGAAGGAGATTCTTCCATCCTAAGTACAGGATTCTACACTCACCTTTGAACCTTGGTTAAGAGTTCTTTTCTCCAATTTGTCTATGTCATTTTGTATCCTATCCTACTCTCCAGTGTATCTACCATCCCCCCACCCTACAGTGTCATCTGCAAACTTGCTGAGGGTGCAATCCATCCTATCCTCCAGATCATTCATGAAGATGTTGAACACAACTGACCCTAGCACTGGCCCCAAGGTAGTCCACTTGTTACAGCTGCCAACTAGACATTGAGCCATTGATCACTACTTGTTGAGCCCTGATTAAAAAGTAGTCAAATAGTATAAAGAGTGGAACTTAAATGCAACCTTTTTTTATTCTGTCATTCAGGATCAAAAAAACAGGGATGAAGGGAATAATAGAAGAGAAAGGCAAATTGGTTATGTCTGATTTGAACACTAGAAAATTGTGGGTTGAAAGGTCTGTCAAACACAAATGTTGTTGGGTTGACCTTCTTCCTATAGTATGAGAAACTCTGGAAAAAAATGTAGAGAGGAAAACAACCCAGTGAGGAGACAGGATCAAAAATGGAACAGCATGGGGAAAACAAGTGCAAAAAGGCTGTGAAAGGAAGTACAAGGGGAAGACGCTTATAATTCAAAAATAAAAAGAGTGGGGTAAGTTTGCTCCCTCCTGCAGAAAAACTCAAGAGGCTATTGGGATAGAGGGGATGACTCACATGGTCTTCAACCGAAACATCTAAGTTTGTGCTTTGTGCAATTTTGAGATTTTCTTTCTCTAACTGGTCTTGAGCAAAAGGGTTCAGTCTCCAATCTCAATTGCTCTCCTGAGGTCCACAGATCTGCTAGAGGCCTCATACCCCCACAGTTCTGCCTGGATTCCTGGAGCTCTCCTCCACTGACTCTTAAAGGGGGAGTCCATAATATGACGGGGGACTGTGGAAAAGATATAGTAGACAAAGGTATAACTTGAGACTGTCCAACCTGCTAGCTGATAATGCTTTACAGTAAATTCATAAAACAGTGGCCAGCATAGGCTCTGACTTGCATCAAGTGGAACCTTGCTGATGTTAATGAGATGACTTGGGATATAAAATTAGGGTGGAATATGGTGTCAGTATCTTCTCTAAACAAACAAACAGAAGGAGGAGTGGAAATAGCTCTTGCAAATTATGTTTAGAAATATATAGCTTGAATGATTTTGTGCCGCACCACCAGCTGATGCCAAAGTGATATGCTGCTATGAGCCATTCAATGCTAACACATTGGAAATGGATTGTTTCATTTCACAAACACTTGAAGTTAACTGAGTTCCACCAGAGTATAACTGGCATATGTGAGAGGAGGAGGAGGATAGAAGAGAAAAGATTAAGGTGATAATGGCTTACAGCAGTGATTTTTCAAACCATGGGTCAGGGCATAGTACTGTGTCTCAGAGGCTCAGGTACTGGGTGTTGATGCACCCTGCTGCTGCCAGTGACAGACTGGAATGCATTGCTCAAAGATGTAATTGTTAAGTCGCAGGCATAAATGGTTTTTTCAACTGGAGCTGCAGAAAAAGGGTTTGCAGACCACTGGCTTATACAATAGCTTAACAATGAAACTGAGGTGTGTCTTGGAATATGTAGATTATATGTAGATTTGTTTGTGGTTATTTATATTACCATATGGCCCTGATCCTGCAAACACTTAGGCACATACTTAAAGGTAAACACATGTTAAGTGTCTGCAGGACTGGGACCAGAGTATGTATCTGAAGGAGAAATCTTCCTAGTGATTCATATTTCAGAGTTGCAAAGATGCTTCTGTCTATTTGAATAAGAAGACTGCTTACAAAAGATCAGAAGGTGGTATCTGATTTAGGAAGTGGGGGTGGGGTGGAGTTGCATTTATAATAGGAAAAGCAATTCCTTTCTGGCTCTCTCTTTGTGGAATGAAACTTAGATACAATCCTCACTGACAGATCATTTTAAATCCCTGGCAGAAGATTTGAAAAAGGAGCCATACATGTAACTGTGTGGCTTAAAAAAAGAATTAGCCAAATAATTATGTTAAACAGCAACTCTCAGCTGCAATTTTAAGAAGAACTAGTCAATATATTGTTTTGCCTTTTGATCTAGAGCTGCATAAGAGACTCATGGAAGAAATACATTAGGCTTGCTAATTTTCAATCCATTCTAGGGAAAGAAATTTTCCTCATAGAGAAGATGCTTTTATAATAGTAGTAGGAGTAGTAGTTAAAAAGTAATGAGTCAAATCTAGAATTCTTCAATGAATTTTTACTTTGCTTATAGTATGACAAACTTTCATTGGAAGTGGGATTTACTAAAAGTAAATAAAATCCTTAGGATTTGACAATGATAATATATTGATATAGCACGTTTCATCCTAAAGGAGTCTAAAAAAACACACATGGAAACAAGTGTGTGTTATACTTTGGCAATACTGAAATTCAGTCATCTTCATAGTTGCAGGGGAGGGGAAGCAAAAAACTGACCATCACACAAGAGACCCATTTTGGCCAAGCGCATAAGGAAAATCCTTCCTCCTCTGAAAGGTGCAATGGTACCTTTAAATGTGTATTTAATGATGAGGCAGGTGGTGAGCTACACTATGTACACGTCTGATGTATGCAAATACACACAGTTCTCCTGTTATTGCTACCTTGCCCTCCCTCAGACCCATCTGTTTCATCCACCTGCTGTATTTTGCCATTTCTAAGATTTTAAGTTTGCTGGGGCAGTCACACTTGCACCTTACTACGTGTTTCTGCAGCACCTGGCATAAGGGAGCTAACTCGGTCTGGTAGATGTCAATGGAATACAAGTAATTAATAATAAAGTGCACTTAAAAAAAAAAGAGCCCATTCGCAAACTGAATGGGATCTAAATGATCAACCTCCAAATGAAAAATAATTTAGAATGAAAATCTTCTTTTTTCTAATGGTCCCTAGCAAAGGGAAAAATAGGTCTGTTGCTTTTTCTTCAAGAATAGCAATGTGTGCTTATTTTTTTACATTAACTTCATACTTGTCTATCCTAGCAGACTTTATGGATGACTAGAGAACCAGTGGGTTCATGAGATAAAAGAGTTTATAAAACCCACATCAGTTTGAGGCGATTAAAATTTTTGTTCAAGTGTTTCAAACCCTTTGGAACAGACTTCAAAGGGGAAGCCATCTCAGTCAAGTTCAGCAAAACAAACAAGGAATCCTGTGGCACTTTTTAAAGACTAACAAACTTACTTTTCTCCCATGAAAGCTCATGTGATAAATCCCCATTTGGCAGATTTGATACCATTGTCTTAGATTTAAATAGGGATTTTGGGTTCCTTTCGTATTACAACAGGTGATTATACCTCACATCCCTCTAATATGCTGTCTCCACTGTTTGAATCTAAACTACAGCATTGATTTGCTGTAACAGTCTGACCTGATCCTGTGACTTACACTTCCCTGCATTTATTTTCCTCCCATTCTGTAAGTTCCCCCATCTTCAAGCATCTGATGAAGTGGGATTTTGTCCCACAAACCCTTATGTGATAAGTAAATTTGTTAATCTTTAAAAGTGCGACATGATTCCTTGTTTGTTTTGGGACAGACTGTGTCCGAGCTGTACCTGGAGAATGCAATAGTCTTTCCATTGATTTAGTTGGGAGCTGGATCAGGGCCCATGTGTGTAAAATCTCAGAAGGTTCCGTTAAATTCTCACCTGTGACTTCAGGGCCTCCAGCGGCCTCCTGAACTGAACAGCCATGACTGTTACACTGTCCCACACAGGTCTTGGCCACACCTGCCTTTCTTCTCTAAAAATTCCACCTGTTGCTGACACTGGTCAGCTCCACACTAGAGTAAACAGAGAGTGAGGGGCTACTAGCACTCTACCATTCTGGGGTCTAGACTTGGCTGGAACCGGGATTGATGAAACAGTGGTAAAAATGTCAGGAGTCACTGGTGCCTGGCCTGATATACTATTGTTGCTGTCGTTGGAGCCATAATGGTATTAGTGATGGTGAGACACTGGAAGATGTGAGGGAAACTGATGTAGACGCAGCCCAAGAGGTTTTCCACCTTTGGAATTATCTGCATGGAAGTGATTTCAGCTTTGCGTCATTCCAAGCCTCCCTCCTTCCCAGGACCAGCATTGCAATCAGCAACTGGCTTATGAGAATGACATCAGCAGGCTCTGTACCTCCCTGTACATTTGTAATATAGTTTAGTGGACTGATTCTTCTGTGGCTAAAAGTATCATGGCCAGTGGCTGAGCTCCATTAGTGGGCTGCGTCTAGGAGAAAAGGATGGGATTATTGGATCACGAATCACATACAAGCTCTCCTGTCCTCTAAATTACATACAATGGGAGAGTGGTGAATGAGTTCCCCATTCAGACTGGGGGATCAGCATCTACAACGGTGAACAAGGATATGAGAGCCTCTGCCCCATCTCTCTAGCAATCAGAGGTAAGAGACCACCATTCCTGTTAAGAATAAGGATGGGAAAACTGCTTCTTTCTGTCTCCCTCTCCTATATGCTGCCCCCATTACCCAAAGATAATTTTTTAGTCCTCTGTTTTTTGCTAACTAAGCTGTCTGTGGGTCACCTGATATTGTGAAAGGAGGCTCCAGACCTAGTGTTCTGCAAACTCCTGTAGGCTACACAGCCCAGCTATGGGGAGGGCAGAAGACCAAGTCTTTGAGGTGTCTCAAGTCTCCATATCCCAGAGAGATGTAGCTATAATGAGCTAATCCCTGGTGCAAACAACACTTCCACCTCTTGCAAAGGTGGATTATCTATGCCAACAGGAGAACAACTGTCAGTGTAAGTAGTATTTACACTGAAGTGTTGCAGCAGTATGGTGGCGCTGCTGTAGTGTGTTAGGACATATACATACTGAGTCCTAAACAGACTTAAAAAAGAAGGTGTCAGTGTGAGAGTATCTATCACCTTCACTTTATTTCTCTTCTGTGTACCCCTAGAATGTTCTCATGCCCCTAATGGTACCTGTAGGAGCAGAGACCATAACCATTTAACTTTTGACTAGTACCTGGGTTCTGACTGATTTTACTTTCTATTGACAATAAGCCAGTGGTAATGGTCTCCTGGACAGGAAAAAAAGAATGCTCTGTAATTTTGTTCTTCATTTTGATCAATGGTTAAATGCAAGGGATCTTTCTTTTTTTCTGTAAGACTAACTTGATCTCATGGGATAGTTTAAAAAGACATACAGACTAGCCAACATTTTTTGTCCATAATCTTAGAAACTTTTTAGCATTTTATCCTAACATCATGAACACACTAACTGCAGTCCTTGTGGATTAATTTGTTACTTCTGTGATGGAAAACATATGTGCTTAAATGTCATGCTCCAGCAAACAGTAAATGTGTTTTGGAACTAAGTATAACTTTTTGTACCTTTTTCTTGACCATGTGCTATCAGAGAGCTTTTGAACTCTTTTTATCTCCATGCATTCAATCGCAGAAGTGAATATAATTCGTCTTTGAAGGATATCAGAATAAACTTTGGAGTTCTAAAACCAGTACAAGAGACTTACTTATGTATAGATTATTGTGTGCTTCTGATTTTTTATTTTGATTTTTATTACATTTTGGCATTTTCAAATGAAACAGGAACATGAACCATGATGACATGAAAAGGTCTGGGGTTTAGAAAAAGATCATGGTGCATGTGGGTACTTTCTCTGGAGCAGGAGCATTTGGATTAAACAAGAAATCATATTAAACAGTCTGTGCTATTAGGTTATTATTCTGTGAAAAACATAGCTGTGGTGCATAAGGAAGTGATATGAAAAAGAAACCTACAAATCAGAAAAGATATTCTGATGCCATTAGGGTTCAAAATGATAACTGAAAGTGACCAGGAAAAAAAAATGCTTATCAGTTCTGTGAGCTACTTGCTGTTTGGTGCACCAAATGTAATGTATAGATATGTGCTAGACATTCCTAAATGATATACAGGAATCCAACTAAAATAGCAATGCAAAGGACATGTTCTTTCCTTATACGCAATGATGCTGGGGACGGGGGAGGAAAAAGTATAAGGCAGGAGTCTGGAAGTGTTCCCATACAGGACGCAAGTCTAGATTATATGCATATGCCTGGAGGGTATGAAATCAAAATCACACGGAATGACATGCCACAATCATAAGAAATCTTGACACCAGTCCTCTGGGATATCATTAAATTGACTCAGGAAAAGATCAAAATAGTCTATATAGTCATTTCAGGAGACTACTGCTATCTACCCATCCCTCTGCCAAAAGTCACCATCACCCCCAAATTAAGGGGAAGCTGTCAAAAAATGACCTCCTGCATCTTGATAGCTAATCCATTTAAGTCCTTATCTTCATGAAACCTGAACTTTTAGTTACATTATTTCAGTTTCTGGTAAACAATTACTGTGGTGCACACAAATTAAGGGGTCAATACCTCCTGCACCTTATGCAACCCCACTGACATCAAAACGGTTAGATAGGTGGATCAGAAGGAATAACTGAGCTCACTGGAATTAGTCTGGTGACAACAAAGGGGAAATTGTCATAAAAGATTAGGGTTGGAAAGGACCTTAGGAGATAGAATTGTCGGGTTAGAAGGGACCTCATGAGGTCATCTTGTCCAACCCCCTGTGAAAGAGCAAGACCACTCTCACTAAATCATCCCAGCCAGGGTTTTGTCTAACCAATCATCTAGTCCTGGTCAAAGCAGGACCAACTTCAACTAAATCATCCCAGCTGGGGCTTTGTAAAGCCTCACCTCAAAAAATTTATGCCCATAGCATATGTCTTAACTGGTCTACTGGAAAGTGTAACACTGGCAGAAGATAAAAAGAAATCCTTTTTTTCAGCATTCACACTGATGTTATATTGACTGACCTCTACTAGCAGTGTTGGTAGGTAAATTATTGAATGATTCTTTTGGTTGAGCTCTGTGTGGATACAAATGTGTGGATCTGCCTCTAAGAGACTAAACTTCTATCCAATTATAATCCACCCTCTCTGCTTTTTTTTAGATGTATCAGCATCACCACTCACTCCCAATCAGCTCTCTGAAGCCAGCCACCCCCACCAGTAGTTCAGGCCCCCAACACTTAGCTGCTTCAGCCCTGCCAGAGAAGTCCCAGAGGTCCTGAGAGTCAGTCCATGACCTCTGTGACCATCTGATCCATGAGCCACAAAAAATGGTCCACAGATATATCCACATCTGGGAATAGCATTATCTAGGAATTCGTGGGGCTCTATCTATTGGATCTGATGTTATGATGACCAGCTGTTATTGTTGACTTGGAAATATATAGGAGAGCATTTAATGTGTATCACACTTGAAAAAAGGAAGTTTATAGTTTCACTTTTAATCTCAGGGAGACTGTTTTTGTTTATGACCTTATGGATGCAATGATAAGAGCACTCGTGTGCTGCTAGCTCAACTGTGTTTTCATGTTCCCCAAGGCAAACAGAATAATCCTACTGATTTAAAATGAATTACCCTGATTCACACTGGTAGAACTGAGGACCAAATTCTGTCTTATCTGTACTTCTGTGCTTTCTGACGTTGCAAGAACTGTATTTTAAATATTCAAAACTGTTTGCCCACAGACAAGATCAGAACAGAAGAGTGATTGAGTTAACAAATCCAGAGTCTGAAGGTCTGAGTTAAAGATGTCAGTACTTCACTGGGTATAAAAGTGACCATAACTAAAGAAAAAAGAAGCTATATAACTCTTGTCATTATGTCTGAACTGCATAGCAAGAATAATGACCTTAGTTACCCACTAAACTCCAAAATTTTGGCCTTGGTTACCCACTAATCCTGATTAAAGTCAATAGGTCACAGAGTATAATTCAGCCAAGATTCGGTTTCAAATACCTAAGTCTTATGTTTAGTTGATGTGCATTTTTGAGAGAGAGGAAGACTGTGTTTACTTTAGTGGAAGTTGAGAGCATCCTTCGCTTTTGAAGCTTTAGACCCCTTGAATGCATTTCATATTTTTTGAAGGTTTCTATTCTTAATAGTCACTTCTTGAGGTATATAAAGCATGTAATTTCAAAGTTATTGTCTAAGTACCTCTTTGGCCTCTGTTTGCCTCCCCTCCCACTGCCCTGACTCCCCCAGTTCCCTTCTGCATACCCCAGGCAGGCTAATCCAGACACTTACTCAAGCAGGTAACTGTGGCTGCTAGCTAAAAGATTAGACTCAGCCAGCTTCCACACACCTCCTCTGGCAGAGAGTTGTGCTTCCAGCTCAGCCTTGCTTCCCTGCTCTGGGCACTCTCTGACAGGGCTCAGTGGAAGTACTAGCTGCTGGTGCCTTTCCCAGGCATGTCCCCCTCAGCAGCACTAAACCTCACTCCCATCCTTGCAAAAGTTGGAGAAGAAGAAGGAAGGTATGTGACTATATGCATCACCTATATCAGGGCCTGTGCCAATCTTCAGGGCACTCCATGAGAATTTTTTTTTCCATGGGTGCATCCACACTTACAAGTTATTTCGAATTAAAGAGGCTTAATTCAAAATAACGTATTCCCTGGCCACACTGGCATTTTATTATATCGAATTAAGCCTTTCTTTAATTTGAAATAAGGAAATGCTAATTTGATATAATAAAACCTCCTTTAATTTTGAAATAATGGTTACTTAGAAGTTATTTTTTCGAATTAAGACACTGTTAGCCAGGGAATAGGCTTAATTCAATATAATTGTCCTATTGACTTTCCTACCTCCCACTAGTTTGAATTAGAGAGTCTAGTGAAGACTCTCTAATTAGAATTAATAACTTCAATTTAAAGTCAGAGTAGTTAGTTTGAAATAACTATTTTGAATTAACTTTGTAAGTGTAGACATAGCCCATGAGAATTAATTCAAGATGGATTAATACAGAGTAAATCCTACACACTGTGATCTCTAGTGGAGGCTGGCTTTCTTTCTTTCTTCTTTCTCACTGCTTTATTCTAAAATGAGCCATTTAAACTGAAAGCAATTTGCTATGGGTAAAATATAACATTCAGGGTCTCATGGACAAGGATTATGGTGTGATACTGGGATTTATTGCCAGTACTGCCTGGGAAAGTTCAAAGAGAGTTTATTGGCAAATTTAATGAAATTTTACAATAAACCATTATATGCTATATGAAGAAAAAACTAGGAACAAGCAGGATTTGGAAAATGCTATTTTGAAAAAACTGTCTTTGGAATATGAACTACTAGACCAGCAACCCTCTTAAGGATCTGTGATTTTTGATGTCAGCCTGGCTTTGATTTTTGCAGTGCACCACAGTGGATAAGCAACACATTTGTCTAGTGCAAGGAAGCTGTCTGCTTCTTGTTGAGCTTGCTGGAAAAGCCCCTGGGTCAAATTCTGTCCTTCATAGCTGAAACAATTCCAGTGTTTTCAAAAAGAGAAAGGGAAAATTCAACTTGTTTAACTTTTAATGTTCTTCCCTGTATTGCTGTCCTCAGAAGGCCAACTACTTAATTAGGTTTGAAGAGTTCTTAATGACACTGAGTTTTTCTTCACAATTCCATGTCCATGTTTGTTCCAGTTTCACTGTTACAGCCAGTCTGTGTACGCTGCACTAGCAGTCAGATTACCTAGGCTCCCTACTGGTAGCCAGACACTCATATGTTCAAAGGTAAGCCAGGGTGGCTGAAAGAGTATCAGCCCATCTCAATAATACAATGATGATAATCATATTTACTACTTATTTGACTCCCTTTGGGTTAAAAATGCTTTACAAACATTAACTAACTGGGTGAAAGAGTTCGGAGCACGGGTGGTGTTCTCCTCGATCCTTCAGATTAAGGATAGGAGCCTGAGCAGAGACAGATGCATCCTGGAAGTGAATGCCTGGCTGCGAAGATGGTGTCGCCAGCAGGGCTTTGGCTTCCTCAATCACGGGGTGCTGTTCCAGGAAGAGGGACTGCTAGACAGAGATGGACTCCACCTATTGAGGAAGGGGAAGAGCATATTCGGATGCAGACTGGCTAACCTAGTGAGGAGGGCTTTAAACTAGGCTTGAGGGGGAAGGAGACCAAAGGCCACAGGTAGGTCACAATGTGAGAAACCTGGGGGAAGGGATGGAACTTGGGGGGTGCCATGATTGTAACACCAGGGATAAAAGAGAAGATAGTTGGAACATGGAGAGGGGAATCAAATAATTGTCTTAGGTGTCCTAATGATTCCCTAATAACTGAGGCGAGTGGGGAAGGACAACGCCAGGAGAAACTGCATGGAGGTAGATGCAATAGAACTGAAAATCGACAGGGGAAAGTAGGGCAATCAGCCTGGTATTTTAGGTGCCTGTACACACATGTGAGGAGCCTGGGAAACAAGCAGGAAGAATTGGTAGTACTGCTGCAGACAAGGAACTATGATATAATTGGAATAACAGAGATGTGGTGGGATAGCTTGCATGACTGGAACCCTGCCATGGATGAGTATAAATTGTTCAGGAAGGACAGACAGAGAAGAAGAGTAGGAGTAGCGCTATATGTAAAAGAGCTGTATGAATGCTCAGAGCTCCACTATGGAAGTGGAAGCAAGCCAGTTGAAAGTTTGTGGGTGAAGTTTAGAGGAGAGGGCAACAAGGAGGATGTTCTGGAGGGTGTCTGCTATTGACCGCCAGAACAGAAGGAGAAGGTGGATGAGGCATTCTATGGACAACTGGCAGAAGTTTCTAGATCGAAGGCCCTGGTTCTCATGGGGGACTTCAATTACCCTGACATCTGCTGGGAGGCCAATACAGCAGTGTACAGGCAATCCAGGAAGTTTTTGGAGAGTGTTGAGGACAACTTCCTGGTACAAATGCTGGAGGAACCAACAAAGGGCCTTGTGCCTCTTGACCTGCTGCTCAAAAACAAAGAAGAATTGACTGGGGAGTAGAAATGAATGGCAACCTGGGCAGTAGTGACCATGAGATGGTAGAGTTCAAGATGCCGATTAACAGAAAAAAAGAAAGACGCAAAACGCAGACTCTGGACTTCAGAAAAGCAGATTTTGGCTCCCTTAGGGGGCTGATAGGCAGGATCCTTTTGGGAGGCTGATCTGAAGGGGAAAGACGTCCAAGAAAGCTGGCTGTATTTTAAAGAAACCCTGCTAAGGGGACAGGAAGATACCATTCCAATGAGCAGAAAGAACAGCAAATGTGGAAGGCACCCAGCGTGGCTTAACAGAGAACTCTGCACTGAGCTAAAGCATAAAAAGGAAGCTTATAGGAAGTGGAAGCTTGGACAGATGACTAGGGAGGTATACAGAGATATTGCTCGGGACTGCAGGGATAAAATCAGAAAAGCCAAAGGACAATTGGAGTTGCAGCTAGCATGGGATGTGAAGGATAACAGGAAGGGGTTCTGCAAGTATGTCAATAACAAGAAGAGGATCAGGGATGGTGTAGGTCACTCACTGAATGGGACAGGTATCCTCATGGTGGAGGATGACAAAGGCTGAAGTGCCTAATGCTTTTTTTACTTTAATTTTCACAGGGAGGGCCAGCTCCCAGCCCACTACACTGGGTATGGCAGATTGAAGAGAAGAGAGGCCCTTGGTGACAGAAGGTCAGGTTAGGGACTACTTAAAGAAGCTGGATATGCACAAGTCCATGGGGCCGGATGAACTGCATCCAAGGGTGCCCAGGGAGTTTGCCGATGAGAAAGCAGTACCACTGGCCATTATCTTTGAAAACTCGTGGCAGAAGGGAGTGGTGATGGAGGACTGGAAAAAAGCAAATATAGTGCCTATCTTCAAGAAAGGGAAAAAGGAGGATCTGGGGAATTACATTTCTGTCAGCCTCACCTCAATCCCTGGAAAAATCACGGAGCAGTTTCTCAAAGAATCCATCCTGAAATACCTGGAGGAAAATAGAGTGACCAGAAACAGTCTGCATGGATTCACCAAGGATAAATCATGCCTGACCAACCTGATTAGCTTGTATGATGAGATGATTGGATTTGTGGATGTGGGAAGATGTGATATGTTCGTTGACGTGATATACCTTCACTTTAGCAAGGCTTTTGATGCCATTTCCCACAGCATTCTCATCGGCAACTTAAGGAAGTATGGGTTAGATGTGTGGACTGTAAGGTGGATAGAGAACTGGCTAGATCAACCGTTTCAGAGTGTAGGAATCAATGGCTCGATGTCTAATTGGCAACCAGTAATGAGTGGTGTGCCTCAGGGGTCGGTCCTGGGGCTAGTTCTGTTCAACATTTTGATTTATAATCTGGATTCTGGGATAGATTGCACACCCAGTAAATTTGTGGATGACATCAAGCTGGGGGGAGCAGTAAACACAGTGGAAGGTGGTGATAGGATTCAGGGAGATCTAGACAAATTGGAGTAGTGGCCAACAGAAGTCTCATGAGGTTCTGCAAGGACAAGTGCAAAGTCCTGCACTTAGGATGGAAAAACCCCATGCATTGCTACAGGCTGGGGAGTGATCAGCTAAGTAGCTTCACTGTAGAAAGGGATCTGGGGGTCATGATGGAATGGAAGCTGGATATAGTCAACAGTGTGCTCTTGTTGCCAAAAAGGCCAATGGCATACTGGGCTGCATCAGAAGAAGTGTTGCCAGCAGATTGAGGGATGTGATCGTTCCCCTCTGTTTGGCACTGGGGAGGCTGCATCTGGAATACTGTGTCCAGTTTTGGGGTCCTCACTATGAAAAGGACATGGACAAATTAGAAAGAGTCCAGCAAAGGGCAACAAAAAGGATCAAGGGGCTGGAGAACAAGACTTATGAAGAGAGACCGAAGGAACTGGGCTTATTTAGCCTATAGAAGAGAAGAGTGAAGGAGGATTTGATAGCAACCTTCAACTACTTGAAGGGATGCTCCAAGGAGGATGGAGCTCAGCCGTTCTCAGTAGTAAGAGAGGACAGAACTAGGAACGACGGTTTCAAGTTGCAGCTAGGGAGGTTGAAGTTGGATATCAGGAAAAACTTTCTTACTAGGAGGATGGTGAAGTAGTGGAATGGGCTACCTATGGAAGTGGAGAAGTCTCAATCTTTGGAGATATTTAAGGTTCAGTTAGACAAAACCCTGGCAGGAATGATTTAGTGGGACTGGTCTTGTTTTTTTGGCCAGGGGTTGGACTAGATGACCTCATGAGGTCCCTTCTAACCCTATGATTCTAATTAACCTAATAGCACCAAAAGCTATCACATTTGAAAAGTCAGGATGGAGTGTTGATGGAATTCCTTAGCTTTCAGAAGAGAACATGAGTTTTGTTACATTTTATACCAATGCCCGTTCATTAGGAGTTTATTACACAGAGGATCCATATAAGCCCACATGCAGTGCCAGACAAAGTATCCCAACAGTCCATTCTGTGGGGATGGAACGTGACTTCTTTGCAAAGGTACACTCAGTTCTCGGTGTGGGCGGTGCACCACCATGTAGCCCATAGGGGGTTTTCCTCTTTATGCCATTGGTATAGGCATGGGTAGATGTGTGGGCAAGGCTAACAGGGCCATTGCCTCCTCTAAGGCTCCTGGGGTAGATGGGACCAGTATTGACTGGCCCCTCAAACTGGCTAGTGTACTAGAGTCCTTGGCTTGTATTCATGAAGGAGACTATGGGTGAGGTATTCTCCTCCTTTGGTGCCAACGCTCTATCCCACCTGGAGCAGGCATTGTTTTTCAGTGTCAAAGGAGGTGTTGTGGAGGTGCTTGTGCCGACTGGGCACAGTGGGGCTTGTGCTGGCTCCAAAGTGGGCATAGTGCTGCTTTTGTCAGAATGGCCTGAAGCCTACTGTCCCTCTCCATCTCAGTCCTTGAAGGAGGGGCAGATGCAGCATTTCTTGGCCCAGGCATTTCAGGCACTGGTCATGAGGATCACTAATGGGGAAGGCCTTCTCACAGGAAGTGCATTGCTTAAAGCCCAGCATTGTTGGAGACTGGGACAGAGCCTGGCATTTGAACCAAATTAGCTCCAAAGACGCTTGAGACTGAAGAACTTAACAAAGCTAGACTAACTTAAAACTAACTCACTAATCTGCATAATAGCAAAGATGGCTAGCACCTCTGCTTAACATGCAGAAGGTCCTGGGTTCAATTCCCAAGGGGTTGGACTTGATGATCTCATGAGGTCCCTTCCAGCCCTATGATATGATGAGGATGATGAGAACAGGTGCTTGTGAATCGCAAGGAGCAAGGTAGTTCCAGGACTGTCATCACATAGGCGGAAAGAAGAAACTGAAGTGGGGGCAGGGTCAGCACCACCTATTACATTGTGATCTGGGCATGGAACTCCAGTGGGAACTGGCTGCTGACCCTATGGGGACAGGCTAAGGGCAAAAAGCTTTCCAGATTGTGCACTGTGGCACATACACACCTCCATCACAATGTATGTGAGCCGTGCTCGAAGAAGAAGGATGTTTACAGGTAAATAATCCTCCATTCTTTGCAAGGGTAAATTTTATCTTTGTTAATTGGTATGTGTGTTGGAGGCAGGGGGGAGGCTGCCTAACTGCTGTTGACAGCTAATATTTTTAAAGGACAGCAGAACTGTAAAGTGGTAGTCCACTGTATTGCACTAGAGAGAGAAGCAGCAACTTATTGACTCCTAGCTCAGATATCAGGCTAAAAAGGAAAATTGACATTAATTAGTGGACAATGTATGGTTTCTCTGGGCATGCCTGGTGCAGGTAGGTTTTTTCTGTGGCAGGGTTTCTGTGCTTCAGGGATAAGGAAGTTAAGTTGTGCTGCATCACTGTGCCTGCAATACGCACTGGCACAAATATATGTTATGTGAGAGCCTTCAGCAGGAGCCCAGTATTGCTCTAGCACATTAAGACTGTAAACGCTGAGAGCTAAGGAAGAAGAAGATGGCAAATTCAAGAATTTGTGTGAAAATACTTTGTATCCCAAAAATATTTAGTAAGCTACATGATAAAGTAAAACCTTTTTGTATTTTGTCATGTAAAAATAACATTTGTGTTCCAAGTTTTGTTAGTACAGATGAAATGTATGAATGCTGATAGAGATGCACAGGCAGTCTCAAGAAGTGCTGTTGTCTGAGACATTGCTTGCATTTATAAGATTACTTTTCATGTAGCCTCACCGATTTTAAGCTTTGCTTTATCATCATTGCTGAGCCACCAGCTGGATGGAATCCTAGAGTTAAAAGCCTGAAACTTCCAGAGAGAGAGTTTTTGGCAGCAGTTGCTAATGGTATACAGATCCTTACAGG
This sequence comes from Podocnemis expansa, assembly GCA_007922195.1. Lineage (NCBI taxonomy): Eukaryota > Metazoa > Chordata > Testudines > Podocnemididae > Podocnemis > Podocnemis expansa. The sequence goes on along the minus strand of ML681990.1, from coordinate 48,722,494 downwards.
ACAGCTTGCTTCTGGGTAATTTAACTGGAAACTTCTTCAAAATCTAGTGTTACAGACTGTATTTATCTCTTCCAAACACCTGCAGGGCTGATTTTACTTTAGCTATTGTGTGCATCATGCCACTGTAGAGGAAAAGCACAATGCAAATATCTTTGTTTCCTTTTCTTCACTCTCCCCCAACTATTTTTTACTGGAAACTTCAACAAATACCAGTTTTTAAAAATTATGATACTAAGGGGTTCTCTGAGAGGGAGTTAAACATGACAAGAAAATGCATATTAAGACACTCTTCATTTTAATCTTTAAATAGTAAAGTTTTAGACTGTCACTCTGACTGAATGTTTATTTCACAAGTTTGATTTAAATGATACGTAAACATATTATGTGTATATATGTTTGCAGTACTTTCTCTGTAGTTCTTATCTGTTTTTACCATAGCCCAGGTATTGATCACTGATATAATCCTTTTTTTTGCTTAGGCTGTGTAAGTATTTTAATAAAGGTTACAGCAGCAGTAAGTTCTTGCTCCAAAAATTAAAAGAAAAGCAAACTTTCCAATCATATATTTACAGGTTAGAAATTAAAGAGTGTCTTCTATGCTGTATTTGCTGTGAAGCTATACTCCAGCTTTCAAGATCATGTCAGAAAACATTCTTATAACAGTATTCAACTAAAGCATTTCTACAGTGAGTTTCCTAACCAAGTCAGCCTATCAAAAATACTGTTACACACATTCTGCATTTCCTTTTCTTTTACAGTGACTTACTTATTCTCAGAAATTATTGTATTTTTTTTTGCTTCAGATTATTATTTTTACAGATAACATCTCTATAATTATATATCTAAGGAACACCCAGTGGGCTGGCCATGGCAACATTATTTCTGAGTCACTGATGCCTTTGTTTCTCTGCCTCTTGTGAGTTATTGATGGAAATCTCACAAAAATAATGTACCCATAATAAATTCTTGGGATACTTTGCTCGTGCAAAAGAGTGTTAAAATCCATTTAACCTTTAAGATGCTGCTGTTTTATGCATGTAATTAGCTGAGTGTTTAAACCAAAATGTCCATCTTCAGTTCAGTCAACCAACATATGCTTGTTAGTCAAGATTTTATAGCATGCTTTATGGTATATCAAAATAAAAGTCTAGTCATTAGAGTTTAGATAAACAGGAACAACCTCTATCCTGTTCTTCCCAGCCACAGAGGAGCCCAAGTCCAGTAGAGTGGTTCAGTTCTGTTGCACAGGAAGCACATGGGAGTAGATAGGCCTTGAAAAACTCCTATAAGAATTCTGTCGCCCTTGCATGAATGTTTCAACATACTCTTTGCCAGGGGTTAAAGTATAATTTGAGGGTCCCCAGAATGCTCCAGTGCTGGTGGGCCCCCCTTCCTGTGCCGGTGGGCTCCCTCAGACCCCAGTTCCTGCCACCCCCTGCCTCCAATAACCCCCCATCCAGCGTGAGCCAGCTGCCCCCACTCTCACCAGTGGCCGTGCAGCTGGGGAGGTGGGGTAGATAGGCCCCGGGGCAGCGCTGCAGCTTGGTCTCAGGCAGCAGGCCCCAGGTTGGGGGTGGGGCATGGAAGGGGAGGGGTTTCGGACGGGGCTTGAGCCACTAGTAACACCTCTGGCCCCTACCCCCCCCGGCCTGGCAGAATGCTGCTCCAGAGCCTGCTATTTTTAGGGGCCCAGTGTCTGGGCCCCTAAAAACAGAACATGGACCCCCAAATGCAGTGTTCCAAAGCCCGCCATTTATCAATGGTAGGCCCTGGAATGCAGAATTCCGTCTCCACGTTCTATTTTTAGGGGCCCCGGAACGCTCAACCATGAAAAATAGTGAGCCCCAGAACGGCATTCCAGGGCATTCTGGCATACTTTAACCCCTGCTCTCTGCATTCCAGCATGCTATGAGAACCATATAAAAAGCAGCTGAATCTGGAACAGGAGTGGGAATGGGGTCAGTGGATCCACAAGTACATGGGGCCATCAGGTTTTCTCTCAAATGACATGTGAGCAGTACAATTGACTAAGTAACCCCAAAGCTGAAGTGGCAGCTGGGAAGCATAACTTAGTCATGGACAGAAAAGCTCCTATCAATGTCAGAAGACTAGAACTGATTAAATTCACCAATATTCAATTTTTAAATGGAAGGTTTCCTTTAAAAATTTCTGACTTTTGAACTTTAACTCATTTAAAAACCTTACATTTTTTGCAAACTTTTTTTTTAAACTGTATAGAAACTGTTACTAACAGGGATGAAAAGTAGATGTGTAATCCCCAAAGCAATTTATTTTTCTCATTAGGATGGAATGGTTGTAACAATAATATACAAAAATGCAGAGTTTAGGCAAGAATATGCAATTGAATAGCTTAAATATGAATGTTGCCAGGATCGGGCCCTGCACAGCGAGCAACAGGAGTTGCTCAGCTGCCGGAGGCTCTTAGAGGGAACATTGTTCATCACCCCACTGTATCTCTTAATTCTGTCAAAACAAACAAGGCATCCTGTGGTACTTGCAAAGACTAACAAATGTATTTATTACAATGCCCACAAAAGTGCATGCAATAAATAAATAAATTTGTTAGTCTTAAAAACTGCACAGGATTCCTTGTTTGTCTTGCTGAAGTAGACTAACAAACATGGTTACCTCTCTGGAACTTAATACTGTTAATCTTTCTATGACAGGCATCAGCTATAGAGCTGCTCTTTTAACCATCTGTGATCAAGTTGTCATCTTATCTATATAAGCAGAATCATTGACCTCATGAAGATTATGCACATAAAGTGAGATGGCTGTGGTCTATGTGCAGTTGTGTCAAACTCATTCGATGTGAAAGGCCACACTGGAGGGCAGGACACTTGATGTGGAACAAAATGTGTCCAATAAAATTTGGGGGACCCAGCCTCCTCTCCCCAGTCTTTTGTCAAACTCTCATCACCTCTCTAGTCCTTGCTGGGGCCCCTGCCACCTCTCCCCTGCATCCTCCCTGGCACCCCACCACTTGGCCACCACCTCACTGGGCTTTGCTGCTGCCTCCTCTGAGTCTTGCTGCCTCGTCCCCCATTGCCACCCTTCCAGTCCCCTTTAGCAGCCCTGGCCTTCCCCACCCTGCATGACTCCTCAACCTCCTTGCACTCTCCTAGCCTCCCACCTCACCTACCAGGCCAACTACTGTCACTCTCTGGCCTGTTCACTCCCACCCTGGTCCATGTGTGTGAGCATGTGCCAGGTGGGAGATTTAAAACAGTCCCAGCCTCACTCCACTGTCTGTTGCAGGGAGGCCCTGGGCAGTTGCCCCATAGGTAAGATCTCCTATGATCTTGCCTCAGTGACAAAATACAAAAAACATCCCCAAAATTTATATTTTTATTTCCATGATCTGGCAGGCCAAATTAGACATGCTCATGGGCTGCGTTCGGCATTCAAAGCAACTAATCACCCTGTTGACTTCAGCCAGGCTGATTGCTCCACACTCAGGCCAGTGGGGGTGGGTGGTGAAGGGGGTGGATATATATACTGTGGAGCTGTTCTGTAATGGACATTGCATTATGACTTGGCTATTGGGATGTTTACTGTCTGGCTGTATTGGGGGATCAAACAGAAAGGCATGCCAATGACTTGGGATAAAACAGTCATCAACAGATACTTGTAAGATTCTTACAACGTAAAGAACAATTGGTTTGGAAGAGGCTGGCTATATATCCTATGTAGTTTATCAAATTGGTTTTGGGCACCAGAGTTCAAGCCCAGGAAACTGAGAGGATAAGGACTTTTGGCTTGATACAAAGTGACTCATTCTGTGGGGTGGAATTGCTGGGAGGAAATGTTGTGCAGTCTGACCCACAGACTCCTCATAGTGGATCTGAAGAAGCTGAGCCATCCTATGTTCCCTTCAAAAGGTTGTAGGGCTTAGGTAAGATAGACTTGTATAAATATTTTTTTATTTTATATCCTCATGTTATGCTTTATTCCTTCAGTTAAGATTAAACAATGCTTTGATTTATGAATACTGTGTGGTCACTTTATTCCCCACTGGTTCCAGACCCTCAAAGGGAAGAACTGCAGCTACCAAACACAGATGCACCTGCTGGTTGGAGCACAGGGTACTTTGGCCCACAACCCAACCTAAGAGTAGAAGAATCTGCTGGAGCAGCACTGAGAGAGACAAGAGAAGGGTCAGAAATCAGCTAGCTCTATAACTGTGAGATATATGTAAAATATATTCACTCTAATTCTTAGTCTGAAATGCTTACTATGAAAACACTTACCTGCACAAAAAATAAAGATTATTATGAGTTTGTGTGATGGGTTTGTAGGTACCATCTAGAATATTGCTTTGGCCGTTCATATTTGCTGACTTTGAATTTTAAAATATTGAAAAACATAGCATGGAACTGAAGTTCCAGAGACCATTTTATCAAAAGAACTACTTAAAGCCCTTATTTTAGAACAGAAGATCAATTCTCTTGAACAACTCTGTTTGGCAGTACTTAGAAGCATCTTAATAGCAGAATACATTAATGATTTTTCTCTATCATGCATTACTTTATTGTGTGGATCTGAAGTGATTTGAAGAGTCTGGAAGGTCCAGTATAGCTTTCTTTATGAAGAATGTAAAAATGAATATTAAAATCTCTAATTCTTCTCAGACTGGCAAAAATATTACCTGCATTCCATGATTCAGTCCTTTGATGGCCTGTCAAGGGCCTGGACTACCCTACAAAGTTATATCGACATAAGCTGTCTTGTGTTGACTTAGTTGTGCATGTGTCTGTATTTGTATGTGCTTCCCACTGATGCATGCTATCCTTTCCACTGCCATCCACCTCCCCAAATGGTACTGAGCCATGGTCAATATACTGTGCAAGGCAGTGGTTTCCAACTTTTTTGGCTTACGTGACACAGATATCATTTTTACAACCTTGAAGGGCCACTAGCCTCTGCTGGCAGGTAACCCCCACTGCTACTGCAGACAGACAGAAAGAGGTCTCCTTGCTGACCTCCTGTCTCTCTGGGTGCAGCAGGGAGTCCTATAGTCCTGTGTGCTCCTCCTGAGTCCCTAGGCCAGTGTTTCCCTATCAGTGTGCCAGGGGATACAGGTGTGCCTTCAGGCCTGAGCAGGTGTGCTGTGGAATTTTTTTGAAAAACTACTCCAAGAGCTCTGAATTGGCTCATGGATATTCATGAGTTCATTTGGACACTATATGGTGGTGCACCTCAAAATAATTAAAGGTGTGCCATGGCCCAGAAAATGGTGGGAACCACTGCCCTAGGCAGCCACAGGGTTGGAAGACCAGTGTTCGCCTGCCTTTGGCTTCAGCAGGGACTCCAATACATATGGACCTATGTGGAGGGCTCTGCCGTGCTCCCAGCTACAGACAGGGGAAGGAAAGTGCTGATCTTCCATCCCCTTGGCTTCAGCAAGGAACCTGCATTGGTCTTTTAGCCCCATGCTAATATACTCTGTGTGGAACCTTAGGCAGCAGCAGCAGCTCCTATCTGCAGCAAGCAGGAGGGGAGCCAGGGTCCTCTTTTGGCTCCCAGGCCACTGGTTGGGAATCACTGGTATAAGGTCTGAGGCCTTGTTTTTTTGACTAAGTTTAGGCCTAGTTCTTGGGCTAAGTAGTGGCAGCCATATTAGGAGAGACAGCACCCATAATCTAAGTAGAAGGTGGTCACATCAACACAGTCCTGAAACTACTTCAAGACAATGTAATATCAAGCTGCTAAAAAGGTGATACTATCCTAATGGTACCACTGCCAGATAAACAGATCTTAAGGTGCTTAAAGTAAACATTTTTGATAGCACTCTGTCTGGAAAGGAACCATTTACTAATCGTGGTGGTTATAAAACCTGTATTTCTCATTGTTTTGCCTTTATGGTACCCAATTTTCTATTGTTTATCTGAAATATTTCTGTCTGGTTCTTGATTGTTTCTGTCTGTTGCTCAACTAAGTGTGCACTATTTAAATCAATTAAGGTGATGGGATATGACTGGGTTAAAGCACTGTTGCATAATGGGTGAGGGTTGGTGTTTCATAGTACTTTAGCTTAAAATGGCTGTCTACACCTAAAACCTTAATTCGGCCTTGCTTAGTCCAAGCTAAGTAGTTTGAAAGCTAGTTTGAATTAAGCACATTTTTTTTAGTTTGAACTAACTTTTAGTTTGAACTAGCCACGCTTTTTTTAGTTCGAATTAACTTTTTAGTTTGAACTAAAAAAAGCATGGTTAGTTCAAACTAAAAGTTAGTTTGAGCTAAAAAATGCACTTAGTTCAAACTAACAACTAGTTTGAACGTATTTAGTTTGAACTAGGATACCTACATTGTGCTAGTTCCCAGTAAATATGCAAATAAGTTCAAACTAAGCAGTTAGTTCAAACTAACCAGCCAAAGCCTAGTGTAGACAGGGTTCAGGTTAGTTCAAATTAAGACTCCTTAATTCAAACTAATTTGCTAGTGTAGATATAGCCAAATGATTGGCTAAGGTGTAGCTAAGCAGGATCCAAGTTTTAACTGTATAAACTGATCTAATCCTAACTGGCCACCAGGAGAAGTTTATCTGTCTTTTGGGAGTGGTGAGCACTGCATGCTTAGCGAGTGCATTCTGGTTTTGGCAATTGTTAATAGACAATAAGGATATTACTGCGTAAGGCTCCTTCACTGGTAAAAGATCCTGCAGACCTACAGAGAATTAGACCTGTAGCCCTATGAATCAGGTAGGTGACCCTGGAAAGGGTGGCTACTTCAGCTAACCAGCAGAAACAATGAGAATCCTGTGGCACCTTAAAGACTAATAGATTTCTTTGGGCATAATTAACTAGGTTACATCCGGGGCTCTACAGACTGGAAATGGGTGACCCTAAGTCCTATAGTGTGAATTGACTATGGGTAGGTGCCTTTCCTCCGGAGCCCTAGAAACTGAAAGGGTGGGAGGGAGGGGGGCCTTCACCAAGTTATACCTTGAGCCCTACTGATTGGGGTAAAGGTGAGGAGCCCTAGTATGCGGGTAACAACTGAGGTTGACTCAGAATGAATACAGACACTGTCACCTATGTCAACCCTACCCGTCCTGCAGCAGCTGTCCCACAAAGTTCAGCAGTAACCACTCTCCTCACAATTATGAACTCCACTACCCATGGGTCACTGAGAGCAGACACCATCCCCCACTTTAAAACCTTGCTAATTTTTTACATGACTTTTCCTAATTCCCCAGCTTGGTGAGCACACCTGCAGCTCTCTTATTTTTGGGTGCAACTGTCCAGCTGAGTGTGCTAATGACATGCTCAGGCCTGGAGTAATCAAGAGATATTGGATCTCCTGGGCCTGTGGGAAGAAGAGGCTGGTACAGATATGTCCAACTCCAGAAATGTGGCCATTTATGAACAGATTGCACGCAGGAGGCAAGACCAGGGGTACACAAAGGCCCAGCAGCTGCGCAGCATGAAAGTGAAGGAACTGTAGTGGTACAACAGGAAAAGGTAGAGCTATCTGTTTTTTCCAGGAGGTACTTTGTAATCCTCTCCCAAAGGCTTCTAGGGACAGCAGACCTATTGCTTTCTTTGCAGTAGGATACTTCCCAGGCCAGTCAGCAATTATTTTGACAGGCACCATTGCAGTAAACAGCATGTGGGGCTGGGCAGCTTTAATATAACAACAGCAACTGTGCTCTCTACCTTTGTTATCCTTAAGAGAGAGAGATCTGTTAAAATCACTACTGTTTATGGAAAATAGTGCCAGTATTGAGCACCACTGGCCTACATACTTCGTTTCATGGAATTGAGAAATTTCCTCCTCATTACCCTCACCTTTGTTGGGATACATTTACTATGGGTGAACCATACTCAGCATGACTGGTGCGATGAGTGGCATGATGCACAAACCCTTTGCAGGAGAAGTGTCAATAGGCATGTCTTATCTAAAACTGATTGGGAGCAAAGAATAGGGTTCTCAATCTTAACTTTAGCTTTCCAGTTTGACTATACTGATGATATCTGTGCTTTATCTGTAGCTCCTCCCATTGTAGGTTGGAGGGAGGCAAATTTTTTCCTTTACATCACAGTTATTATGCAGGACACAGCAGGCAGCTATTACCATTTGGATATCTTTCTCACTGAGATCTAATTTTAAGAGGAAACTACACCAGTGCACCTTCAATCTACCCAAAGGTCATTCAGCTGTCATTCCATGCTTGCTGAGTCTGAAGCTGAATCTTTCCTTGGTGCTGTTGAGTTGGCTGGTGTCTGGTTTCATGATAAAGGAGAGTAAGGGGCAGGTTGGGACCTGCTGGATTATTATTGACATTTCAACATTGCCAGTGCCAATCTGCCCATCAGAAAAGAGGGTCCTTGCTTTTAGATTTCTCAATAGTCCTGCGTTCTTAAAAATGTGAGTAACATGCACGTTCCCTGACCAGCCAACACTGATGCATTGGTGGATCACCAGAAATGTTTCACCAGCTTCCATAATCATAAAAAAATAGCCTTTTCTGCTGAGGTACTCTGTGGCAAGGTGGACTGTTGCTGAAATAGGGATATGAATACCATCTATCATTCAACTGCAGTGCAGGAACCCCATTGCTGAAAATCCAACCATTATATCCTGCATACTGCCAAGAGTCAAAGTTCTGCACTGCATGAGATGACTAATGGTTTTAGCACACTTGCATGATGGCCATTACAGTGGATTTTCCAATTCCAAAATGATTTTCCACTGCCGGGTAGCAAACTAGATTGCAAGTTTCCATGGTGCAGTCACCATTCACCTCTTTCCTGTCAGTGAAACTCTCATTTTGGTGGCTTCCAAGGATAGCCAGGAATCTCTCCAGCGCTGCCTTCTGTGGCCCTGCACTTGTTAGCCAGGTCTGTCCCCACCCTGGCCTCACGTCAGGGCTTGTGATGGGGTCCTTGGAAGGCAGTTGTCCACAATGCCTATAACAGAGGAAGCCTACCCTTGTCATAAAGGAGGCTTTTAGAACCCCTTAATGCCATTCTGGACCTTTTATACAGGTGTCAGCAATTGCAAAATATGAACTCAGAAGTGTCAGAATTTATACCTCAATCATGTATGTTCTTACAGCAAGAATATTTATCATACTGATATATTCATATTTTATTAATAAATGTTTTTGGTTCTTGTTTTCATCTCTCTATTACCTTGTATCACTATTATAAAATACCAGCATTGGTAAGAGTATACTTATGGGATTGAGAACAAATCAGCTATAGAATGACTTCCATTTAAAAACAGCATTGACCTGTATGGACTGCTAGAGAACTATTTGACAGTAAGAGTTAACCCTTGTCAGCAGTATCTGATAAATGTGTGAGCTCACTATCTGCCTACACATTATGGAGATCCAAGAAAAAAAATAGCTGAACTTTTTTCCAATTAAACATGCATTCTAATATCTTCTCTATGTCGTAGACATCCTGGACATCAATGGATATTTTAGGAATGTAAACCAGCGGGCTGGCTTCCTCTGTGTTCTTAGGCTCATAGTTTTATTTGGACTATGTTGGCTCAGATGAATACCAGGGACGAAATCCTGACTCCATTGAGGTAAATGACAAAATTCCCATTCATTTCAATGGAGTCATTATTTAACTCTCAGCTCACCAGTCGTATGAATCATAAGCAGCAACACACAGGGCCAGATTCTTGAGCCCATTAAGGCTGTTTGACTCCTTTCTGGAAAATTTTAAAAGGGATAGCCACGTTAGTCTAGTCCAGTGAAAAAACAACAAGGAGTTGTGTGGCACTTTAAGACTAACAGATTTATTTTTTGCATGAGCTTTCTCCCACGAAAGCTCATGCAAAAAATAAATCTGTTAGTCTTGAAGTGCCACACAACTCCTTGTTGTCCTTTCTGGAAGCCAAGAAAATGCAGTTATTTGGGCTTGGACTAAAAAGACATATTTAAACAAGAAATTAACAGTTTCATCTAGCTATATAAATGTGCATACAGCTGAAAGTTAACCAATAGTAAATAAAAGCACCCATATTATCTCTGTCTGAATTTTTTGAACTCTCCAGCTTTTTAGAAATGGATCCTTTAATATGTAACTCAGTTGAATAAAATGAATGCAACTATCTTAAACTCTTCTGGTAGACACCATTAGAAAATATTTCAGACTGCTTCCATGTGATTAGTTCTTGAATGGAGTGATGTGACTTGCTTCAAATAACTGGCCTCTGCACTGGACATTATTTCCCTAGAATTGTCTTGTATGTTCCTCTTGACATTCATCATCCAAGCCCACTCCGCAAAAGCCCATATGCCTCTGGTTTGTTTTTCATTTTCATCTTTTATATTAACAATAACAACTTCAGTACAGGGTATTACCTGAGGATTAATGACTAGATGAGGTTAATGATCTTTGGTTCTGCCCTGAGCCATCAACTCTTCTTAGTCAGTCATTAATCCAAAAGAAATGCCCCAGACCTTGATCATTACTACTGAAATCAATACCAATCTAGTTATTGAGCTGATGAGTTCTAAGCAAGGTGGTTACAGTGTGATAACTGCATAGCTATGGGTAAATCAGGTCATTCCATTTTCCAATCTATTTTATATGTAAAAAGAATCCTTCTAGCTGACTAAAAGCAATTGGCTTTGTGCTCAACAACTCACCTACATGTTCTTACATTTCATAATAAAACACTACTCACCATGTCTTTGTGTGTAGTTACTGTTACTAGTGTTCAGAATTTCAGTAAATTCCTCATACTGTGTAATGAGTTTAGCATTATAGCACAGATACGGACATACTCTGTTGCTTTAAAAAACAAATATATTATTTCATCTGCCTTTTACATTTTGTTTGGAAAAGTTTGTTTACAGCAGGGTTTTATTCATTTTGGATTTGAAATGTATGATATGATAAAATTCACTGACCCGGTAGTTAGTGTTGTCTAGTGGATAAAGCACTGAACTGGGACTCTGGAGACTGGGAGCAGTCTAGCCGGTTCAGATGCTGACTTGCTGGGTGACCTTGGGCAAGTCACTTTACTTCCTTAAGCCTCTTCTCTTCCATCCATAAAAAGGGGATAGTTTATACTTCTTTTCATCTTTATAAAGCACTCAGATTACTGACAAAACCGTAACCTAAGAGCTAGGTGACATTATTAACGTTGTAGCTCAGCATGTCCAAAAGTTGTCTAGACTAGAGAATAGACTAGGAGAACTTTAAAGGGGACTGGGAGAAAGTCCATTCCACATTCTGAGTAAATCAGTGTCCAAAGGTAATCTGATCATCCTTTTCCGTCTCTTTTACATCAGCAGAATGCTACTTTCCATCATGTGCATACTGACACCATGTTCCCCACTTTCTCAGAATGAGCCACATGAGAGAAATTACATGGAAATTAAGGCAAGAAACTGAAACTGAACTAATTTCTTAAAAGGAAAATATGCATCTAGGAAATGGAGATGAAGAAGAAAACAAATATAGAGCTACATGTAGCTCATGTGTTCAGAATAAAATCAGTTCAGAGGTACAAGGATTGCATAATCAGGATAACAATAATACACATAAAATGAATAATCTTTAGTACTTATATAGCTCTTTCCATCTACTGATCTCAGAAAGCTTTACAAAAGTGAGCCAGTGTTATCCCCACTTAACAGATGAGAAAATTAGAGCAAAGTTTGGTTTTATGTAAACTTATTTACGTGACTTATGTAAAATGGCACCTTTTTACTTGATAGATCGGTGTCTGTTCAGAGTGGTACCTGCTTACTTTACTGACTAAAGTAAGATTTTTATTACTCCTTATCCCCATTAGCAGTTGAGAACAAATACGAAACTTAAAAATGATGCATAAGCCAGACTAGAATCCTGCTCATTGACAGAAGTGTTGTTCAGTTCAGAATGCAGAACCTTAGTCATTCTTTGTGTTTGAAATAGCTTTATTAGATTCTAGAGTGAACTGTAGGGCTGGCGCTTAGAAAGGACTACCCCTCTAGTTATAAACTAAAGCAGTGGGGTCTGGAAGCCACTGAGTGGCAAGTTTTACACAGCGAAACTTCCCTTTAAGCAATTTACTCAAAATCACAAACCAAATCAATCCCAGACTCAGGAACAGATCCCAAGGCTCATTATTCTTAGTCTAGTGTCCTTCCCATTGTATCAGATGGACAGGCCAATGAATCACTTTGTAGTAAAATATTGGATTGTCTCTTGGGAGACCTGGGTGTATGAGTGGCCTGGAGAAACTGCTCCACAAAAGAGTAGCGTTCAGTTAGATCACAGTGTACCCAATCCTAAAAACCCATGCTCATGATAACAGTCTCACTAGTTTTCAGATTTGGAGTCCGAGTGACATCTTGGCACTATGAGGGGAGGAAGTTCAAGAATAGTGGGCTAGATAGCAATCTTAGGAGATGAAGGTGCAGTTTTTGGTCACAAAAAAGTTCCATTGATTACAGTGATTAAAGGTTGCATGGTAAATCAATAGTATCGGGGGGCCGGCTAATGGTTACTGACCATCTTCTATAAATATCTGAAGGAGAAGGTGCAAGCTCTTATGATAAAGACAGAGCTAGATTAACCAGCCTCAGGGACCCTGACAAACCCCCATTGTGTCCTCACCCTCTGGCTGGGGCCCCCGCCTTGGGCCCCATCTCCCCACCATGGCAGCCTACAGGTGGGCCCTCACTGGGAGGAGGGGACTGGAGACAGATGGCCGTCCTGTCCCGGCCTCGCTCTGGCTGGTCTGTTTCCAGGGATGGGGCTGGCTGGTGCATGGCATGGCCTCCAGCATAGCTCCCTCAGGGCTATGGGCCCTGGAAGGCCACATGCCAGCCATCCCTGCCCCTCAGGTAGAGCAAATGTGTACTGTCCCAGCCTGCCTTGCCCTGCCCTTGGGGTGGCCCAAAGGCAGGGTGGGTCGGGAGCGTGATGTGTGGCTTCTGGTCCCAGAGGACCCCATCCCCTACCAGCACCAGCAGGACAGGGGTTTTCACAGTGCTCCACCATGCCCTGGCGGCACTGAGCAGGGTGGTGGTAGGGATTGGATCAGGTAGGAGCCTTAGGGACTGGATCCTGGAGTCCCCTTTAGGTTGGGGCCTGGGGGTTCAGGTCCATAGCCCTGCATTAATCCAGCCCTGGATAAAGATAGGTGGGGGAATCACAGAGGGCCTACAAAGAAATGCTGAGGTGGATTATGACTATGACTTGATGGCAGGGCTGAAATCTACCACTAGAAACATATAAACAGAATGTCGTATTCTAAAAATGAAAGTTATCTGAGATGGAAAAATGGCTATAGGGCCAAATCCTGCCTCAATTTATATCTAAGTCAATGGGATGTACATGGGGTGAAAGAATTTGGCGTGTTGTTTTCCAGCTGATGAATCTATGCCTTTGCCCAGGCTTCATCTAGGACATCAAAGCCTATTGCTTCCCATGCTGTCCTCTCCCCTTAGTCAGTGCTGGCAGGCGTGATCCCCCATTTAGTTTTCTTCTTTCTCCCACTCCCATGCCAAGACCACATTTCCTGCATTACCCATAAAGTATGCATGGAATTACCTTCCACACAGTTAACAAAGCTACCCCCTTGTCTTCATTCATAGTTCTCCTAAAATGTTGATTCTTCCATGATACCCACTAGTTGTCAGTTTATAACCGCCATCACCACCACTATGAAAAAGTGACTCAGTTAGGCCAGTTTAGCACAGCTTTATGTAGAGAGCACAACTAATCAAGCTGGCTGTATCGGCCCTAGCACGCTCAATATTCACTCCACCATGGCAACAGTAATCTGGAAATGTGTTTGACTAGCCACCAGCTCTGGTATTCTAGTACAAGGATAGCATTCTCTTCTAGCCATCAGGGAGACATTCAGATAGTATATTCCGTAAAGCCATTTAATACTGAAATTCTATGCAGTCCATCATCACAAGAGAAACCACTCTGTCTGTCATGAGATCACATGCAATACATAATCATGTTCCCAAGTTTGGTAAAAAGCTACTTTCTGTTAGGCATGGTCTTATCTGGATTTCCCTACACAAATGCCTCTTCTAAAATGAGTATACTGAGGCAACCCCAAATTTCATCACGCAGTTTCAAAAGATGACAGGTAGAAGCTTCAGGACCTTGCTTGCTGCCTCCCCTCATATTTTATGGCTGATCAGCCTTTTTGAGGAAGAGAAGGCTTTCCTTTAAAGGAGTTGACAACCTAATCAACGCATTTGGTTGAGCTCTTGGCTCTAATGTTCCTAAAGTTGGAGATAATATACAGGTAGTCCTCACTTAGTGACCGGGTTCCGTTCCTGAAACCTGGTTGATAAACGAATTGGTCACTAAACGAGGAGCAGCCCTTACCGGTATTTCAGGCATGTACTTTACTGGTAGTGGGTTTTTCAACCATCGGTAGATAGTTTTAATGTCACCTTTGCATCATTTATAACATTTTAAATATATATTTTAAATGTTTTAAGCTCTAATGTACTGAACTTAGTTTGCATAGTGTACTGTAAATATAGGTAATCTGAGAGAGTTGATGCGAGTTCTTGTACATTGCCATAATACCAACTCATCAGAGAGCTGGTCATAACTCTGAGGGGTCACTAAACGAGTAGGTCACTAAGTGAGGACTAGCTGTACAAGGTTAAGCACCTATTCTTTATCCAGGTGTGGTAGTGACAGTTGGGGCTCCAGCTGTGTGAGATAAACAGAAACTATGTTAGGACAACTGGAAGAAGTTCGGAGAAAGACTGCTGGAACTGACTGACAGGCAAACACGGTAGTCTGGGAAAACTGTGTGAAAGAACTGGTGTCAAAGTGGTACATATTTGGCACATGGCTACACTGCAGTCAGAAGGTGTGATTGCAGCTTGTGTAGACATATTTGAGCTATGTTTGACTGAGCTAGAGCTAGGCTAGCTATACGAAGAATAGCAGTGAAACCTTGGCAGAATGAGCATCAGTCAATCAATGTACTCAGGGACCTGTATGGGGTTGTACTGAGCCAGATAGCCTAGGGGTTCTCAAGCTTTTTAGTTCTAGGGCCTTCCTAACATACTATAAAAACACTACAGTCCAACTGAACCGCAACAAAGGTTTTCTTTACCCCTTCCATGGCAGGTCTTGGGCTTTGACTTTCCGTCCTCTGCCCTTTCCAGTCTAATGCTGGCCCTGATTGGCAGACTCCCTGAAATCTGCTCGTGGCCCTCCAGGGGGCTATGGACCCCTACCTGAGATCCACTGAATTGCCCTTGCTAAATCCAAAATTTGCTGGAGTATGTCTACGTGAGCTGGAGCCTGCAATCACACCACCTGATTATAGCATAGACATATGCTTAGGCAAAGTATTCCGGCACTCAATACATCTCACTATCAGAAATTTTTTCTCATATTCAGACTGTCTCTCTTACTTTCATTTTGTTGCTCGTAATTATAATTCCACTTACTTCACTATCCTTCATGTTTAGCCCTTCCAGTTCTAGCTAAAAATGGACCAAGAGCAGACTGTATACAGATCCCCAAACCACTCTCCCAGGCAGATCTGCCCCTTAGAGATATACATTTGACTAACAGAAAAGCAGTTGGTAAAAGTTTAGCAGTCATGGTCATGATTATAGCACTACATCAAAACCTGCAGGTAGGAGTAGGGATCCCTTAGGTAGAAAAAAATATTGCAGCTGTTTCTCAGTTTTGTGCATAGTTTTGTGTGTATTTTATTTCCCTAACTTTCTATCCAAGGACCCTCTCAATAGCTTGCACAGTGGCTCTTGATATTACGAAGGATCTCATCTATCTCTAGTTATCTTACTGTTTTTACCAATACTACCATCTTAAAATTGTTTTGAATATTGCATAAAAATAGCCTTTGGGAGTTTTTTAATACTTGCTGAGTTTCTTAACGTAAAACGTGATTAAGATACTAATTAAGGTGCAAAAAAAGGCTGTGCCTAAGTTAGAAGGCAGTGCCTTGAGCAATGAAAATGGGAGATAAAGAAAAGAAACAGGAGCCAGAAAATCACCAAAAAGAAAAAGCAGCACTCTTCAGCAAATGAAATATTTAAATTGATTTCTGTGTTGTTAAAAATGTAAAGTGTGAGCATAAAAAATAATAACCAGATCTTATGGTCAAGACTTACCACAGTTCCAGTTTCCGCTGCGCTATACTGTGTCTCTTCTTTGGTGTCCCTTGTCACAGCCCCTCTGCATCCTCCTCACCTGCTTTTGAAAGCAGGACACGGAGCTAATCCCATTAGGGTAGCCACAAAGGGTGGTGGGTTGCTGTGACCCTCCCCTTCCTCTCCCTGTGCCAAGAGTTTGCCCTGTTTCACCTGCTGGCAGTGCCTCATCCCTGGACTAAGTCTGGATCGTCCCCTCGCCACCCCCCTTTGATTTTCTGCCTCAGGCTCTCTCCTGTCCCTGCCCCCTGGTTCATTATCACCCAGACAAGTAAAATTCTGGCCCATTTTCATGCAGTGTCCACCCACCTCTAATTTGCCCATTTTTAGCCCCTTTCAAAGGGTGGGTAATAGAATGTGACTCCAAGCGTGAGGGCATGGCTTCAGCAACTGATACTGAACATGCTCAGTCCAAACTTGTCCAAAAACATGGTAAGTCTCAGTTTGTGAGGCTACAGAGGCACCCAAACACCCTGAAGCACAATCGCTGACTAAGCTTCTCACAGGGTAAAGTGGAACTGCATTGTTTCTACTGAGGCCCTTGGCTAAATCAGTGGTTCCCAACATTTTCTCTTCTGTGGCACACCTTGCTACCTTTAATTAATTTGAGGCACACCATCATATTGTTTCCAAATGAACTCATTAATATTCATGAGCCAATGAGCCAATTCAGAGCTCTTTGAGTAGTTTTTCAAAAAATTTTGTGGCACACCTGCTCAGGCCCTGATGGCACACCTGTGTGCCGTGGCACGCTTGTTGGGAAACACTGGGCTAAATGCTGATCTGTTACCCTCAATAAGCATATACCTAAATTAACCTAAATTAACATAAAATATTAATTATAAGAAACCAGTTTTTACAATAAAACAGAAAAAATGAAAAGCTTGCTTGAATCATCTTTATTTTATGACACTCCATTGGACTGCACAGACCACTTAAAATATCAGACAGAAACCAAAAAAGCCAAATGCAGTCCAGTACTACACATCTGAGAATGTCCACATTTCCACTGATTCCCAGTAAACTTATCTACAGTATCCAGGTGGCTACAAGAGAAAACAGATGGATAATCACTGGGGCAATCAGAATTGACATTACACCCCCCCCAAACACATGAAATGGAGTTCAGCACTCTTCATACTTATCTAGTAAGCATGAAATCACTTTGTCACAGGAAAAATATAACATCTCAGAAATATGTTTTTGCTTAAACAGTGAAAGAATTGGATTATAAAACATCACAATAAGACACTACAAGGTATTTTTGTACTATTAAAATGTGTCTTGAGCAATGCTATGGTATTTGCAATGTTTATTCTCATATGAATGGCTTGGCAGACCATATTTTGATAAAATTTCTTGGTTTTGAAGGTGAAAGTTTGATTCTTCACATGTTGTCTGAGTAAAAGGTCCCACCTACCTAATGTGAAATGTAGTTGTAGCTGTGTTTGTCCCATGATACTATAGCAACAAGATGGGTCAGAGAATATCTGTACTTGGATAAACTTCTGTTGATGAGAGACAGTAATGGATTACCACACAGATGTATGGGGCCCATGCCCAGAGGCCCACCAGGATGTGGGGGCCTTCCACTGTGCTGGCACTAGGGGAAGTGGGGCAGGCCAGCCCAGAGGCCAGGCTGTGTGCTCCCACCTTGCCTCTGGGCCAGCCAGTCCACCCCTGGGGGCAGGGCACGCAGCCATGACTAGTCCGTCTGCTCCAGGGGTGGGACTGTCTGGCATGCAGTACGGCCTTTGGCATGGCCTTCAGGCTACATCAGAAGCTATACCATGTGCACCAGCTGGCTCCACTGCCTCTGGGTGCCGACCAGCCATGCCACAACTGGCCTCTGGCCCCAGGGCAACCCCAGCAGTGGCCCACCCACAGAGGCCCAGAGCTCTACACTGGTGGGAGCCACCAGTGGGGGAGGTCCAGGGGCCCTACAACCCCTAATCCACTCCTGGTGAGAGAAAGAAACTTCCAAGCCTACAGAGCTCTTCTTCAAAAAGGGCTGTGTGTAAATGAAATTTTGGTGGGGAAAACTCCATCTTTCTCTTTCCTTCATTTAGTAAAAATGTGTTTTCCTCCATTTTTGTCTCACATTTTTCCTTCTGCTTCTCCCTTTCTTCTTGGGGCTGTGAGACAGGGGAGGCTTAAGGATTGCAAAGAAGGGGAAGAATTCCTGCCTGACTTTCTCTAACATTAAAGCACTTTCTCTCACTTCTTATTCCCTCATCCCACTGGAAAAAAATCCAGTGTTTCTTTCTCTCACTTCAAGAGAGAGTTAGAAAGTGACTGAAAGTGTTACTTTAAAAGACGTGAAATTGTTAGTCTCTCACTGCAATGTGTTTTACATTTTCCTCATTTTGGGGGGTGGGGGGTGGAGGTCAGAGTATTTTTCCATCATTTTATTTTTATCTCGGTATTTTTCCATCATTTTAAACTGCAAATAAGTGAAAATTTCTATTTTAAAAGAAGGACAGTCAAAACTGAAGTTAATTAATTAAAAATATCATTTTAGAATAAAAATGCCCACCAGCTCTACTAATTTTATTTATAATTTAATTAAGCACAGAGATATTCAACCTTTTTTTGAACTTTTTATTACACTTTTCCCACAAAACAATGTTCAGCCCACTCTGAACTTGGGATTTATTCAACTTGTCCCAAGAAGAATTTCCCCAGCGTGCCATGGGATACTGCCTCCAGGCAGGGGAAACCTGCCTATCTCAAAGACCAAGGTAATCTATGACCATGCATCCAATTCCAGTTGGACCAGCATGTCTTGTGACCAACGACCCCACAGCCAGTAGTCACAGAATGACCAGTCTTCTATTCTGCCCACAGAGACTGCAGGATATCCACCTGCCATCATTGCTGCTGTTGTGAGGAAGAGTTGCCAAGCACGGAAGCAACACAGAGAAGACTCCACAAAGTCTGGTTAGGAATTGTGCAGAATGGAAAAACTGATAGTTTTCTAGGAGCAAAAGGTATGGGACTGAACTGATGAATTGCTGGAAGGGGAAGAAGCTTATTTAATCCAGGAAATGACATATGATCTCCCAATGAGATAGAAAATGTTTAGGGTGTGGCTCATAAAAAGTCATTGACATCACAGACTTCACCATATACTACAGGCTCTACTTGGCAAGGCCCTATTTCCTCTGTTGCTGAAAACTTCCGGACAACCCATCTTATCATGAAGTACTCCAGTGGTAAATATCGTCCATTTCTGTATCATATTGTGTCATACTGCATTGTACTGTGCTCATACCTTCACCTCAGTAAAGGACTCTATGAACCACTTCAGTTGCACTGAATCCCATAACATGAAACTTCAGTGGGGCAGAAGGCCTTGTGTTTCCCCTACAATTGGGGTGACATTCAACTCTGAGGAGAAGGCAGTCAAGAGGCCTATACACCATTTAATCCC
Source organism: Podocnemis expansa (assembly GCA_007922195.1). NCBI lineage: Eukaryota > Metazoa > Chordata > Testudines > Podocnemididae > Podocnemis > Podocnemis expansa. The sequence continues at coordinate 48,702,911 of ML681990.1, read as the reverse complement.
ACTAAGGCCTTAAAACAGAATTTAAGTGAGACTTCAGTGGTGGATAAAAGATGCTGTGCTCTGCAAAGGATGAATTTTACTGTGATGGGGTGTCCACTGCATACAGGACTGGAAGGGGTTAAGGTGGTCAGGTAGGCCTATTAACTCCACAGGCTACACCTGAAGAAAGAGCCAGGGAGCAGAAACTGCAAGCAGGTTCTGCTGTGCAGGAACAGGCAGGGCCTATAAAGCCAGGAAGCTGGCAACAGCTGAGGACTGTTGTTGGGAAGAAGGTAGTTTCTTTCTAGGAAGAGGGAGGAATGTCTGAAAGTTGTATAGACTTGAAGGCTGTACTCAGCCTCTGGGAGGAGAGTTGCATGATAGTACATCCAGAGCAAGGAGAGGAACTCAAGAGTTGCAAGCAGCAGTCTAGGAGCTGAGTGAGAAAAGCCCACAACTGCAGTGTGTACAGTCCCTGGACTAAAGCCTGGAGTAGAGGGTTGCCCTACTAGTCACTAAGGGAGTGGTATAGACTGATGGGACAGTAAACAGGAAGACTGCCTGGGTCACTGGTATTGATGGAAATTGAAGGGCTGTACCTCAAAGAGGGGGAATGCTAAGTGACCTAGCCAGAGAGCTGAGTCTTGAAGAGGATGCTGAAGTTCCTGAGACAAGAGAGGAGATCCAGACCTCAGATGTCCCCATTGTGAAAGCATGTGACTATGGGAAGGGAAGTTGACCTCAAGAGCTAATCTCCATGGTTACTGGGAGTAGGTGCTAGACAAGCAATGAATGGTACATCTGGTGATATTCCTCTTAAGACTGTAAGTATTTTATAAAAAGAATGATTAGTAATATTGCCAGAGCCCCAAGATAAAAATGGTTTTGTGTATCTTTTGAGCTAGTTAAATTATAGGGCAGTAATTATAGTACCAAGTAAAAAATAGACCAGTAACACAAACTTCAAACATTTTTTCAACAACTGATATCAGATAGTCTTTCGAAAGCTGTATAAACACAGTCTAAATTCACTTAGCTATTTTCTTTACCCAGAATAGTATAACTATATAATTTTGCAGCTGAGAAGCTGAAATGCTTCTGATACACTGAGGACCATGTGACACTGACTCAGCTTTACACAGTACGTTTTCTAATTTCATCTGACTGAAGATCTGTTGATATGCTCCCACCCTGCAGAACAGAAATGTGCTTTCAGATGATATTATTACATGTAAGAAAGGCCACTTATCTTCAGGTAAGACAAGTGGCAGGGTACAATTTGTCTTGCAAAGACAACAAGGCATTTTGGACTGCAAAACAAATAAAACTAACAATCAAAGCCTACTTACCAAGCTTCAGGAGAAATTATTGTATGAATACTGACCCGTGGAACTGTGGGTTGTGACCTTCTGCCACAGCTATGAAGCTAGACCTGTATTTGTAACAAGCATGCTACTGGTTCCAATTTTATCTGGGCTCTGGCAGTGGTATGTGCTTGTGAATATACAACAAATGCAAAATATCTGAGCCAAGCTCTGCCCTCAAAGAGTTCAGAACAAGCCAAAAATGTTTTTTCTTTTTCCAAATGGAAGCATGTAGTCCTTAAGAGTTTTTAGTAGACCTACCAGCCCCTACCACAATGTTACAAATGGTCATAGTTTATTTTCTGTAATAATATAGCTGTATAGACTGTGGCAACATAATATAAAACAGAAGACTATGGAGGCCTATACCTCAGAAGGCTACCTCGGGTATATTTATATCATACGTATAGTCTAGTTTAATTTTTTGTTTCAAGCAAACCTTATTGCCTAAAATGTCAACAGGTAATTTTTCCATGGTTGTGTATGTTGTGGTGGTATGTTGGGTTTTTTCTGACAGATGGCACTAAGTATAAGTAATGCGCCTTTTGTGATGGAATTCATTTCACAGAGTTTACATGCTTGACTTGCTGAGATCCAAAGGGGCAGCTGTGTTAGTCTAGTTCAGTAAAACGAACAAGGAGTCCTGTGGCATTTAAAAACTAACATACATTTATTGCATGAGCTTTTGTGAGAAAATCCCACTTCATCAGATGCTTTGAAGTGGGATTTTTTTCCCATAAAAGCTCATGCAATAAATACACTTGTTTTTAAGTGCCACAGGACTCCTTGTTTGTTATACTTAACTTGCTGTGATTGAGGCGTAGGAAAATATTTTATCCTTATTTGGGAATGGCAATGACTCTACTTTGTAAAAATTAAGTAAAATGCTTTGTGAGTGCATTCTCTCCTCAGTTTAGCTTCTTAATTCTTGCTGGCATTCCAGAAAATCTGTATGCATCAGTGGGGAGTATGCTGGAAGCTGCCTGCCTTTGTACTGGCTTCTCCACAAAACTATAGAGACTTCTCAGCATGTCTGTAACTGCAATAGTGTGTATGAGGGGATGGGTATAACAGCTTGGCTACTGAGAAGCTGGCATCATCCATATGTATTTGTGTGTACCCATAGCTATCAGCATAGACCAGTGCAGCCACCCCATGCAAAATGATACTCTTGGCAGGAAAAACTAGTCACAACTGGTAGAATATGGTTCATAGTGGTGACATTTTTTGCAGCATATTTGTTCCATTAAGGAAAACTGCTACCACTTGTTCTACGTTTTTTTTTTTTTCTTCCACTTGAGTCTTCTGGGTTACATTGACATGGCTGTCAAAATGCCTGTGTCCAGACTACAACATAATTTATACAACTAGTAGCACCAAGGAACTATACTGATACAGAAAAATGGCTCAGAAATGTTGTGTAGATGCACTGTTAGAGGTCAGTATAATCACATTAGATGTAGTGTGGCATGCTATTTGGAGAAGGTTTATTTGTGTTAAAAACATCTGGCTGGGTGAAATAGTTATAACAAGATGGGCACTATAGTCCAGTGGCTAGACAACCAGGAGACATGAAATCTATTCCTGGTTTTTTCACTGACCTGCTCTGTGACCTTGGGTAAGTCACTTCACTTCTCCGGGCTTCCGTTTCCTTTCCCTCGCTTTCTCTGTCTTGCTTACTTGGACAGTGAACTCAGCTGGGCAAAGACCATCTCCATAAGTTTACACAGTACCTAGTATTACAGGGTCCTGATCTTGGTCTGTGCTTCTAGGCCAGGGGGTGGCAACCGTTGCCAACCCCTGTGCCAGCCCTGACCATTGCACCCTCAGTGGTTGCAGGGGGTGGGGCCTAAAGGGGGCAGAGCCAGGCCACTGGTTAGGGGCTGGGGCCAGCTCTTGCCCTCACCAGCAGGCAGCCTCTGGGTCCCAGCTATGGCCACTTCTATCCCCGCGGCCTCTGGGTCTGGCCAGAGCTGCCTCTTGTCCCCAGTGGCAGGCAGCTTTTGGCTCCACAGTCAGAGCTGGAAGGGGGGGGGGGGAGAATAGGGCCAGCTGGGGGCCATGCGCTGCAGCTTCTGCTGGCTTGACGCTGCGGAATGCAGCTCGTTCTGCCTAACCACGCAGCGCTGGGGGAGTGGGGCCAGGGGGGAAGCCTAAGGGGTGCTGTGTGCCGCTCAGGCTTGGCTCCCATGGCGTTTTTGGCATAGGTGCCGAGGGTTGCTAACCACTATTCTAGACCCTACTGTAATACCAATAAATTATTACAAATACAATAATGTTTGAAATACAGTGGGGGGGAACCCGTTCTGGCTAATGCACGCTCCAATCATGTTCCCCAAAGCCAACAAGGTAACGAGTGGGACTCAGTAACGCGCGGTGCCTACAACCGGAAGTTGGCCGGTGAACAGAAACATGTGAAGTGAGCCTTTTGAGCGCTGCCTTTTAATTTTCATCAGCATTGTGGAAAGACGTGTCACGCTTGTTTTGGGTCCCTAGCTGCTGGTTCTGCACTGCAGGCACTGATGTGTGCGCTGGTCAGCGCTTGTTGCTGTGCACACGCAGCTTAGAGGAAACGTTGGACATGTGCCTTGTTTAACACGTGGCCACAGTGGCTTGTCCACCAACACCCGTGCATTAACAGGTCCCCACTGTACATTTATTATAGTGACTCCAGTGTGCTCTAAAAATAAACATACATTTTGGGAGGTTGTCATACAGCATCGGAACAACAGTCCATTGAGTGGAAAATCTTGTGTTTGACAGGGGCTAGCACCTGCCAACTGTTTCAAAGGAAAATGTACTGAATCCTGCATGAAGCAGTAAATGGGGCATTACTCCCCCCAGGACTTGAAATTTGGTGTTGGGAAATTTGTGGGGGTGCAGGGGGGAAATCCCTGAAATGGCATAATCTGCTTACAGTGCAAGTTTCTTCTTACCCAGTTAGAGAGGTAAAGGTTATTGTGTTATGTACTGAAACATGAGAATTCACTGCCCTGTCACATTTACTATTGTAATTCTGGGTGTGTTCTTTCTTCAGGCAGTGATGGAGCTCCAGCTCAGATGGGTGGTGGTGGGCGGGGAGGGAGGGAGGGAAGCAAGGAGTCCTGTGGCACTTAAAGACAACCAGATTTCTTTACTGCAAGAGCTTTCATGGGAAAAAATCCCCCTTAGTCAGACACTTTGAAGAGGGGGAACTCATCCCATTCTGTAAATTCCCCCTTCTTCAAAGCATCTGACAAAGTGGGATTTTCTCCCATGGAAGCTCATGTGATAAATAAATCGGGTTGTCTTCAAGTGCCATGGGTCTCCTTGCTTGCTTTTTTTTTTTTTTTTTTTTGCTGGACTAGAATAACCCGGCTGCCCCTGGGGAACTTGCTTCAGGGGTGTCTTTCTGTTGTCTTCTCAAGGCATCATGGAAGAGCCACTTTTCTGGAGTGCATTATAGATCCACAGCACACTAGGGGTGTTAACAAAGGCCTTGGTTTCAGCACGGCTAGTTGTTTAACAGAAGAAAAAAAGAGAGACCACAGGCCCCCTTTAAGTTTCCTTTTGTAAATACACAACACTATCCTGCAGTAATTGCCCCAGGCTCTGCACCAGCGCTGTGGTGCAATGCAGGAGGCTGGAGCATTACTCCTGTCCACTGTGGTGTGTGACTGGAAACGGGGCCTAGCCCAAAATCCTCAGTCCCAGCCCCCCAGGGCCCTTGCAGAAAGTGAGCTGTACCTCCCTGGCCCTATTGAAGCGGGGGACCCACCAGCTGCCCCCTGAGGAGTGGGGTGCAGATGTGGGGGCCGGGTCCCCCGGAGCTGTGAGCGGCAGGGCGGGAATGTTCCCGCGCAGGCTGGAGGAAAAGACGGGGGGGAGGCCAGCGTTTGCCCCAACTTTCTTCCGAGGCCGGGCCGCAGGCTCCCCACACCTTGCCGAGCCTGGGGCATTGTTTGCACACCTCGTCCCTTCTGCTTCCGGGCCGGGCGGGGATGATTTGCTGCAGATGACATCAGCCGTGGATGCTGGCAGCGCCGGGATGCGCCGGGTCCCCTCCTCCTCCTCCCCGGGTCCCAGCCCTGCACCGTCTCGGTATAAAAGCGCCGCCGCCTCCCCGCCCGCCCTCACTCGCCTGCTGCCGGCAGCTCGGCCGCGCCCAGGAGGGAGCCCAGCCGCCCCCTGCCCCCAGCAGCCGCCAGCGGAGCAGGAGAGGGGCCGGCGGGATGGCGACCGTGGTGCTGGAAGCGGAGCCGGACCCGTCCTGTAGCCTCCCCAACCCCGCCTCGCCCTCGCCCTCGCCCAGCCTCTCGCACCGCTTCCTCGACAGCAAATTCTACCTGCTGGTGGTCCTCGGCGAGCTGGTGACCGAGGAGCACCTGCGCCGGGCCATCGGCAACATAGAGCGCGGTAAGCCCCGGCCCCAGCCCTGCCCGGCCACGGGAGCCCGCCCTGCGGCGGCTCGCAGCGCCCCGATGCCGCCGGCGGAGCGAGGCGAGCAGCCCCTCCCCGACGCGGCTGGCGAGGCGTGTCCCCGGGGCAGAATCAGCCTTTTCCTCTGCCCTCATTGCCCTTGTTTCAGACGGAAAACGGGGGGCAAGCCGGGCTGCCTCTTGGGGGGTGGTGCTGGTTCTGACTCCTGCCCGCTCCGACCCACCCACGCCGAGCGAGGACGCCCAGACATAAAGGCTGGCGGACAGACTGCAGGCATCTGTCTCGTGTGCAACCCAGCCGCGATCTGGGAGTCTCGGTGCAGTGCCCCGAGACACCCAGGTAGCCAGTCCAAAAAGCAGCAGCAGCAGCAGAGACGAAGGAGCCAGCTCTGCACTGCCTCCCCCGCACAAAGCGCTGCAGTTGGCTTTTGCTGCACCCACCAGGCTGAGACACAAGGCAGGAGAAAGAAGGCGACCTGAGCCTCGCCCCACTGCAACAGATTGCCACTTTTTAACATTGCTCCTCTTCTGATCTCCCGCTCCCGCACCCCCACCCCCTTCCTCGCCATTTTTACTGCGCTGTGTTAGTGGTTTTTTCTGCAGAGGTCGTTCCGGTCTTCTGCAGCAGCAGCAGCAGAGCCTCTCTCACTTTCCTTCTTCCCCTCTTGGTGCTGCTGGAGTCTGTCTATCCACAGAAACCGGCTCGTGGGCGTGGTGCAGTCCGCACTGCGGTCCCTATGGCAGCCCATAGCGGACAAAGGGCGTTCACACATCCAAGAAAAAACACATAATAAAACAAATGGTGGGGTTTTTTTTTCCAAAAAAACCTAAGAACTGCAAGCCCTGCGTTTCCTCACCGCAAAATAAAATCAAAGGGATTTGGGGAGTCGTACTTCTGAACAGCAAGCAACCCCTGATCAGGAATGCAGCAACTGCTTCTTTTGTTTCTAACTTTCAGCAGAAAGAGTTTTTTTGTTTGTTTGTTTGTTTGCTTTAGAGAATTGTATAGAAATAGATTCCATAGAAGGCAAACACAAAAGATTAAAGTGATTCAGTTTAAATATATGAAAATCTTTACATTATCCAGCCACAGGCTGCTGCTATGACTCAGTTTATTTGCGACATTTTTCAAAAAGTCACAACTCCATCAAAATAAGTGAAAATCGTAGCTTCTGAACAGATTCTTGATGCTGTTTCTAAGTAATAGACTTCAATTTATTCTAAGAATGCTATGAGTGCCCAATATTGATAAGCAATACAAATACAATCATTTCTAGATGCTGTAGCCTGTTACATTTCTAATTTTTTTTAACGAATGTATTTTGTTTTGGGCTGATGAGGGTAGATAGTTCAGAACATTTCCATTGTCTCAGAGAGAGAGCGAGAGTGAGCTTTAAACAGTGAATTTGGTTACATGTCTGGTTTGTAGGTGTGGTTCAGCAGTCCCAATAGGACTTAATTGTCTCTTCCTATTGTTGCTTCACCGCTCACCATCTGCTTTAGTTCATTATTTTTTTTGTGAATTTATTTTTTTACTCCATTCTGATTAAGGATTAGCTAGTCATAGCTAACCATCTTTTAAAATGACCTTTTTTCTTTATAGCTGCCATTGTCTTCTAGTGAAAGCTGCCGATGCTGGTGCTCTGTAATTTAGAGCCACTTGGTCATTATATTGTACTAATTTTACCTAAGTTCTGATTGAGCTAAAGCTGAGTTGGCTGCATTTTAAATCAAATTATTAATAATTAATTGAGCAAACGGATGTGTCTTCTTCCCTCAAGACATCTGATGTCATCCTTCCTCTGAAGAAATCCTCTTCAGGCACTTGAAGCTTCTGCTGTGCAATTCCTGCTGTACATTTTCCATTGTTTCCACTTATACTCTCAAAGCATAGCATCTTTTAACATTTTAGATACTTACAAGCAATGTTGTGGGCTGTCTACCCATCATTTTGGATTAGAAGTCACCTCGCTACCTGCAGGTGGCATATGATCTGATTAGGATTCAGCTGCTGGAGATATCACTGATGAGCAGCTGCTTTGTTCTGGATTAACACACTGGGGGAGTCTGTAGTTGTATGTCTGCAGAGTGAACATGGGCTTGCTGAATTTCTTCTCTGCGGAAAGCACGCAACTATCCGGAAAAAACAGTCTATTCCAAAACCATCTATTCTCAACAAGGCCTTCAAGAGTTCAACGTGTCTCTTAACTCTTCTTTGGTGTCTTGTCTGGTTAGTCTGTTGAGCATCATCATTGAAGACTTTGAATTCTTGAACAATATTGAAGAGAAACAGATATCAGAGAAGATGTTACCTGCTGATCTACATCTGTGGGTTAGTTTTACACAGCCTGGACAATTGCAGATTTATTTGTTTTAAATTTTATGAAGATGGTGCCTCGCTGTGAGTTTACTGGCTGTATTTTTAAATTTGGAAGCATTTCTTCTGGATAATGATTGGTTTGAAATTGTAGTCTTCTAGTGGGCTAGGGTTGCTTTCTGACATGCCAGAAAATGGCTGCAAGATCTATCCACTGGGTCAGCACACAGTCGGAGCCTTGTGGGCGTGCCCATTCTGCTGTATAATTAGTCCAGGAATTAACAGCAACTGTATTCCTAATATCCCAGAAAGAAGGCATGAGTCCAGTTCCATTGTTCTGCCACTGATTACATGAATCACAATAAATATAGCTTTTAATTGTCCTTGGGTTATGGTTCCAGATCTACCTCCACATCACTTAAACCTGATGTCATCACCTTTTTACTACTTGAAATGTGATGGTCATATCAGAAATGTGGAATCATGGACCTTCGAGCACAAAAATGCAGTTTAAGATGAAAATAACTGCATATCATTATGCTTCCAGCATTTTCTTATCTTGTGTTTTGCACACTGGCAGACTGAGTGATCTGGTTCTATGCAATAAATACTGTAACACCCTCAATTTAGGCATAAATCCACACTTTGCACATTTGCACAAAAAGATGTCCATGCATCGAGTGATGGCAAGACAACATCTATGTCCTTGAACATCACTGAATCAGAGGCTGTGTCGCTGAATGGGGCTACCAAATGCTTGTAGTCTATCCCAAAGCAGCATCTTTGCTCATCATTCAGGGCTTATCTGAGATTAGGACTTGTTTTGTCACCATTTCTTAGCTTCATGATTCATGTCCCATGTACATCTACAAAAAGCATTTCTCTGATGAGCTGCTTATCTGGATGATGTTTGATTCTGGGTATGATATTACCTTTAAGATGTTTGGTTTTTGGTTTTTTTTTGTTTGTTTTTTTAATATTAACGCATGGAAGCCATTAAATATGAGCACTGTTACTGTGTTGCTCCCAAACTGACTCATCAGAAATACACTGCATGACCATGAAGCTTCTAGTAAATGAAGACTGAAAGACTTGTAGCAGAGGGTGACATCCAGTGCCTACATAAAAAGATATTTGTAATTCAAGTGATGAGTCTGTCCCCCTGTTGTTCAGCTAAGTAATTTAGTTATGAAATTATTTTCATCAACTTACATAATTTTCCATACATTTTATATTTCTAAAACTTGTATAGCATTTAAAATTGCAGTTATTCTATTATAGAGTGACCTACATCAATATCAGACACATGGATAGTGTGGCTGGATGGCTGGAAAACTGTCATAAAGATCTTTATGAAAATTCATCAGAATCAGCATTCCTATGATAAAACAAGCAGTCTGGTGGCACTTAAAAGACTAACAGATTTATTTATCACATGAGCTTTCCTATGATGTCACTGGTGGTACAAATTAGCTACTGGATCTAAATAGAAAGTTAAATTCTCTCCTCCCTGCAGAATCACATTGAAACAGGAGAAATAAACCCATGTTTCAACAGATTTGAAGCTGCAGGAAAACATATAGTTTTCTCTACAGAGTAAGGGCCTGTGGATTTGTCGGGGCAAGGCTGTTGAAATGTAGCTCCTCAAATTTGCATGGGAAATCCAGTCCTCAGTCCTGTTGATCACAGGTCAACCATACACCTCTTTCAGGAGTCAAGCTTGGACTAGTGTGCTTTAAGACCAACTGGAATTTCCAGAAGAAATGCCAGAATATGGTACCATACTCAGCAGCTGGTCTGACCCTTATTCTAGCTCCTTCAGCTGAGTGTTCCCTGTTCAACCCCCAAATTTTGCTGAGTCACAGCTTCTCAGTTGCATGCCAGGACTTCTTCAGCAAAGAATAAGCCAGAGAGACAAGTTCAGCTTGTGGGAATGGGAAGAGGCTGGTACTGTTATAAACCCAGTTCCTTTCCTTCTGCCTATCTGTTTGCCATCCAGCCTGGCTAGTTTGCCTAATCCACGGATCTGCAACCTGTGGCTCCAGAGCCGCATGCGGCTCTTTCGCTTCCCCCTTGCGGCTCTGAGCGCCACACCCCCTCCTGCCACCAGGGGACCCTGTGGGGAGCCCTTGCCAGTCTCCAGGCACCCTGGCCACTGGGGGACCCTGCACGGGGCCCACTTGGGGTTCCAGGCTCCCTTCCCCTCCTCCAGGAAGCCCGGTTGCAAGTGGCCTGGCCAGGCTTCCAGCTCTGCCCACCAGGAGGCTGCACCCATTGTGGCTCTTAAAATACTTGGTTATTGAAGGAATTTTTAAAAATGGCTCTTATCTTTTGGGTTGCTGACTCCTGGTCTAATTACTGCTCTTCCCCCATGTTTTCAAAATGGTTTGAATGACTGTGCCTTACTGGTGAAAATTTCTAGAGGGGTAGTCATATTAGTCTGTGTACAGATGTGCCTTACTGGAGTACTGTCTGCATACTTTTTCACTTTTTAAAAGTAAAGACTTTTTGAGTTGTAGAAAAATATAAACCATTCCAGACCCATTACCTTCATTTCATATTTGGTTTTCTCTTTCCTGTGTTATCAAAAGTGGTAACCTTAATTTTATTTAGTTTTTCCCTATCAGTGAACTTTTTACAGATATTTATTATGTAAACCTATATAAGGCAGGGAAACTTGTGTCAGGAATCTCACTCTTTCAATAGCTGAGAAAAGAACCTGGGCAGCAAAGTAGTAGGAGTGTTTCCAAGTTTAAATTCATTTAAAAGAGAGGGAATCAAGTAAAGCGGGTGGCTCATTGGTAGCAGAATAGTTCTGAATTAAGAGCCATACTAATTTAATACTTAAAGCATTGGGACTACAATGTATGCAGATGTATGTCATTTTTCCTTTTCACAAGAACAAATACAAGCCTGTAATGTGGCTAAAATATCCTGCTGAATAATTTAGTTTTATGCAGTTCAGTAGCTAATGAACGGTAACAATAATGTATTATTATGCTGTAAGTCAGTGTGGGGGCATATGCTGGCAATAAATATGACAGAATGCTGCAGTATCCAGCAAGCAATTCTCAGATTGCAGAAGCTACACCCTTTTTAGCACCAATGAACTGAATTTCTCTCATGTCTCACTGCTTAGAGCGGTGTCTGAGTGTGTTCAGAATCACGCAACTTTGGTCAATACCGAGTAGAAATGAACTAAACAGCTTTGGATGAGAGAGAGTGTCAGGCTTTGGAATGAAGCACTATTTCATTCTGATGAATGAGAATCAAGAAATATGCAACTGAAAACTTTCAAAGTACATGTCAGATATGAATATATGTCTTTATGTTTTGACTGTAGGAATCCGATCATGGGACACAAATCTGATTGAATGCAACTTAGATCAAGAACTGAAACTTTTTGTGTCTCGCCATTCAGCCCGGTTCTCTCCTGAAGTTCGAGGTAAGCCATTTTAGTTTTGTCCAATGTTTGGCACAGCTTTTTTAAAAAATGGAAAATAAAAAAACTACTTTGACTCTGCTTAGTTTCTAGCTTCTTATATAGGATTGTTTTATCTATTAAAACACTTTAATCATTATTTTTTGTCAATATTCAAATATTTGATACTTTTTTTAAAGGTAAGCCAACTATAATTTATGCTTTTTGTTATGTCACATGTTCAACTCTTTGTTAAACTTCATTATACATTGATATTTGGGTGCTGCTGAGTTTTAGACAGTATTTATTATTTGAATCAGTGTTTTCCATAAAGTAAAGTGACAGATTAACAACCTGGAGGACAGGTGATATCTGTTATCAGAATAGGTGCAGCGAAATCCCAAAAATGTGCCTTGATCCTGACTGAATGGACTCCGTCTGCAGGAGGGGTGGTTCATTCTCTAATATCTTTCATTCCTGGTTTTCTCTGAAAGTTAGTCTGTAACAGAGGTGGAGGCTTTGTGACATGGAAATATGGTAAAAAGGAGCTGTATTTAGCTGATAGACTCATGTGGAACAGAGCACCAAAGAGCTAACTAATGGCAGTAACTTTTTAGTTGTTGCCTATTTGGTCTGCAATTGAACTGGTAACAAAAGTGAAAACTCCATAGTTCTCTAACAAGTCCCTGCCCTATCATCTCCTTGCTTCAGGTACATTTTGAGACAGGAAGAGTGAACAAGCTTTTGCTTTCTTGTCAAGTGCATGCTTTTCTTTGAGTCAGAAAATTACTGTTCTAGGGTACTTAAACAAGATTAAACCCCACCCCTCTGTTAATGAAAAGGGTTTTCAACTACCAGAAATCACAGATCCCCTGAGATCTACATGAAGATCAGGGAAATCCAAAAGAAGACTTGTGGCTCTGCACCTGTTCCGCAGAACGGATTATGTAGTGCAAAGATGAATACAACCTTCTGCTGATTCCCAAGAATAAGTAATGAAGGGGGAGAGGACCCTGCTTTCCTTGGCTCTCAAGTTCACCCCCTCTTCACACATGTATCTCATAGTTTGGAGGGCGTTCTGTGGGAAGTGGGTATGATAGGTGGGCAGCACTACAGAAGTGGCCCCCGGCAAGCCCTGTTATAGAGAAAGGAAGGACCGCATGTGGATATGCAGGGGTCTATGTGGTGAGTGCATGTAATCTGTCTTATTCTGGGGCTTGCTGTTAAAATTGATTTCTTCTCCCCTCTACAGGTTAGCTTTCTGTATTCCCATATTTGAACTACAACTACATGTAATTTGCTAATTTTGCAGTTTGATTAAAAACCATCAGAACTGGTATAATTCCTGTTCTGTGAATGAGGCTTATAGAGTGTTGACTCTGAGAGGGTCAAGTAGAATTCTCCACTCCCATGCTGTGAATTATTGAGGGAGCACCTTTGTTTCATGCAGACTTACTTGGGGACTGTGTATTTCTTTATGAAACATAAATCTTCTCTTCTGACTTCTTTGAATGCCTGTTCTTACAAGGATCTGTAGTAATAAAAATATATAATTTGTTGTGAATCATACAGAAATGACTCTTGTCATTTCATGGAACTCTAATTGTTAAGGGTTTTTTTTGTTCATTTGTTTGGTTTTTTAACTAAGATTTTAAACAAACATTGAGTTTGATAGCACACGTGACTAATCTTAGTTTTCTTTTAATGCTATATAATCTTCTCAAGTGAATGCAGGTTGCTTTCATTAGTGAAGTATTTGTGGATGTAAGTGTAACAACTAATGCAATGTAATATTGACTAAACTTTAAAATCACTGGTTATGAATATGGTAAAGATGCTTAAGAAATGCTGCTACAGCAGATTCCTAGAGCCACTTTGACAAACTGTAACAGAGAGAGTCTGATAACTCTTGTCTTGCAGTATTCATTTTGTCATCTTGCAAAACATACCGAAGCTGTTTCTATCACTTCTTTCTGTGGTATTAGTTATAGGAGCCTTAGTCTCTAATAAGCAGATCAGTGGCCAAATGTGCATAGACTTTCCCAGATTTAGAAAACCAAAAATTATTCAGACTGTGAAGAAGCAGAACAAATTCAAGAGAACACAAGCTTCTAAGCCCTGGTCCTGCAATCATTGACTGGCATGGAAGGAGGATCAGATCTATAGTACATATATTGCAATTCGATTTAAATTATCTTGAACCAGTTTCAGCTGGTTAGTCACACAGGTTTCCCTTTTTAGAGTACTCATATAGAAAGATTAGCAGGCATTAATCCCAGAGTGGGAATGTATAACCTACAAGTTTAGTTTGTAAATGTCTGATTAAAGATTTTAACCCTCTGTGCATTATCTTAGCAGAAACGTTTCAGATTTTTCAGCAAGTGTAATGGTTTAATTTGAATATTATTTTTTGATAGTGTTGCATGAATTAAAACCAAGGAAATTCTCAGAGTTCATTTAAATTAAAGTAGTTAGATTATACAGCACGTTGTTCAATGTAAAAATTATAAAATCATCTAGGAAATATTCTCTAGGAATTTTTAGCTGCCTTTTTTGTCTAGACTTGGCTGTTTAGTCTGTCATTATGGCAGCTTAATTGTATGTGACTGGAATTCATCACCATCTCTGACAAGCAGTAATGAATGTGTTTTCTAGCACTGCTCAGTCTTTAACCAATAAGCTGCAAAATTCTACATTCAAATGCATTAAGGAGTTGTAAAACTGAAAAATCCAGGAAATTCGGAAGTAAAGGTGACATTCTAGATTACATTCTATCCTAAGATGCTTGTATAAGATCTTCATTGACCTCAGTGAGATCCCTTCTTCACTGTACTAAGGGTAGAATTTTGATCTCTGTCCCTAGTGACTTGATACTGAACCCATGAGAGAGAGACTCCATTGTAGTTTCCCCTTTATATCATGAAAATGGAGCTTTTTTGTAGCTCTTTTTGAATAAGATGTCAAAGTAAAGATTTTTCTTGAGATTTGAGTCTAGATTGAAATTAACTTTGGCTATGTCTACACTAGAGGGCTTAGGGAATCAACTTAACAAGGTCTTCTCAAAGTCAACTTTAGTAAGTCAACTAAGAGAGTCCATTTTTTTTTAAGTTGTTAGGTCAGGGTAGCCACTTCAGTTGACGTAATAAAGTTGACTTCAAGTGGGTCCCCTGGCTTAAGTCGACTTTATTAAGTCAAATTTATTAAGACTTAAAGCTTAAAGTCGACTTTAAAAGGGCAGGAGTTAAGTCGATTTAGAGAAGCGCGTAAGTCAACTTAATATATGTCAGATGTGGCCATGGGGTTGCATAAGTCAACTGAAGCCAGGTTAAGTTGACTTAAGCCTCCAGTGTAGACATACCCATTGATTTCACAACAGGGCTGACATTTTGTGTAAGTGCAAAACAGACTTCTCTTGGGAGGTTGTTGATAGTTTGTAGTATTACTGATTCAAATTGGAAAATTTTGTAGGATCCAAGTAGCTAAGACCCATGTTCAATAAAACAAATGTATAGTAGTTACCATGAGGAAAAATCCACCTGACAAGATTCAAGTAGTATTTAGGTGGGATATGGTCAATAACAGATGTTAGGCTTAATTTTGAAATTTCCTGATGTTGCCTGTTTTAAACCAAGCTCTTTATGTGAACCAAACATAAAGGTGAATAAACTTTGGGGTAGGGACTGTCTTTTTTAATTTTGTCCTCCACCTGGCTGAGAACACTTATAGGTGCTACTCCAATTCAGATGTGTAATAATAACAATAGTTTTGTGCAGACCCCTGCATGGCTGCATAGTGACAAAGGCAAGAACAACAACAATAAGGTTCCCCAAACTTCGCTACAGCTCAAGGGCTATGCAAAGCAACAATGCAATCAGGGAACATTTACTCCTGAAGACGGCATGACAGTGGTGGGACCATGCCCATAAGGTGCAAGGAGAGACACTGAAGAAAATATGCCTCTTTGAGCATCTGTACATCTTTACATTTGTATGAATTAATTTGAAGCATGATTTTGTTCCCACTGCAGTGAATTGCAAAACATCCATTGGCATCAGTAGGAGCAGGATTGAGTCCCAGTATATTTTTTAAAAGTTACCAGGAAAGAATACATTCTCTTGCTGATGTTCTGTATGCTCAGTTATAGGCCATAACAGTACCTAGGTTGACAATATATCATGCCCTGAAAAATGGTGGTTAAAACAAAAATGTCAACAGGCCATTTCCTGTGTCTTTTATACAGCAGCTGAGTTAGCAGGCTTCTTAATAAAAAATCATGCATTGATTTTGTCAGGTTTTGGTGGAAAAAGGAATAGTCAAGCTAATTAAATGGTTGCCAAGACAACAAGGAACCCCACTTTATATGACTACTCCAGTGCTTACCTCCTTTGTTTTCTCTGTCAACTAATCATTCCCACCATATTTTGAAGTGTGTACATATGTATGCACACATACAAAGAGAGAGAAGCAACAATCTATGTCTCATGCTGAGATGAGGGTAGTGGAAGGTACTGAAAAAACTGAGCTTCTTTTAAACAAATTTTTAATCCTTTTTAAAATAAAAAAAAATTTTGCAAATGCATGATAGGTGAAATTCTTCCTACCCAAAGCAGGAATAAATAAGTTTGGTGTGGGATGAGGGAGATGGAATAAATTCTCCTTCTGTCGGGCCTTCCACAGATGCTCTTCTGCCCAATCTGTCTCCTGCACAGAGGTTTCCAGGCACTGAATCAGCGTGAATTCTAGGCTGTGTCCATGTAAAATCCATTTTAGCTAAATTAGTGAAAGTTTGTGTGTAGACCAGTTCCTATTGTCTCCTTTCCTAGTTTGTCATAATGAACACATCTGCTCACTGATATGGAGAGGAATTGGAGGCTCTGTTAATGGCCATTCCATCTACACCTTTGCCTATGTCTTGAGACTTAAACAATGACGAGGGTCTTCCCTTGGCCTTATGTAGTAGGGTAAATTCTAACTAAAATGTATTACTTCTGTGTTCTGACAGATTGTTTGACTAGATTAACCCATTTACAAATGATCAGAATAAAAGATGATCAGTCTAGTCTTCAGACTCTTCGTATGGGGGTTATGAGCCTCAGCTGAGTGACAAACATGCCCAGAGCGGACTAATCACTCTCCCTTTCCTTATGATTAGATTAGAAGTGGATCACAATGGGGGCGAGGGGTTGTAACATGGGCTCATGATGCACACAAAAGACTGAGGACTCCCAGTCCACTGGTCTGTTCCTGGCTTTTTCCTTCTTTTGTCTCTCTTGAGAAGTGTGTATGCATACAGAATACAGGTCTATAGAGGGGCATGCAACCATATGCATGCTACTGAATAAACTTTCCTGAAGGAGATGTTGCTGCATAGGCATTATTTGCACCACACTTAAATACAAACTTTCTGCTAAATGCTGCCTTGTAATACAACAAGGTAGATGCTCCATCAATAAAGGCTCCTCCCTCCCAGACTCAGGGCTTGATTATCTTAGGGGCTGCAGCCCCAAGCTAAAGTGGGTGCTCCATCACACTGCCATAATCCAGCCCCACTTAGGCCAGCACGGCACCAGCTGGGCTCCCACGCTCAAGCTGGCCTGGAGGTCTCTTCTGCCAGGCCCCCAGGGCTCTGGTGAGGCAGCCCAACAGCATTCTGGGCTACTGCTGGAGGGTGGCCAGCCCCTGGCAGCCAGCCCAGGGGTTGGGTGGGAACACTGTGGTGGTGGCCCCAGGTCCCCCCTGCCCAGGTCAGAAGCCCAGCCCACACCCTACCCTTCCCTGCCACCTAATGTGCACAGAGTACTGGCCTGGTTGCTGGGTGGCCTGGGGGCTGGCATGCCTGAGCCCACCCCTACACTGGCCACAATAGTGGGCAGCCCACAGCCCCTTAATTTGGCCTTGCTCAGAGTTGTGCAGCTTTCCCTGTGTTAAAATACATACACATACAATGCCCATTTTAAAATTATTCTTGGTTTTGCCCATAAACCTTACTGACCTCTGACTGAAAATTGTGTGTAGATTTTTAATTAAAATGATATTGGTGCCTTTATTAATTGTGTAAGGAGAATATGTGCATTGCATGTTAGCCATTAACATATGTCTTTTATATGCAAAATACTGTGCTATCTTTATGTTAAATAAATATTCTTGTCTCTAATTATTGAGACCTTATCTGTGTTAGACAGAAAAACGATGGACCAGATTCTCATCTGGAATGAATAGAATCACCCCCATTGACTTGAGTTGGAACTGTGCTAATTTACACCTTAGCGTCTGTCCTAACATATTGTAAAAATGTATCCCAAAAATCATTGATAAAATATGGTTATAAAGTTGTCATTTTAAATCTAGTTTCAGCAAAGTGTTTGTGGTGTTGTGGTTTATTTTATTTTATTTTTTTTAAGAATTACAACATCCGGGCCTGGATTTGGATCTCATTTATTTCAGCATAAACCAGTGTAACTCGTATCTGTAAGATTTTTAGGTGAATTATAATCCAATAATAAGAGGCAGCATATTCAGAGCTGTGTAGGGAATCGTTATTGAAAGCACTAAAACAACCCTCCCATTTATCACTATGATAACCCCAGTGACCCCAGGTAGTTCAAAACACCAGAATATCACAATTTGGCACTAGGTGTGCCTGCTTTGTAACATGTAGCTAGTATATTGTGTTGTACTATGCAGGGTAAAGGAAAACACTGTCAATATCTAAGCTCTAAGCAGTGTCTCTAAACACTTAGAGATACATTCAGCTCCAAAACAAATAGTCTGGCATGTCAGCAAGCTCAGGGTGGTCTATAAGTATGATCCTCAACCTCACAGAGACTTCTATACCTGAGATAACTATCTGGGGGAATCAGATTAGCTTGGTATATATTTGGAGAGTTTAGTTCCAGCTGGCAAAAAGCTTTGTCTTTGTTCTATAAAGTAGTTGCTACTTGAAAGAAAGAAAATGGAGGCAGAGAGATCTGGAGTAGAGAACTGAGCTGATTCATACTGCTGGATCCATGATTGCTGTTCCCTGTAGGAGTGTTGCTGCTAGCAACTTCCCAGGAGTCATTGTCTCACTACAGAATAATGCTGAGCTAAGGGATTGCATATGTCTTAAACTATGGTGAAGAAAGGATCCCTGTTGATGGTGCTAGCTCAGAGAAATATCATGATTTCAGAAAGTATAATTAGCTTTCTTTTATAGTGTGCAAAGATTTCCATAGATCAGTAAAGGATTACAGTAAAATACCTAGCAGGTCTGGGGACATTCATTGATTTGAATTACAAAAACTCCTCCTTTTAAGGGCAATTAAAATTCAAGAAGTATGCTACTAAGTAATTTTATTTGTTCAGTGTGACACTGATGTGGTGATCATGCTGGAATTACTTGACATCTCTGCATGTTTTAGGAATGATCTGAAAGGCAATTAACATGAATTTACTTTACCACTAAAACACCAGCACATGCTGCTAGTATGAATCAGCAGTAGTTTTATTTTTAAATGCAGTGCCTCAGGAGCAGATAAAATTTGTTTAGTGGTATATAACTCCCCAGAGTCCATAGCAGAATGTTGGCCTATCTTTGGAACATGGCTGGTGGTGGTGGGTTAGGAGAACCTGAGCTGAGTATTTCCTTTGAGATAACTGAAATTCCCATTAATATTTTGTGTTTGAAGCTGTCACTTTTGGAGGATACATGATCCAACTTAGCTGGCATTACCATGATTTTTACTGAGGGAGTGTAGTATTGCTCCCCATATTTCTCTTTATACGGTCTCATCTTTATAGACTCTTCTCAGTTATTTTTGGTTGCCACCTTTAGGATGTTCCCACTGATCTTTGTTTAAGTATTCATTTTCAATGTCCTTTTCTTATTGGCCTTTGTTCAGTGTCATTAATGCATGACCTATCTCTGGTTTTTCATGTCTTCCTTCTTGGATTTGTTCTAGTTGTCATGGCCGGCATGTTGTTTAAATGTTGGCTTTTCATATTTTCTTTTGTGATTCATTTTTTATTTCACTATCTATACTTTCCATCCACAGTCATCTACAATTTGTCAAGTCAGCGCTGAGTATTAAATGCTTCTGTTCAGCATCTATAATGAGCAAAGGACTTGATCCAAAGTTCTCTGAAATAAATGTAAAGGTTCCCAGCAATTTTAGTGGCCTCTGATCAGGCCGTAACAGTTCTGAATTATTATAGACCAAATATTTCCAACTATATTTAAGGATAAAACAAATGCCAGACCTCATGACTACCTGAAAGGAGGGGAAAAGGAAATTGAAATGCCCTTTTATTCAAATAAAATGGCACTTCATTTCTAGTGAAATGCCTTCCTGTAGTATGTATAATAGTAAGAAGAAAGCCAACTTTGCTGCCATTATAGCCAATAGGAGTTCTGTCATTGACTTCATTGGGAGCAGAAGTGGACTTTACATGGCTGTTAACTGTATAGGGAGAACTGGCGTAGCTAGTTATACCAGTGTTTACATTTCTCTCAAATTTTGAGAGGAATTCAATTTTGGTGGCTGCTCCTGCATTCAGTCATACAATGACATGAAAAAGTTCCAGCCAACATACAACATTGGGGGGGGGCAAAATCAGATAGCACAGCCAGTGCCCCTGTAAACTAAAGGAGGGTACACTAAACTGCTAGCCCATCCAGAATTTAATATTTCTATGCGCTTCACAGACCTTATTAGCTAAGATCTCATGTTGCTATCTTGGGGGGTAACTACCATTCACCTGTTCCATTGATGAGGATTTGCACAAAATAACTTCTGGTAAAACTGGAACTAGAGCCCAGTACCGTAAAAGTACATCTACCCAGCAAAAAATTCCCATGCAGCTGTGGGTCTAAGAGCCTGGGTCAACTGATTTGGGGTCATGCTACAGAGCTAAAAATAGAGTTGTAGACATTCCTGCTGGGGCTAGAGCCTAGCTCTGAAATCCATGGCTCTCCTGTCACAAACTTACTAGTGTGCTTTACACTGGTTTGAAATCTTTTCAGGACAGCATATGGTCTGGCATAATGGTTGGAGCAGAGGTTAGGAGCTTAGTTAGATCAGATACCCGTGGATCAGAGCAGTGGTTCTCAACTTTTTTTTTTTTTCTGTTGTGACACACCTGATAAATGATGTTCCCCTGTGTGACACACTGCAATCTGGCAGCTAGCGGTGTTTGGGCTGGGAGCGCTCTGGAGGCTGTGGCACTTCAGAGACCGGCAAGCCCAGAACCAGGGCAAGGCAAGCTGGTGGTGGCAGCCATAGCACTGGGCTGGGAGCACTTGGGAGGCTGCAGTGCTCTGGGACCTGGATGGGTGCAGAGTTCAGCCAGTGCGAGCTGATGCCTCGGCACTTCGGTTCTTCAAGGCTGGGTTTATTTTTGTGGGCTGGGCAGGGGGTGCTTCCGCTTTAGCCTGGGATGCCAGGCTGCAGCCCCAGAGACTCTTTATTCATCTGGTCCTGGCTGCCACCTCTTTTGTATGGCAGGAGTGGGCTACCGGAGGCAGCGGGCAGCAGAAGCTCCAAGTCGAGCTGCCAGTTTTCCATGACACTTCTTCCGGCTCTTCGCAACACACCTTTGTGTCCTAGCACAATGATTGAGAATCACTGGATCAGAGTAGGAAATACGCCGGAGGACAAACTGAGAGTCAGGCGTCAGGTGGGCTTACCAGGAAATCAATCAAAACAAAAAAGGAGTCCTGTGGCACTTTTAATGACCAACAAATTTATTTATCGCATGAGCTTTTGTTGGTGCAATGCCACTTCATCAAATGCATGAATAAGCATGGATATAACAATGAGTAGGTAGTGCAAGGAAAGCAGCAGCCCTCCAACCCGGGGAAAGCCAGTTTGCATGCCCAGCTTGTTAGAATAGAATCATAGGGTTGGAAGGGGCCTCATGAGATTATCAAGTCCAACCCCCTAGGGCTTGAACCCAGGACTTTCTGCATACAAAGCAAAGGTGCTAGCTACTACACTTTTTGCAGGGCTTACCTAAGAGCCTGAGCTTGCTTTTAAATACAAACAGAGAAACCAGTCAGGACCCCCAGAATTCCACCAGTTAGATCCCAGGACAGGAATCTTATGTTGGATTTCTGCTTCTAGTTCTGATAACTCTTAGCACTGATTGGATAGCATTTGGGAACAAACTGATTCTCACATTCTCTGTGGACCAGGGTTTAAGAGCTGCAGAAGCTGACACACAAACCATTTCTTACTGTGCTTGACCAGGATTTAACACAAAGGGTCCCCAGTTTCAATTGGGCCTTCTAACAAGAGATCCTGCAGGGGTCAAAGCTGCCTCTCTCTTTAATTTGAGAGTTGCAACATTCAGTTTTCACATCTGTAAAGGAGGGTTGGGGAGGGTGTCAAATCAGAAGACAGACACAATCCTTTGATTAATTTTGTTTTAATCATCAATTTCTATTTAGGTCTGACTCAAGATATTGGAGCTTTTTGAGTTAGCAGTAGTGTAAATTTTCATCCTCAGAGTAAAGCCTGTGACCATACAATATTTGTGCCAAGGACAGAAGCCCCTTGTGCCCCAACCTGCCTGACCTGTTACTATTACCTTTCCAATAGCCCCTGATTATAGTGACTGCCACAAAACATCATTTATGTAAAGTCAGTGGATCAGCATCATGAAGCCAATAATGGCTGTATTCCCAGAGCTGCCCTAGTGCACTCACAACTCCCCCTCTCCATTTCAGCAGAGAGACTGCATGGTCTCTCTGATTCTGGCAAAGTGCCTCATACCCCACCCACACAGAAAAGAACTATGTCAGCTGCACTGAGTTTTTGGCATTCAGTACCTTGCTGTATTCACACATTAGAAGCCAGCCGTCTGTTCTTATGCTGCATAATTTTAGTGGTATGTGTGACCTGCTAAATTGTTTTTGTAAAGTACTAATTGTCAGTTTTCTCAGTCTTTCTGACAGAATTTTAGTCAATCAGATGCAAAATAATCATATTAATGTTTTCAGTTGTTTGAAAGGTACATTAAAAAGAGAGGAATAGCTATCCTCCAATGTGTCTGCAGACAGGGTTTAATACTTGTAGCAATCTACTAATCCAGTGGTGTTACTCAGAATCATTTGTCTGTATCTACTGAATTTTTTTTAAGATGTGCTTAGCACTTATCAGCTACAGAGTTCAGATTCTGAAAGTTCATATGAGTTTGATATTTAAATCTTCTCCAATACCTAATGCAGACTTTGAACATTAAACATTTTTATGTTTTCATCTTTCTTGCTTGTATTTTTGCTAATAATATTCCTGAAGCTGACAATTAAATGAAAACATTTTTCCACTCATTGGTATTTTTTTTAAAAAATTATTTAAATATTTTGTTTTGTTTTGTTTCCCCTTGGGCTACAAGACTACCTACTGGATCAACTGAAAAACAAATCATTTATTTAAGTCGAGCATTTGGAAAAAACAAATTGTTTTAAAAATCAGAATGGAGTCTGTGTTTTACTCATGTAATAAAATTCTTAGTTGTGATTCTTTGATTCCTGTCTTTTTTTGGATTGAATCATAGTATGATCCATCAATTGCAATAAGACTGTACCATTTGTATCCCCAAAGAGTCCCTGATGGGAATAGTTGCTTCGCACCTAACCATCTCCTTTCTCCCATTAAACCCTGTAATTACAACAGGAATTACACTCTGTGTCCTGCCTCAGTGGGATAATGTCACTGCATGTCAAGTAGGGGATTATCATGTGGAAGGAGACCCTGCTGACATTTTCATTTTATGTTAAATAGGAGAATGTGATTGTATTAATCTGGGAGGAGACATTGTTGCCTTGCTGCATTGGGGAAAAACCCATTTACTGACTCAGTAGAAGAACTGCCTAACCTTTTACTATCAGTTACAGAGGAGATGGGGCACAAAGCATTTCTCTAAAACCTGTATTTCTGTAAACAGTAACATAAACTTGCTCTTCAGTTATGACAATGTGTGCAAGCATGCAATATTTAGCAATAGTTACTTAATGGGGCCTGATTCAGATCTCACACTAATTCTACACTTGTGTAACTCTTCATTGTTTACTCTGGTCTAAATGAGAGCAGAATCTGGCCCACACATTGCAATTTGTTGCAGCAAAGTGGTAAGAAAATGTTTGACCATTTCTTAATAGGTCTCGATAGTTTTTCTGCTTGCTACCTTGTACAGCACGTTACTAACTTCCAGCTTTGGTCCTTTTATTTTGAATTCTTTCTCTAGCTTTCATGTTTAGTCCTATTGATGTCAGATGAAAAAAAGATTAACAGTCTGCATACTTATATGGTACCTATGAAATAACCTGAATGCTCCAGCTCTTCAGGCCCTTCTAAAAGCTCTGATGCAAGAAATTTAATGGTGGAAACATATATTTTCATTCTTAAAATTAATGAGACTTTTTCTCTTTGCCTTGATATTTTTATCAATACCAAAAGGCACAGATTACTCATTCACTTCATACCACGGAATTGTTTCTCCCAAAATGAAAGAAGCAGAATGCTTCACTATGTAGCCATGTAGTCTGCTACCCTTTCTTTCTCTTTAATCATGTTGTCTTTTCTATCCACTCCCTCTTTTCAAAGTTGAAGGTTGTGCTTTAGGATGCACATTGGAGAATATGATATACTAAGTGTTCGTTTGATATTTGTTTGTTTTCAAGAGTGTGGTGTGAATTGCACTTGTTCCAAATTTCTCTCATTCTTATTTCTCTCCTTATTTTATTCCTTTATTAATTCTTTTTGTATTTCAGAGGACATCTAAATGATGTGATGAAAATGTCAGTGGCCAGGCATTGTTGCCACCTGTAGAGCTGCTCTCATTGTTAGCAGTAATGAGAATTTTTTTTTAAAAAGAGATGCCTGCAAAACACCATCCTGAAGATTCTTTGAGCATACACTGATCTTTTGCTTTGTTAATACTATTCTAATACAGCAATAATTGCCAGCCAATTAACTGTTAATCCCTGTGGATGGCTCCACTTACCTTTTATGCTCTTGGTGATCAGAAAAGAAAAAGTGAGCTTTGTCTAGATGAGGGAAATATTGAAAAAAATTCCCACTGTTATTGCAGGTTCAGTATCAGCAGTGTTAGTGATTTGGGAGCCCTCCTGTAGAGAGGTCGCTGGCTGCTGCCATCATTTTTGGGAGGTGTGATTGGGTCTTGCCTGATCGGGTTGACTGGTACAGTGCTTAAAATGTTAGCCTCCAAAGTTATTTACAAGATGCCCATAGACAGGCTTTGAAGGGAAGTGTAAGGAAGGAGAAACCTTCCTAGACTTGCTTCAGCTACAGTACTGGAGACTGAAGAAATAAGCCCAATATTGTTGTAGGATGGAAGAGGTGTTTTTCCTGTGGCTGTCCTACAATGTGAGTGATCATATGACCCTCCTGAAGTCCTCTGCATTTGTAAAGGCCTTCTTACACTTCTGGGTCCTTCCTGGTGGTGAGAAGGAGGGTCTCCTTTTCTCTGGAAAGGGTAAGCTCTTCAGTGTAGATGAGAAGGTGATTTTCTTTTATGTTTTGCACTTTAGCATGCACATATGGTACTGAAATAATAAATAATAAAGCTGCCCTTTCTATAACAAAATCCATATTTGGCAAATAAACTTAGTTTGTTATGGGGATTGTACTGTATTGTATGTCTGACATAATACTGCATGATCAAGTCCTTTTACTATTTCATTCTTCAGACTCAGTCTCCTTAATGTTGGGTCCATGAATTTAATCCTTAGTTCTGTATTTGACCACAAGGAAGAGTTTTATCTACATTCTTTATCTGTATTCAGATTCTAACCTATTTGTTATCCATGGCTTTACTTCTCTGTGGTCCCTTCTTTTCAAAAGACTTTTTTTTTTTAAAGATATGGAACATATGGATCCATCCTTATTAAACCTTAACTTCTATAATTCTCATCTCTGACATGCATCAAACCTGCAAACTTCTCTTTTGTCTTTCACTTTTGTCCAGCATGAATCTGCTGGTTGAGGCCTAATAATTTTCCTGCTTAGATCTGTGGACATAGTGCTGCTGATTTTTGGCTTCACCTCTGCTACTCTGAATCACTAGAAACTAAAATATCCACTTGACCCACTTCAGATTTTCTTTCCCTCCTGGGCACTTTTGATTTCTCTTAGTCAAAGAACACTCTTTACATGCCATCTGTTGATACTCAGGATTCTACCACACCAATGTCTACCACATCCTGTATTAGTCAATCTAGTACATGACCCATTACCTGAAGGGATGCATGCAACCCCAGAGCATGGTGTGTGACCACTGTCAAATATGAGTAGCATCGTTCTGCGATATCATGTTGTAGTTGCTGACCGTTCTGTGCCAGTTAAGAGATGTTAAATGCCCCATATATACCCATGGCTAGGAATAAGATAAAGATAGATTTATTCAACTGCTCAAACAATATCATATTCCAGATCAAATGACAATCAGGGAGGATTTAAATGAATTTGCACTGCTGTTGCATCTGTGTCAAAAACGACTGTTTTAAGCTGTTTAGTGTACATATATTTTGCTACCAGCTGGCTATTTGTGGTCATCATGAATCTCCTGGAATTTATTCATGTTGTCATGGTTGCCCTAGTTAACAAATATATTCACTGTCAGATCTTCGCTGCTTTTAAGTTACAGCTTTCTGAGCCAAATGTTTGCACTTTGAATATTAGCACAAAACATCCCAAGAACTCTTGTGAGTAGTTTTGTTAATAGAAAGGAAACATTAAAAAAACAAAGGCTAACAATCAAGGAAGCCTATACAAATTTTCTCTTTAGCCTTTTGAATATAATTCATATTACTTTCAAAGCCCTATCTTGTTCCAGCACATTTATTTCAAAGTCTGCCTATAAATATAAAGTCCAACAATTATTTACATATTTGTTACCATTTAATCTTAAAATTATTAACATGAGCAACAGAACAAAAAGACTATTAAATTGTCATCCAGCCTAACTTTATTCAGAAAAACGGTGGAAAATTGTGTTCATTTCTGCTTTGTCACCAGTAGATGGTATGTCAATTTCTGTATTTGTATCAGGCAATAAACAAACAATACAGTAACAAAAATGAACCATCATAAATGCATTTTTATAAAGTAAATAAATTTTAGCATTTAATTTGACATAATTTTTCTGTTAAATATTTTATACCAACATTTGTCTGAACTTTAATTTCATATACTTTGGAATTTTTTGTAGAATCTGAGGGACAAATCCTCCAGTGTAAAAGGAGTAAAAGCAGTTGCCCTCCTTGGACTCAGTTCAATTTGCTATGTCCGCTCTGTAGTGGGAGACACAAAACTGGACACAACATTCCAAATGTGGCCTCATCAGTGCCAAATAAAGGGAAACAATCATTTCTCTCCCTCTGCTGGCAATGCTCCTACTCATGTAGCCCAATGTGCAGTTAGTCTTCTTAGCAATAAGGACATGCTGTTGACTCATATCTAGCTTCTTGTCCACCTTAACCCCCAGGTCCTTTTCTGCAGAACTGCAGCTTAGCCAGCGAGTCTGTAGCAATGCATGAGATTCTTCTGTCCTAAGTGCAGGACTCTGCACTGTGCATGCTGAGTCTCATCAGATTACTAACGCAATCCTCCCATTAGTCTAGGTCACTCTGTAGCTTATCTTTACCCTCCAGTGTATCTCCTAACCCCCCCCCCCCCAACAGTGTCTTCTGAAAACTTGCTGAGGGTGCAATTCACCCAGTCGAACAGATAATTAACAAAGATGTTGAACAAAACTGACTTCAGCGTTGACCCTCAAAGTACTTAACCTGTTATCAGCTGTTGACTAGACATGGAGCCATTGATTAGTACCCACCGAGCCCAGTGATCTAGTCCAGTGTTGTCAAAATTAGGGCTGGGACCCAGTACTGGATCACAGACCCTCAGGCACTGGGTCATGGCATCCCCTAACGCCCCTGCCAAAAGACTGGAGTGCATTGCCCAAAGAGGTAATTGCTGGGTCGTGGACATAAATGATTTTTTCCATCTAGGTCCCAAGGAAAGAAGTTTGAAAACCACTGATCTAATAAGCTTTCTATCCAGCTTGTAGTTTGTTCATCCAACCTGTACTTGAATATTGTGGGAGACTGAAGCTAAAGTCAAGGTATATTATATCTACAACTTTCCCCACATCCAAAGAGCCAGTCATTTCATGATAGAAGGCAATCAAGTTGGTTAGGTATGACTTGCCCTTGGTGAGTACATGCTGACTATTCCTGACCACCTTTCTTTCTTCCAGAGCATCTGAATGGGTTCCTTGAGGACTTGCTCCATGATTTTTCCAGGGATTGAGGTCAGGCTGACTGTTCTGTAGTTCCCTGGTTCCTTCTTCCTTATTTTGAAGATGAGTACTATATTTGCCTTTTTCCAATCATCTAGTACCTCCCACAGTCACAAGTTTTCACAGATAATTGTCAGTTGCTCTGCAGTCACACCAGCCAACTCCTTCAGCACCTTGGATGTATCCACATGGACTTGCACTTGTGCATGCCCAACCTTTCTAAATAGTCTGAACCTATTCTATTAGCACTGAGGGCCGCTCACTTCCTCCCCCTGCTATGCTGCCCAGTTCAGAAGTCTGGGAACTGACGTTGTCTTTGTAGACAGGCAAAAAAAAAAAAAAAAAAAAACAACCTGAGAGCTTTAGCTTTTTCCACAACTTGTGTCACTGGGGTTGCCTCCCCCATTCTATAAGGGGCCCACATTTTTTCTGACACTTTTCTTGTTGCTAACATAATGGTACCTATATAAATTCCTGTTGCCCTTACCATCCCTTGATAGCTGCAACTCCAGTTATGCTTTGGCCTTTTTGATTTCACTCCTGCATGGTCGAGCAGTATTTTTATACTCCTTATTAATCATCTGTCTAAGCTTCCATTTTTGTAAGCTTCCTTTTTTAGTGTTTATCTCACTGAAGACTTCTTTAAGCCAAGCTTGTTGTCTGTCATATTTGCTATTCGTTCTGCATATCTAGATGGTTTGTTCCTGTGCCCTCAGTAAGGTTTCTTTAAAATATAGCCAGCTCTCTTGGACTCCTTTCCCCTCAGATTAGCCTCTCAGGAGATCCTGCCCATCGATTCCTGAGGGAGTCAGTCTACTTTTTTGAAGTCCAGTGTCCAAATCCTGCTGTTCTCCTTTCTTCCTTTTGTCAGGATCCTGACCACTTGACTTGGAAGGTCCATTTGTAAGGGTCAGAAAGTTATTCTTCATGTTCTGCTTCAGCCTCTCATAATGGGTTTTTCTGCTCAGAGTGCTGAGAATGAAGCCAGATGATTTGTATTGTATGTTTCGATCAACTCTTTGCGTGAGTCATCAACCAGCTGTCAGAAAGTAATGACTATAGGTTTCTATTACTTGGTTTGAAAAGAAACAGGTAAAAGGAAGGCTCTGTATCCTAACATTAATCCCCTGAGTTACTCATTCTCTCAAGACTTTGAGAGACCAATTTTTCAAATAATACAAACTGAGGTGTGGCACATATGCAATGTGCACCTACCTAGGTTTGCATGCTAGATCTTTGTCAGATGCAAAAACTGGAAAATGCACATGCAAATACATACCTGTGTATTCATCCCACAGATTTGCATGCACAGGTGCAGACTCTGTTGTGCACAGACTTTATCTGCTTCAAAAAGAAGTAGACAGATATTAATATTAAATTTATTATTTTAACTGGATCAAATTTTATTCCCATCTGCACAAATGTAAATTTTGAGTAATTTTACTGAGTGCACAGGGGTCACTCTGGATTTTACACCAGTGTGAAGGAGAGCAGAATTTGGCCCCCTTTTGAAGAGTTTCTATTTATAAATCCCACATATACATAGTCTGGGGATTGGTTTGGGAGATGATTCTATATTTTGTTTGTAGCAGTATTACATATCAAAGTAGTGGTATTGAGTTACTAAGGTGCTTTGTTTAAGAGCAAACCAAATATTGCTAATCCTTATTATGGGCTTTGGAAGAGCTAGCTATGAATCATCAGATTTATATTAGATATAAATTATTTAGTAAGGCAAAATATTTATGCAAAACATAGTGCAAGCATAAAGTATAAGTAGGTGAAATATTGTCTGTCCTCTAAGAAAGTTTTACTTCAGATGAAAGTTAAATGCTTCTAGCTACTGCCATGTGTCCCTGGACATACATTCCAGAAATAATAAAAATGCATGTATCTGCCATCCTAAATCCAGAAATATTTATAGGATAAAAGTTAAAGCCATGTGAAAATGAATAAATGACAATTCAATTACCTTTCAGATTTTGGTTTAATTCTTCCCTAGAGTGACCTTCAACTTACAGGGGTATGGTGGGATTGACTATCCTTTTGTCATCTCAGGTCTGCCATCCCTGAGTCAGCATGGCTGCTTATCTCTTGGCACAGGTTTAATCAAAGCACTCTTAAGATAAAGTTGTGGAGGGTAATTTTAAGTTCCACCTGTATGGATTATGATCTGGTCAAGTTTATTCATATGCAGACAGAGTTCCAATGCATATTTTTCAAGTGGCTTATGACTTCAGGGCATTTTTATGCTTTGTCAGGCCTGGCCCACATATTCGTATTAGCATAGTTTATTTAGGCAAGGAGAAATCATTGTGTTCTAGGAGATACAGTGATACGAGTTGAGTATTTATTACAAAGACATTTTAAAAATATTCTATTAGACAGGTGTGCCCGTTCAAAGATTCCAGGGCTATTGAAGAAACAATGTTAATTTTAAAAAGAATTAACTTTGACAGACCAAGTAGCCTCCTTAGTTCCCATTACATTCTTGTCACGCTATTTTATTGTGATACTTAGGCTTCATTAGAGGCAGTTGCTAGTCTTTTCAGAGACTGTTGCTTGTCTGAAAATAAACAAATACAGGTTTAAGAATGTGCCAGGATAGTAAGCTAAGAGAAGGTGACTAATTTTAAACAAAAACATACAACTGTCAGGGTATAAATGTGTTCAGAAGAACTTAAGGTTGTTTACTTATCTTATGATTTCTAATGGAAGTAAGTGCCATAGGTAAGGTGCAAATCATACTGAACAGCCAAAACATAGCTTCCTAGATGCAAAGGCTTGAAAGGAACTATATTTAAGAAAAGTTTTTCAAACACTTTTTCATGTAACCAAATTCCAAAGGGGCAGCCCTGTTAGTTTAGCTCAGCAAAACAAACAAGGAGTCCTGTGGCACTTAAAAAAGACTAACATTTATATATTGCATGAGCTTTTGTAGGAGAAAATCTCACTTTGTCTTTTCTCCCATGAAAACCCATGTAATAAATAAATTGGTTAGTCTTTAAGTGCCACAGAACTCCTTGTTTGTTTCATTTATGTAAGTAGCCTTATGAGAAGAAAAAGAACAGCAACAACAAAAATCCTGTGGTGCCTTTAAAGACTAACGAATTTCTTCAGGCATAATTTTTTTGATGAAGCAGTTTTCAGCCCTCAAAAGCTTACGTCCAAAGAAATTTTTTAGTCCCTAAGGTGCCGTAGGACTTCTGTTATTTTTGCTGTATATAGACTAACAGCAAACCCCCTGGAACTTATGAGAACAATCTCCTAGCAGTCAACTCATCTGAATTAGGGTTTGCCACTGGTGATTTTGTTTTTATTTATTTGTAAGGCAACTCCATTGTTTAAATTAGTTCCTGGAGTGATGTTCTGTGGAGGACAGATGTAACTTCAAGGAAGCAAACTGGTACAATGTGCAAGAGATAGTGACTGATGAGGAATCACAAAAGACCTGAAGCAGAAACCATAAATCAAATCAAAAACCTTCCAGCAAATGAAAGGAAATTAAAGACACATTCATATCAACTAAGAGATTATAAAATATGTATAGAAAACAATTGTCTTTTGCAGTTTGGCAGGACTTACTTTGATTAACATTATATTAGAGTGACTTCACTCTTTGTTTTTAATATATATTTTTTTTATTAAAAAAAAAAAGGTAAAAATATGTACAACAATGTTGTCTCTACTAAATGTAGCTAGTTGTGAAAAAGTGGGAGTGAGACAAAGAAAATACCAGGTGGCAGCATTCACTCAATTAAATAACTGTTCCAAGGAATTGAAAAGTTGTATCGCAAATATGGTTAATTTGACTACCCTTGTCTATACAAACTTCCTTTCTACTGGGCATCCAGAATTTAAAGTGAATTTTGTAGGCCTATAAATCCATCTAATAATATAATTTATGAATCAGTACTGTTTCTGTTGAAGACAGTGGGAATTTTGCCATTGATTTCAGTGGGATCAAGATCAGATCCCATGTTAGTGTTTGCCCCTCTTTGGCATGCATTTCTTTACAAGGAAAACAGTATACTTTTTTGGGGTCTACATGCTCTTTAGAGCTATCATAAAATATTTCATGAGTTTGCTTGTGTTTTGCAGGAACTTCCCAGTTAATGTAACATAATGTGAATTTCCTATTTTAGCTCATTAGAGTGGACTCTTCATTTAGTCCGTTAATACACTAGCTTTTTAAACATTCCCACTCTTAAAGATGAAGAAAACTCCGCCTAAAACAGAAGATACAAGAAATTCCTGGTAGAAATATTGGAAGTCTTGCATCAATCTTCTCATCTCTTTGCTGAAAGAAATACTAAAGCCCACAGAGTCACAAACAGGGAAATTGCATTAAACACAGAGATTTCAATCTTTGGAAAGAACATAAAAATATCTTGGTGAAATTAGAATGCACCTGTATTTTTTTTGACTGATGGTGATTCTAAAAGCTTGCTGTTCTTTTATTAGATGTCTCACTAACACAGACACGTTGTCATTCTAATGAAGTACAGTTCTTGAATCTGTGATTACACAATGTATGTGTGATCATCAAGATTTCTAACTTCCACATCTCAGATAACATTTTCTATATTCTGTTGTTTAATTTCACCTGACAATTTTCCATCCAGATGAAAACTTTCTCCAAGAAGCAGCAAAGCATAGAGATCTTCCCTCAGGCTAACAGGGTGGTGGCTGGAAAAATAAGATGTTATAAATTTGTTTTTAATTATGCTAATGAAATATTACATCATGTAGATCAGCCTATTGTAGATCTTAGATACTTCTTGTATTGTTTTAATAATTTGTTCTATTTGTCATACATGGACAATGACTTAGATACCTACAGAGAGTTCTTTAGTAATGAACCAGTGGCTATAGTTTTTTACTTAAGATAAGGATCT
Organism: Podocnemis expansa; assembly: GCA_007922195.1. NCBI lineage: Eukaryota > Metazoa > Chordata > Testudines > Podocnemididae > Podocnemis > Podocnemis expansa. The sequence goes on along the minus strand of ML681990.1, from coordinate 48,670,215 downwards.
ATCATTGCATTACAAAATGTTAGAGGGAAGACAAGGAACTCGTGATAGTTGAAGAGGCTGACTTGATTAAATTAAATTAAATATTGTTAAACTATTTACTGCAGGAGTTCAGGACACAGATTCAACCAATGGGAAGTACTGATACATTTAACTTGTGACTGTGAATCTTAGAATAAAATCAATTCAGTCAACTTGTTTTAGAAGCACATGTAATACACAGGATTTTTCCATTATAGAAGTAGATTTTTCATTAAATCGTTTTAATCAATTTATTAGAACCCAGCATGACACTCAAGTACTGTGCATCTTAATAATGCCCAGAGGCTGAAATTCAGATTAACACAGCTCATCTAATTTTAAATAGATTACTTTTTCCTTAATTTTTTTTTAAATTAAAGCACATAGCTCCAGTGCCTTTATAGATGGACCCCTAAATGCAGTGCTGAAAGAAGTCGGTCTTTCCAGCATCAGGCTTTAAAGTAAGCTAAATATTTTATGCATTTTTCTACCAAAAAAAGTCTCTATTTCTGTTTAGATTAATAACTGCCTTCGTCTTTCATTTCAGGTTCTGATTGCTCATGTAATGAGAAGTAGTTAGTTAAATAGACAAGGTCATTTTATAAGCAAACTTTTGCCAACCCTGCCAGTGAAAAGAAAATAGATAATACACACAATTTTTAATAAGTTGATTTCTACAAAAAAAGAGGCTCAGCACAGCATTCAGTTCTATAGTGTTAGAAGGCAAGTGTACAAGAGATTTGCTTTGTCCTTGAGAGGAGTGGAGCTGCCTGTATGAGCATTCCCTGCTGGATGATTAATAGACCAGCGTTAATGCTGCTTCCTTAAAGGCGGCAAATTCCAACCTCTGAGGAGAGGAGGTAGTGAAATATCAGTGACAGCAGCTGTGTGGGGGAGTGGGGGAAACAGTCTGGAAAATGTATCAAGGGGAACAGAAGTGGTAAATAGACAGGAATGGGTTTGCTCATGCTATGAAATCTCTTATGTCCCTGATGGCAATAAAAGAAGAAAATGGCAAAGATTTACTGTCATTGCATCGTTTATTAATCCATATGCTAAAAGAAGATGCTTTATCTGACTGAAATAATACAATATACAAGAATGTACATCTTTCTCTGTATCATGAATTACCAATAGTTGTTTATGTTGACCATGTCAATATCATAATCTCCAAACACTTAGTGGAAAAACATTACTGTCTGTGGGCTACTGGTAACAAACTCTGAAACCTGAGAGACTGCTCCATTTTCTCATGTTCATTATTTTGTCTCCAGTAGAATGTCCATTATTCAGGAACAGAGTCTGTGATATCACTTAGACAGCTTGCAGTGTCTGGTATTTGAGTTTCTGGGATGATGAAAGTATGATCAGAGACTCCTCTGACATCTTGATGCATCTGACATGAATTTCAAGGAACTCTGGCCCAAAGATACCTGAGCTTTCATAACCTCCACTGTTTTCTTCTCTTACTGAAGGAGATACAAAGATCATTGAACCCAAAAAATATCTCCTCTACCACAAAAGGCCACTCAGCCTTTCTCTCCTCACACCCCCAGTGCAATAGAGAACTAAGAGAAGGAACTTGTTTTGAAGCATTCTTTGATACAAGACAGTAGGAAACATTTACCTATCACTTCTTTACTTCCAGGAAACTATTACATTAACATAATTATTTACTAGTTCTGAGGTATCCCTCCATGCTCCTGCCAGCCATATACAAGAATAACACCAACCCTCATTGAAGGGGAAAGAAGAGTGGCAGCAGTAAGATGCTATGGAGCTGGATCTTCCTTGGGCATCTAATACTTGGGATGATGCTTTTCTTTTTCTCCACTCATCATGAGGTGGATAATCTCTGCTATGTAACCATTCTCTGCATCTTACTGTTGCTTAGAAAGCCATACATATGTCATGGTGGATCCAGAACCTCTGAAAAAAGGTGATTGTGTCTTAAAAGATTTTCCTTGGGTTGCTTTATTTCCTATGTAATAGAGATTTGTTTCCCTGGAGCCAGTATTTATTAATAGCTTACACTTAGACAGCCCTGAAGATTGCTTCTTATATTTTTCATGTAATAATTAGAGTTGTATGTTGCATTTGTTCTTCAGACATCATCTCAGAAGAACACTGTCTAAAGAAGAATTCTAACGGCCCAGGCAACCTGTCTAAAAGGTTACTTTGTGAAATAGTTGACTTTTCATAGGAGATCCCATGTTTATTTCTGTTCCCAGCCTACTGATAATCCAGACTCAAGCTAATCTAATTTAAAAAGTGCTTTTAAAGTCATCTTCTGCCTTTATCAATAATGCAGTCATGCTATTGTTCTAACTTTACCAGTAAGCAGGGAGTAAAGAGGAAATCTTGGCATGGGCACGTATTTCAGGAATTTAAATAATGATTTTTAAAGTGAAGAAATCTGTGTTGACAAAAGGATAAAATAACCTAAATTGCACAAGCAAAGTTAGGAGTGGACATCCACATGCAGTTACAAAGATATCTGTACACAAAATGAGTATTTTGTATGAACAATGTCCTGTTTACAAGTTGCATGAATATTTTGATTTAAGTGCTTTAGTTGGAAAATTTGGCCCATAGTGTTTTGAAAAGTGATTTTAATACTAATTTCCTTTCTGCAAATTTAATGGAAACATAATATAGGGTAATCTGTGATTTTATACCCTCTTGAATAACTGTAAACTTCAGAAAGAAAAGTCAACAAAGGTACCATTTATTTCACAGGCACCTAGTGAGCAGTTCATTATGTAGTGCATGTATTATCAAACACACATCATTGACAAAGAACTGAATATTACTGATGTTACAAACACAAAAGCTCTGTCTACACCAGAGACTTTACAGTGACTCAGTTGTACTGCTACAGCTGTGCTGCTGTAAAGTCTCCCCTGTAGCCACTTTCTGGCAACAGCAGAGAGATCTTCTATTGGCATAATTGAGTGGAAGTGGCTATGGGGAGGGTATCTCCTGTCAACATAGCATTGCACGCACTGGCTATGTTTACACTGCCAAAGATATTTCAAAATAGTTATTTCAAAATAACTATTTTGAATTTTTTTAAAATAATTATTTTGAAATAGCATTATTTCAAAATAGAGTCTTCACTAGACTCTCTCTTTCGAAATAGGGGAAGGCAGGGAAAAGTATAGGGCCATTGTTCGAAAAAAGCCAATTCCATGGCTTGGAATGGCTTTTTTCAAAATAACTATTTCAAAAGAATTGCTCTTTTGAAATAAAAGCAGGTTTAATTATTTCAAAATAGTGGGTTTTTTTGAAATAATGAAGTGCTTATTTCAAAATAACAAAATGCCTGCATGGACAGGTAAAAAGTTTTCTCAAATAAGCCTCCTTATTTTGAAAAAACTTTTCCATGTAGACATACCCTCTGGCTATGTCAGTCAGAGGGATTTTTGTTTCCTACACCCCTGACTAACAAAAGTGCTAGTGTAGTTATAGCCCAGGCCTCGACCAAATAATACATTTCTGGTTGTGACAGCAATCAGTTTTAGCAGCCTGTAGCCTAGCTCCACTGCAGAAATGTAATGGAGGAGTGCCCTCTGGTGACCAAAACTAAAATTGTTGGCATCTAGTGTGAGCCAATTTTGTCCATCCCAGACATAGCCTATGATCTGACGAAGTATTTGCAGCCCACAAAAGCTTATGCCCAAAGAAATTTGTTAGCCTTTAAGGTGCCACAGGACTTTCATTATTTTTACTATATATAGACTAACACAACTACTCCTCTGGAGCCTGTGATCTGTTAATCAGTATTGACATCATACCACTTGTATTGTAAAATACAGATCTCAGCATAGTGCTGATGATATAATTAAAACAAAGGTTTTTATGGGCCCATTCAAGAGAGTCTCGAAGTTTCCAGATCTGCATCCCTTTGGGGTAGTTGGGGGGTATGGCATGCTTGTGATCTATGCAGGCAACTGGGAATCTCCTGGGCTATGTCTACACTACAAGAATTAGTTCGAATTAACAAAGTTGAACTAATAAGTTTAACCTTAATTTGAACTAAATCCGACCTTAGTAAGTTGAATTAACAAAGTGCACTAGTGTGACTTAAATGTTAAGTCAAATTAATGCACTTTGTTAATTTGAACTAAACTGCCCTAATTTGAATTTATTTAGTTCAAATTAAGGCTTAATCCTGGTCTACATTGCCCTAAATTTGAACTAACCGCTTAGTTCAAACTAAATGCAGGTGTTACTAATTGGAACTAAGCTTTCATTAGTTCGAATCAAGGAATTCCTTAATTCGAACTAGTGAAAGTCTATGGTGGACGGGGACTAAGTGAGTTCGAATTAAGGCTCCTTAATTTGAACTAACTTGCCAGTGTAGATGCACCCCTGGAGACATGGGGACATCCATTCAAGAGTCCTATGCTTCTGCATTGGCTCTTGTTCCCTGGGAGTCTATCCCAGTTCTCTGACAGCTAAGTTCCAATGAATTTTCCAGTTGGCAACTTTTCCCAAAATACTCCTTTTAAGTCTGTTTCCCTGGAATTTTCATGCTAGATCAGACCCCTGGTTCATCTTAGCTAGTATCCTGTCTCCAACATTGGTTAGTACCAGACACTTCAGAGGATGATCCATTAAACTCCAATAAAGGTAATTATGGATAATTTGCCCCCTAACAGAGATTGCTTTAGACAGGAGTTTGCAGCCTTTTTTTATTTGTAAAGAAACACACTATGGGCATTCTCTAAATAACTTACATAAAAATAGTATACTTCTTTGTATTTCTGTTATTGCTCATCAAAACTGTAAGACAAGCTTCTAAAAATATTAATTAAATAGAAGACTGTTTCCGGGCTTTGCATACTTTTCAGAATGGAGCAAATTATTACAGCTGAGGCAGAAACCACTGTAAACAGAAATTTATAGAGGATGTGCTGACAGTGCATTGATAGCTGAACTAGAGTTTGTTCCTATACTAAGACAGACTATATAGAGCATATAATGTAGCTTTGATAGAAGTAGAATGAAAAAATTGATACTCTGGGCTTGTCTGTGCTGGAGTGGGATTGTAATTTGATTTTAAGTTGTCAAATTAAAGAAGGTGAAGATGAATTATCACAGGGTTTTGTGTTCCCACTGCTCACATTAGTTCCTGAAATGCATTGCACTGTGGATAATAGGTACAGGGGCTTGTAGGGAGGTAGTTGTCCTCTGTTCACCTCCCCTCCCCTCCTCTCTAAAGGGGAAAAAAAAGTAGGAAGAGTTTTTCTTTCTGTTGAAGGTACAACAGACAGGCACAATGCTGCATGCAAAGAGAGGAATTAAGTGAAAACTTTCCGGGGCTGCAGGCAGGGGAAGAGCTATGTTGCTATGGGGCAGCAGACAGGAAAAACCAGAAGAGTTGCTCTCTGGCTACATAGAGCTTAACTCAAATTGTACTTTTCAACTTCAGTGCTGTGCTGCTTCCAGGGGTGGTGTTAGAAGGTCAAATTAGAGCTCTGTGGGGGTTTTTTGTTGGTTTTTTTTTTTTGTTTTTGTTTTTTTTTGTGTTTTGTTTTGTTTTGTTTTTGTTTTCAAATTTACTGTTCTGACAGTGGAGACACAGGCTGTAGAGCAGGGTTCTCAAACTCAAATCACCACGAGGGCTGAATAAGGACTAGTATAGGGCCACATGAGGACTAGTACAATAGCCAGAGTGCCACACCATTGAAACGTTTTCATACAACGATATTGTAAATATCGGTAACAATAGTGGTGTTGTGGGCAGCAGGAAATAGTTTAAGTTGGCCACATGCAACCCATGGGCCACGTGTTTGAGACCCCTTGCTGTAGAGGGTCAAGGTAAGCAGCATTATGTCGAAAAGTCTTTTGTGTATAGAAACATACCTAGGGTCCCAAGGGACAACGTAGGAAAATAGTTTTGTCAGGAAATTGTATTTCAGTTATGTCTGGTTCTGTGAACTCAGACCAGATCAGATAAACCTTTGCTGAGCTAGATGTAAAGCTTGCCTTATTTGGGAGATGAGGGGGAACATCTTCAATACAAGACCCAGACAGATTCTTACATTCCGTCGTCTACCCTAAATCCGAAAGCCTGAACAGGTGCTTGCAGTAGCTTTAATTATAGATTTAAACAATTCTATGCAGCAGTTAAACATTGCCGGAACATTTGAGATGTACCTTCTGTTATGCAAAGATCTAGTACGATAAGCATAGGGTAATCATACAGTAAATTAAGGCCTTGATGCAGGAAGGCACTTAAGTACATATTTAAATCCATCCTTATTCAGGAAAGCGCTTAAATGTGAATCTTAACTCCAAGCCTTGAGGTTAAACGCTTTCCTGAATCAGGTCTTAATGTCCAAATTTTTGGTTTATTCCCCCTTGTCCCTGGCCACCGCAGTTTGTAGGCACAGCTGATGTATTTATATGTTGAGAGAGCTGGTATCTGGCCATTGACACATGGAAGTTGGACGCATAAGAGGTGCAGGAAAGGCATATACTGTAGAGAAATGCTGATGCAAAGTGGGAAACCTGACTGAATGTAGTATTAACATGAGGAATGGAATATTTAGAAGTGTATTAATGGGGTTCATTACCTTGCTGTTGGCTAATCACAGTGTCTTGTGTGACTGAAAATAACCATTTAGCACAGAATATTGTGGGCTTATTCTTTATCAGTAAAAGAAATCAATGCAAATAAGACTTCCTGAAAACTCAGGACATAAATCAATGTGATAGTCCGTAAAAAGCTACCTGAATTAAATACCATAACAGTTTTGAACAGGTGACTGAAATTGTTTTGTGGCAGTGGGTTTTTGTTATGGAAGAAAAAAGAATGGTTTAGAATCTGATACATTCGAATGCTTCAGATTCATACTTCTTTGTCTTGTGCCTGTTCTCTGATTTGTTTTGTTTTTGTTTGTATGCATCTTCAAACGAGGATAGAGAATGAAATCACTCTGTCTTTGTTTAAAAACCCCTCTCCCCACCATGAGTTGTTGAATGAATATGGAATAGGACTGGAAATTGCTATCGTGACAGAGCACGAATCACTACTATAGGACCCAGCAGAAAGTACACTATTTGTGTATGTTTATCCTGTTCATGTTGGCTGGAACACAGTATGCCTTGTCCCATTTTTGTGTGATTAGTGGCTTCATTCCCCATAACCCATAGGTGCCTCCCCCCCAGCCTCTCAGACAATGGGAAAGCTATTGGGCCCTCCACAGGTTTGGAGCAGTGGCAGATGGTACAAGGAAATGGTTGATGCCACATGCCTCTCTCTAAGTAAATGGACAATTCCTTATATGGAGGATCTCTTCTGCACAGCTTAGGGCAATAAGCAGGTCTTATACTTTTTTAAAGAAAAGTTTTCACTGAACTACATTGTAGTAATGCTTCAGTTAAATAGTTTGCTTGTATTTCTGCATTCCTCTGCAGTTTGTAATTCAGGTTTTGCAGCACTGGGTTAGTGCTTAAGAATCTGATACTGACCAGATGGGCAGGGAAACTAACTAATCTATTCACTGTCCTAACTAAGTTAAATAAAAAAGGTAAATACAGTGCAACATGAACAATGAAAAGTAAATTTAGATGTTTTGAAATAGGCTTTTAATATTCCAAAATGGTGCTAGTAACCAAGGTCCAAGGTATTTAATTTATTTAATTTATTTAGTTTCTACTTTTTTTTCCAAGGTCATCAGCAATACAAATTATTTGCTTACATACGCAGTAACAGAGAGGGTATGAAATGCCAGTGTAAGGGAATACAGCAGCGACTGAAGAAGTTATAAGTTACAAGTGTATGAACTGTTGATTGAAAGTACTAATAATATGTTTTTGAATTGGTTCATCCTATTTGCTGTCTTTTCTCAGAGTGATTTTTTAGCTTGACATCAGCCTTTCTAATCAATGATACGGTTGTAGTGTCCGTGCTATATAAATAACAGTGCTTGTGTCAACATTTGACCTTTGTAAAGCCTGATTGCTAATAGAAAGGAAGACCGTAGTTTCAAACAAAATAGTTTGAAAAATGCTGTCATTGGGACACTCTCAGTTCTGAAACACAGCAGCCCTGTTGGGGTTGGATCATCCTGTGTTTCATTGCAAGTTCCAGTAGATAAAACTGAAAGGGAAACAATGTTGTGAAAACAGAATGTGGGATTGTTGGAGTGGTATTTTACTTTTAACTTCCCTGGTGTTACACATTAAATTTTGGAATGTTTATGCAAAGAGGTTTAACCTTTTCTGATCAGCCAGGCAAAAGACACTTTTGCGAAGTTTGTTAAATATACAGAAAAGTTGAACATGAGCAAATCAAGACTCAAATAAATATTGAATCCACAGAAATCCTTTTTTTCTGTATTTACACAAAGTTTTTCTATCAATGTTTTATATAAAGGCCCCCCAGTAAGTACAATTGCCTTTTTTAAAGTGGCTTGGAAAGGACAAGCCACTTAAATGTTGAATTTTATGATTCCAGCTCAGGATTCAGTATAGTTTTTCGACTAATTTTGCAGTTAGAACGCACATGAAAAAAATGGACACAGGAGAAAAAATAACTATTTCCGTTTATGGTGTTTGTTTCTTTTTGTGGAGCATGACTTTCAGGACACAGAGATGTGTCCTTCTGTAGATCCTGGTTCAACTTCCCTAGTTTGGATCAATATCAGGTTGGTCTGCTGTGATCTCATTCTGCCAATTCTCTTTCAAAGTTTCTGGACAAAGTTAGTTGTGCTTTGATCCCTCCAAAATGCTTCTACAGAAGCAAACACATGTTAAAAATCGGAATAATTTCTAACTGTAGAAAAGAATGCATCAAAAAAATAAATTGCAATAAAATATTGAATCTAGTGTGGCTGATGAAGATCAGATTATCTTCTTAGGTTTATTAATTAGAACAGCATTAGTATTATATAAGCTGTTTTACTACAAAATAAAGAGCCATATCCTGAACTGGTTATTCAGTTTTACCCAATCTAAACTTCCACTGAAAACATTTGAATGTCTGGATTTGCCTCTGTGGTCCCAATTCTGTAAGGATTTAAGCACATATTTATTTTTGAGCATGAGTTGTCATTTTACAGAGTAAAGATAAATATTTGAAAAACTTGATTTTAAAATAATGTAACTTTCTAAATTGCCACTTCCTTTGGTTCTTTAGTATATTTGGTCCTAGCTGACTTCAGTAAGATTACTCAGAGTGCCTAAAATTAAACACTTGTGAATCATTGCATGGAAAGGATCTAGATTAGTAAACATAGATTTTGGATTTGGTGTAGCTTGCATTGCCATGCTGATTTGACTGGTGCCGTATCAATTTACATTGATTGAGACTGGAGCAGAAGTATTTTCTGTGTAATTTGCAATTGGGGGATGGCTCTGCATGAGAGGGAGAATTAGCTTTTTTTTATCCAAGTTCAGAACATTAGACAAAAATGGTCTAGAATTGGTCCATTTTTGGAAGCCATGGAAAAGTCAGGTTCTTTGGCATACAGTTTGTATACTGAAAATATTTCAGTTATACATTTTTAAGGGAGATTACTGAACAGCGAGTCAAAGTATGTTTTTAAAAGTATGAAAAACACCTTCATTGCTTTCAGTTTTCTACAAATATATATTTTAATTTTTTTTTAATAACTGCACCTGTTTAGGGATCCAGTCCAATTTCCTTTGAAGTCAATGGAAGTCCATTGTGTTCAAAGGGGATTGGATCAGATTGTGTGCATAACTTACTAGATCTTTTCTATCTCCAGCATCTGTAATAGGTGGCACATGAGAAAAGTCCACAGTTGAATTGATATCTTTATATCCAGCAATAAAAAATAATATTCATCTTGTATGTAATTGTGATATTCTTTTTAGTAGTAATACTATGCTAGTGACCAGAGGCCTTCATCATATCTAAAATACAATCTGTGCTCAAAAGAGCTCTGTTTCTATACTGAAGAACCTTACTGACTGACATACAGACTATAGGGATTGCCTTATTTACTACTTAAAATGCAACCCTAGTGTGAAATGTTGCACTGTTCTTAATGGAGCACAGCAATATTACACAGCAAGTTAGTATGAAGTGCAGAAGAATATCTTAGCCAACAGAAACTGCAAAGGAAATTTAGGCCTTGTTTATACATTCTGCTATGCATCCAGAGAAGACACTCTATGCCATCAAGGAAGAGCTTTCCTGTTGCCATAAAACTACCACCTCTAAGAGTGGTGGAAGCCATGTCGGTGGGGAAAGTTCTCCTGGCATAACACTGTGCATGTGAGTACTTATGTCAGTGTAAATTATGTTGCTTGGTGGGTGGGGCTTTTTAACCCCAAAGTGACAAATGTTATACCATAACAATTTGTACTCTATAGATGTAGCACAATGTAACTACCCAGATTGGAATTTGGTCAGGACACTGAGGTTAACAACCCTACCATTGGGAAAAATGCCATGGAATCTTCCGTGGTCAGGACTTTGGTTTTATACCCCATCAAAGTTATAACATCTCTACTTTGCTCCTTAGCACCATGTTGGTGCAGAGTGAGGGGTCCCTATTTCTCCATTATCTTACAGATCTTTGTAGGTTACTCATCGCAACTGAGAGGCAAGGGGATCTGGAGGAATGAGCACAGCAGATAGACCCAGAAAGTCCCATGTTCCAGTCTTGGCTCTGACACTGACTTGCTGTGTGGTCTTGGCCAATTCACTTCTTTGCTAATTGAGTTCCCTCATCTTCAGAAAGAAGGAAGAAAGGGGAATGTTGGCAAGAGAGTGTCTTCCACTGAAATGGCTGCTACTGCTTACAGGGGCTGTAATAATTAAGCTGATGGGGAGCTGCCTCTTGTCGACTTACAGAGCCTGCATTAGCAGTGCTATAAGGGTGCAGCTGCATGTCTGTGTAAGTTCTTTAGCTACAGCCTGAATGAATTTGCCTTTATACACCTGTTAGTTCTTAGAGGACTGTGATTCCCCTGCTTGCACAATGGCTATGTCCACACATACATCATTATTTCAAAATGAGTTATTTTGAAATAAAGCCCTTATTTCTAAATAAATTAATTCGAATTAAGGGAAAAGCTCAAAGCGAAATAGCACGTCCAAACACAGGACTTGTTATTTCGCTTTAGGAGAGGGGCACCATGGGAGGTGTGGCAACATGGCCCCCTCCCTGGGCCATGCCCCCACCCAATATAGGTTAAAAGGAAGGCACCCTGGGAAGGAGAAGGGCAAAAGTGTTATTTCGAAATAATGGTTATTTCAAAATAAAACGTCCAAACAGAGTTATTTCGAAATAACTGTTTCAAAATAACAGCTGTTTCTATTTAAAGAAGGTTTAAGCTATTTCAAAATGATGGCTCTTATTTTGAAATGACGGAGCCTGTCATTTCGAAATAAGAATACGTCGTGTAGACCCAACCTCTTTTTTTATTTTGAAATAAGAGACATGTGGACATACCCAATGATATTTGAACTTAATATAGTGAGATCTTCTGAAGACATTACAAGAAATTGCCTTATTGGTCACGGCATACCTTCACGCTGTGTTTTCATACAGAAGTAACGGTGCTGGTTTTATGTATTCCCAAACTAATTCTATAGAATATTGTCTGTGTAGTTTTACAGGGATGTTGCAGTTTACTGTATAATTTCACTCCATCATTTTTTTGCTATAGTGTGAACTAAAAATGTTGACTAGAATTATGTCACTCATACATTAAACTAATTTCCAGTGTAAGCTTCCTTGTTCATCAAAATTCTGAATCAATATAGGAGAGAAATTGCCTGTGTGAATGAATGAGTGAGGCGCAAATAAATACGGGAAATACAAATACTGCACATTGCTAATAATTTCTACATTGTGCACCAGTCAAAGTTACAATATTTTAATGGGGACAGGAGGGATGGTTTAAAGACAGAATTATTTTATTTCTGTCTCATTTCCATTGCACTGATTTTATACTATGTAACTCCATTTAATTTAACGGAGTTTAATTGGCGTAAAGCTTGGGGAAATAGAGTGGAGAATCAGTCCCATTGTTAATTACAGAAAACCTTTTTGGACACTTGTAAGTGTTCTTGGTTCTGCTGGGTGGTTTATTTAGAACTAATCATTGTCCAGTCCTGGCCAGACCCTCTTGACAAGTTGTCCACATTTTGATACCTTTCTGTAATACTGTAGCTGCTGAGCTCTGATAAATGAAAAGCTTTTGTTTTCTATGCAAATCATCAATCTGTTTCGTAGTTCATTGCTTTCAGTGATTTTATTTGAAATGCAAATATCAGTAAGACACGAGGTCAGCTGCTGTAGCCATGGAAAGTGGAGAGCACAATTCAAGGGCATCGATGTAAATGTTGTGCACGTATGGAGAAAACCGCAAGCCATGCAGCCTTCAGGCTTTGTCAGGGATAAGCCACACAAGAATTCCCAAAGTCTATAGAAGAGGGTTTGGAGCTGTTGCTGAAAGGAAGCTGAAAGGAAAACTAGTACTAGCTGAAATTTTTCTTCTAAACACTTTTTTTCAATGGAAAATTCCATTTTTACCCAAAAAAAAAAAGGAAATTTTAGTTTAAAATGTCCCTTTTTATATAATTTTTTTCAGGTATTCCTAAAATAACAGCACATTTTGGGGGTTTCAGTTGATAAAAACATGAATAAATTTTTGACAAAAAGAAGAAATTTATTTTCATTGAAGTTTTTAATGTCAAAATATAATTTCCCAATCAGCTCTAAGATAAATGGCTATAAATGAAATTCAAGTAACCTGACTAAACAGATTTCTCATGAGGGACAGTATCTTTCCCTCTTCCCCCATACTTGGACATAGGGTGTGAGAACCTGCACTGGGTGGGCAGGAGCGCCACTAGCCCTGAAAAAGATCCAGGGCTCGGTGCACTGACATTCAGGGCTTGCGCACTGCTGCCACCATGGCTGGCCTGGCAGCAGACTTGGAACTCAGGCACTGGGACTCGGGGCTTGAGCCCCATAAGCCCGGCACGAGCGACGCTCTTGCAGGTGGGACATGGCCACCGCTATAGCTTATTGGTAGCAGTAACAGCTATGTTCCAATATGCATAAACAGTCCCATGTGAGATTTGCGACCAATGGATCTGTGAGTAGCTAGATCTTCTCTGGACACCCACGTGTCACCATGGCAGCTTGCTAATAATCACTTGTTTTCCTGTACAGAGCTACAGGGGGCTCCTGCAAGACATCTCAATTCCTTGTTTATTTGGGGATGTTGATATGCATTTTACATTACATACATGGGGGAGGATTTACCCCAAAGGAATTACAATAGAATTAGACAAAATATAAATGAGTGACGGTTTGGGAAATGATGCCCGCTTCAGGAACGTAGTAACATGAAAATCATCAGAAGCTCATCCTGAAGTCATTGATATAAAGCAATCAAGATTCCATGGTACAATGTAAGGGACATTCCTTCCCTCTCCAGTAGAGGGATATAAAATAAAGATCATGGGCCAAATCCTCAGAGGGACTGAGTCCTTGTGACTTCCATTTAAGTGAATAGGCAGGACCACATAGAAGTTTTGGGGGGGGAGGGCCCAAGGCAAAATCTGAAACTGAGGATCTGCCCCACCATTCTGAAAAATTACCACTCTGGGGTGAGGTAGATGGGTGCAGTAGTGGCGACTGTACTCACATTGCGCTAGTGGTTCAGCTCTGTCCCATTGGCTGCCACCAGGCACTGGGACTTGATGCTCAAGGTCACACTGTTACTCAGGTTTGGCCTGGCCACGGACACAGGCCTATATTTCAGTGACCTGGCACACCGAGTTACAATGCCACTTTGTTTTGGGGCCCGTTCAGCTTTGTGGTCCAAGGCAAACTGCACCTTCTGGACTCCCTTTAGAGCAGCCCTCAAGGGAAATTACGGGCAGCCAGCACCTCTGTTGATTTGACCTCATAAATGCAAACGGACACTGAGAAGATGAAAATTCAGGTATGCTTGATCTAGTCTCAACCTGACTAATAGTCTTATGTCTAAGCACTGAGTTTACAATGACAGATGCTTTATAAGAATAGAACCACAAATAAACTGTACCCACAAAATGCCAGAATTAGGCACTCTGTTGTTATGCATTTTGATCAGTTGAAGGAATAAAACTATGAAAAATGCACTTTAATTAAGTTTATGTACTTGAAATGCACATTTTAATTTCACATGATATGTACTGCTGAGATAGACATAGAATATTTTTCCTGAAGACTGCAGTGATGAACTGGAGAGGGTTACTTGGACCTTGAGTGTGCAATGAAGTTAGATAGGTGACATATGAATTGTGTCTCACAACAAAGTGACAAACTGTACTCTGGTGAGTGGAGTTGGGAAGTCAAGTATAAGCTAATAATGTTTGTATAAATCAATCAACTTTGAGAAGACTCAGAACCAAACCATCAGCTCTTAGATGTATTAATTTATGCAAGAAGTTGGTGGAAAAATCTTTGTTTTGCTAGAGCAGGGGGTCAGCAACCTCTGGCACACATGCTGAGAGTGGCATGCAAACCCATGTGGAGTGGCACACGGCACTCGCTGTAGCACCACCAAAATTGCTGGGCAGCTTATTTCCATGGTGACTGGGGTGTGTCCCAGGCACATTGCTAAAAGCCAGTCTGGACAGCTTTTTTCCGCAGCATGTCTTGAGACCCCTGCTACCAAAAGAAGCCACTTGGAATGTTATGCTTTCAGATTTTCGGGTGGTAGCTACTTTTTTTTTTTTCTTTTCAGCAGAGGGAGCCACCGGCACTGGCTGAGGGTCTGGAAGAAGAGTACCGCATGGGGGTTGGCGAAGGTTGCCAGCCCCTGTCCTAGAGTTTGCATACATCTGTATTAATCTAATTTTAAAAGTGGAAATCAAGCCTTAATCATATTCTTTTATTACATGCAATCTGCAAGCACATCTTGAATGAATGTTGGACAGGAGCTGTGTGTCTCCTGTTATATTGGAAGGTAGAATTTGGCCCTTAATATTTGTAAGGATTCCATTGCATGCCTCTGAACTTTATAAAGTGCTGATGTGAGCGGCCTGTATGATACCAACTGTTGCAAAGTGCAAAATGTGTGGGGTTTGCTATCCCCAAACAACTCCCAGAAGCAATTCATCATCTACAAAGAAGACTGACATGGATATACAGTCCATCCTCGTTTTTTTCGGTCCTCAATTTATCGGACTTTGGAAGATTCGGACCACCACAAAAATCATACAGTAAATATTGAAAAAAATCTATTTTTAAGCATAATTTTTTTTGAGAAAATAACTTCATTAATGCATAAAATAATGTTTTAAACAATTTTGATACAGTACTGTGTCTCAAAAAAGAAACATCCAAGCTTCTCTGTTAGTAGTTTCCTGAATGCGGCGAGGTGGCAGCTAGTTCCCTTGTCACGTGCGTTTGGATCATGCGGTATAGGCGAGAGTGCGCATTATGGTATACAGTGCTTTTTGCATATACAGTACTGTAATTCAGTGGTTTTGCAACTTAATAATGGCCCCAAAAGTGGAAAAGAGTGTAGATAAAGGTAGTAGTAAGCCAAAGAAAGTGCATTTGTCTATTAGTCAAAAACTTGAATTGCTAAAAAAACTAAACAGGGGTTTCGGTAGCGCAAATGTGTGCAGAGTATGGTGTTAAGAAACAGACAGTTTTTGACATTAAAAAGAGCAAAGAAAAGCTATTAGAATACAAATCAAAGTATGCAGATGATGATTCTTTGTCTGGTGGTTCTGTAAGAAAGCATTTGAAATTGCCTACTGACAAAAAACTAGACGAAGCAGTATGAAAATGGTTCATGCAAATGCGCGCACAAGGCGTTTGCTGTTCGAACACCAGAGATAAAGGAAGCTGCCCTTAGGCTGTTCAAGAAGATGAATCCTGAAACTTCATTCCAAGCCAGTGATGGCTGGGTATGGCGTTTTTGTAGGAGGCCTGGCATTTCTTCAAAACGTGTTGCTGGAGAGGCTATGTCTGCTGACCATGATGCTGTTGAGCCATTCAGGAAATTTTTGAATGACCTCATAGCCATGGAAGGATTGTCATTGGCTCAGGTTTATAATGCCGAAGAAACTGGTTTGTTTTGGTGTGCTCTTCCTGAAACAACTTTGGCAATGAAGAAAGAAGAGGTTGTACCTAGTAGAAAGGAGGCAAGACAACAGCTATCAGCATTGCTGTGTGCAAACGCTAACGGAATGCATCGGCTCAAGAGTGTTATTGTTGGCACAGCCCGTAATCCGCGGGCACTAAAGGACATTATGCATGAGATTCCCATCCCTTATTATAGCTCAGTGAATGTATTATAAAAACATGAGAGCAAAAATAAACTAATATGGCTTAATAATATTTTATTTATAGACTATAAAGCCAAACACTTCAACATCATGGAACAGGAAAGAAGTTTTTGTGATTGCATGCCGAAGTAAAATATTGACTGATGGCAAGCCACATGAGATTTTAAATGCACTATTTGCTATTAGAGGTGGGCCAAGGAAGCTGAGGTTTGGTTTTGTAAAAGCAAAACCAGTGGTGGATCAGATCCAGAAACCATTTTATCCAAACCTCAGAGTAATGGCAGTAAGAGCCTGAATATAAAGTTCTAGCTTTGCCCATAAATACATATGTACTCTTTCTGATGATCAAAGAGTATTCTCTCTCTTGTTGTTTGTTTGTTTTCTGTCACTCCAAAGATTTCCTGTTATTTGTAACTGTCTTTCCAGTAGCATTCTCTTTTAAGACACTCAAATATATAAGCTGTAATAGAATCTAGTATCCACACTGGAGGATATTTGAGTTTAGAATTCAGTTGAGTTCTGGTACTGGAGTTTGTCTCTCTTTCTGTTGGCTGAAAAACATTTGTGGGGCTTGGATAAATTGTTTGTGGTGTTGCTTAGGCTCTGGGGATAGGAATGCCTCACATTGGTCAGCAATGACTCCACTGGCTTTTTAAGGACTCTGATAGATCCATTAACAAGCCCTTCTCTATCAAAGGACAGCTGTCTTGTCTTGTAGTTTTAAGAATGTATTTGGTAGCTTTGACAATAGCAAAGAGAAATGCACAGAAATCCTGGAGGCTCCATGAAGGTCTCAGGGGCCCTCCATTAGGGGTATAGGGAGAGGAAACTTTATTTGTATAGTTGTAAAATATATATATCTTTATTTTCTCTTAACTATGTGTCAAGAACAAAGTATTTTTATGTTTAGAGATTATATTACGTGATCTATTATATACCAGCAAACAAGTAGTAGCACTAACCTGGGGCTGGATCCTTGGCGTACTATTCAGTTTTGACTCGGACAGTCATTAAAACTAGTACACATTTGCATAGTGCAGATTGAATTAAAAAAATTAGTAAGAGCCTTTAGGATTTAGCCCCAACTGTAGGTTTTGTGTGGTGGAAGACATTATAACCAACAAAATCTGTGCAATTTACCTTATATTTATTTTACAAGTGCTCCAGAAAAAAAAAAAATCCAAAGCTATTTCTACAGCGGGCCTTGACCATTCTGTTTTAAGTGGGTAAAGTAAACACTTCTCAGGTTCAAATGTTACTTTTTCACTGTAAATCAAACTTCATGTGATAATGAGAAGTTGGGTAATAAAGAGGATTCTGTCTCATTGGCGGGGTGCTACAAATTTAATAGAAGGGTTAAATACCGCTTGGAAGTCAGAAGCTTAGAAATATTACTGCTACCATGAAGTTCTCTCCAGAAATGTCCTTTTAAAGGAATATATGAGAAGTGTGCATATCATTAGAACAGTGGTTCTCAACCACTGTGTCGGGACACATAGCGGTAGCTGTGTGGCATGGGGAGCTGGGAAAATGGCTGGATTTGGCCTGGAGGGAGTGGGCTAGTGTGTGCTGTAGAGTCATGATATTTTTGCAAGCGTGTTAGGACCCACAAAAGGTTGAGAACATTGCATTAGAAGAACAGACTTCTCTTTTTTATTCTGAGGTAGGGTTGTCCATTTGCAGCTTGTTCTGAATGCGGTGGTCTGGTAACTCACTCGTTTCAGCTCTTGCTCACCTTGCACTCTTTACATTGGTTGCTTACAAAGATCAGTCTAATTTAAATTGGCCCTGCAGGTTTTTGAAGTTCTTAACTTTTTCAGCCTTGTGACATTTGAGCCCTCCTCTTGTTTTTGGTTTTTATGGGTATCTCTGCTCTGCTAAAATCCACTCCAAAGGGAGAAGATGAATTTTTCTTGATAACCTTATCATCCTCTACACTGCAGCACCTTGTAATCGTTCTCATTTTTGCTCCTCACCTATGCTAGCATCTGGAAACTTCTCTGCCAAGATTTTTACATTAAGCACTCATGACCCTGTATTTATTACTTTTTTTCCCCTTCTAATCGCTTCCTTTTTTGTATGAACTTTGGACATGTCAGTTGTTCTAATTGTTTGTTATTTAACATGATGTTTCTTTCTTTATTTTGACACTCTTGTCTTGTCTTCATTTCTGAGTAGCGAGCAAAAACAATGCTTCCTCTGGTATCACAGCTGACTCTGGGCAAGTCAATACAGATGGGATTCTGCCATGCCACTGACCTCCAGGCAGGGTGGATTTGGTTTAAATTGTGATTTAAATCACTAGTCAGGAAGACTTAATTTAACTATGGGTTTTCTACGTAACTCAGAAAGACCTCAAGATTTCTGGAATACAGTGCTAAAACAGTTTCACTTTTGTTTCTACCTCTTGTCTCTCCCTTCTCACATTTATTTCCAGGCTTCTCCTTGTCTAGATCTGTTCCACCCGCAACTATCTTCTATTATTTGAACTTTTTGAAACTTTGCACTTTTACCGAGAGGTTGGGGATTTGACTCTGTGTATACAAATTTGCAGAGGGACAATAAGGTCAAGGTCTATTATTTTTCACCTATATATTATTTATTTATTTACAAACAGTTTTGCTATTAAAAAAGCATTTTATCTCTGGAGACAGTTTCCAAACTGCAAAACTAAACGTCTCTGATGGTATTTTCTAGACTTTAAACTGAGCGCTGAGTTCCATTGGATAGATAGAAAGATTAACCTAAATAATCTATACAGAAGTCTCTGAAAACCCATAAGATTGGGTCCCTAATCAATGAACTATTAGAATTCATTGACAAATCTTTTCTTAAATGTAACATGAGTATATTATCTCGTATTACAGAATTAAATTTATAATCCCTATTCCATGATGAGATACATTTGAGCTATAATGTGTCTTTATTAAAACTATATTTTAAGTATGTTTTTCCTCAAAAAGCATTTTATCAAAAAAGATCTGATTTAAATTTAAAAAAGGTTTTAAATACAATTTTTTTCTTTTTTTTTTAGATTTTTTTAAAATCTATTCTGCCTCCAAATATTGGAAGCAACAGGATCCCAACTTCTTGGTATCGAAACCTCTGCACCGAGTTTTCATTTGGCATGAGAATTGGAGCCACTGCCATGCCATGTTCCTCACTTTCTAATGGAAGTTCAGGCAATGAGTAGAAAGAAGAAACTTCAGAGTACTCCTTTCAGGTTCCATATGCTACTCAGTACCAATAAGGTCTACACCCACAGATGGCCCCATCACCTCCACCCTAGTAGCCCTGTTGGCACCCATGAGTAGCATATCGCTTGCAGGCCTCTTGAGCTCCAAACCTTATCCAAGGGCCCTCGGGCAAACCTCTTCCACTGCATCTTCTAGGGCAGTGGTTTTCAAACATTCTTCCTCAGGATCCAGTTGGAAAAAAAAATCATTTATGCCCCTGACACAGCAATTACATCTTTGAGCAATTCATTCCAGTCTTTTGGCAGTGACAGCAAGGAGTGCCGTGACCCAGGGCTTGAGGGTCTATGACCGAGTGCTGAGTCCTCACCCTAAGTTTGACAACCACTGTTCTAGAGTTTCAGAACCTCCACAGGACATTTTCAAGGAACAGGAGTGTGGTGCTAAGAAAGAAGTAACTTTTGAGGACCACATCCACCTCTTCTCATAAAGACATCATGATACCTTTCCCACCATATCTGGTGGACAACTTTTGCCTCTTCCAGGAGCTGGCAAAGAGGGTGGCAGACACCCTTAATATACCATTGGAGGAAGGCAAGGACACCCATGGTCAGCTCCTGGACATCTTCCACTCCTCATTCTCTTCCAGGATCACCCTCCTGATTAATGAGGCTTGTCTGGCAAATCCCAGTGTCAGTTGTGGTCAGACAAAAAGTACCACGTCTCCACAAGTGCGTCAAATCCCTTGACTGATATCAGTCAAGGACAAGTCCATACGATTGAGATTGGAAATTTCTAGACCTTTTTGGCAAGAAGGTGTACTCCTTGGTCACCCTCTAATTTGGTAATGCCAACTACCAGGCCCTAACAGTGAAATACAATTGTATCAACTAATCAAAATTGACTGACTTTATCAAGGTGGGTGCTAGAGTCATACCAGGACCAATTTAAGACAGTCATATGGAAGGGACAGTTAGCACCAAGGACATTACTTCAATTTGCCCTCAATGCCACTGACACAGCAGTGAGATCCACCTCTACTTTGATGTGATGCGACAAACATCATGGTTCCACCTCAAGTTTCCCAAAAGAAATGCAGACTACTATGGAGAACTTTCCCTTTGAGGGTACAATGCTCTTTGCAGAAAAGACTGATGCCTGCCTTCAAACCTTGATGGATTCTGGGGCTTCACTTGAGTTGTTGGGTATCTACACGCTTGGACAAAAAGGACTATTTTGTGCCCAATCCCAGTATAGACCAAAAATGTCACAATACCAAGCATGATGAGACTCCAGACCACAAAGAAAGAAAGGGAAATTTCTCAAACACAAAACCACTATGTCCAGTCTTCATTGACCCAATCATCTTTTATCCAAACACCAGTTTTGATGGGCAGGTTGAGGCGCTGCAAGATCACTTTCTCCAGTTGATACAGCTGACCAACGTTGCATACCAGCTGGCAGGGCCTAGGAATCTATAAAATCAAACCAATGGGTCCTAGAGATAATTCAAACTGAGTACTCCATCCATTTCACCTCTTTAGCCCGTCCACAATATCCTTCCTTGTTCCTCTTCTGGAATCCTTCTCATAACAGTTTACTAAGTAAGAAGTTGATTGTTTCCTCCAGCAAGGAGCCATAGATCCAGCACCTCAGTATTTAAGAGGAAGAGGTTTCCACTCTTATTTACTAACACTGAAAAGGAAGGAAGGTTAGAGACCTGTATGAGGCTTCAGACCTCTGGATGAGTTTGTGAAGACTCAGAAGCTAAGTTGGTCACTTCATTGATGATCATTCCAGCACTGGAGAGGGGAGACTGGTTTTCAGTCCTCAGTCTTCAGGACACATACTTCTATATCTCAGTCTTACTGGCTCACAGATGATTTCTCAGATTTACCCTGGGACAAGACCACTACCAATACAGAGTGCTCCCCTTCAGGCTATCACAGACCCTGAGAGTATTTTTTCCAAAGTTCTCTCAGTGATAGTCACTCACTTATATTCTCAAGGAATAGTGATCTATCCTTACCTTGATGACTGCCTTCTTGAAGCCTGCTCTCTCCAGAATTGGGTGTTACAGAATTGGGTCTACAGATCAGCACCCAGAAGTCAGCTCTTAATATGGCACTGTTTGGAATTTATAGGGACCAAGCTTAACTATTTGCATACCAGAGCATACCTGTCTCAGCACAGATTTCTGTCATTAGCCTTGTTTATAGACAGTATTCAAAGCAGTCCACAAGTATCAGCCAAACACTTTTTCCAGCTGCTGGGGCATGTGGCAGTGGGCACAGCAGTAATACCGCATGCCAGGCATTATATACGATGCCTTTAAATGTGGTTCAGCTCAATCTACAGACCAAACAGGATAGGTTAAACAAATCCCTGTTGCATGACTCAATTGATTCATCTCCCTGCTTTTTAACCCAAGCCTCACCAAGACAGCAGCAAGGCTATTCTACATACCATAGATATCAGGAGAGCCCTGGCATTTTACTTAGACTAAGACAAGAGCTTTCAGGAAGTCTTTTAAACTTTTCATTTCAGTTCCAGAAAGATTCAAGGGTTCAGCAACATCAACCCAAATGCTCTCTAAGTGGGTCTTGAAGTGCATTAGACAATACAGTCTCTTCCAGAATTGATTTGTACACATTCCACAAGCTTGATTTCCTTGTCTGTCACCACCTTCAAGAATGTCTCTATTTCAGAGATCTGTAGAGCGATGACATTGGCTTCTGCCTATACTTTTTGCAGAACATTATGCAGTTACCAAGGATTCTGCCTTTAATGCCATATTCATCTCCACAGTATTCTCATCTGTAACTGACCAGACTCTGACATCCCAACCCACGAGTAGGAATGCTGCTCAAAAGTCATGTACTAAAGAGCCATAGTTACTCTACAAGGTGAGTAACTTCTTGTTTCCAGTAGTGTCCATATGTCCACTCTCCTCCCATCTATTTCAGAGTTTACATTTATGACTCTGTGATAGAGAAGCCACTGAGGAGGGTTAGCCAGAATGCTGACTAGCTTTGTGGTGCAGCATGGGGGGATGACATCACATGCATGGGCCTTACAGACATTACTACCAAAGTTCTCTGATCAGCCTTGCAGAAATGCAAGTACACCTCTCATATTGCACCCATAGGAGGACACATCTCAAAGAACACACATTGTTACTGCACGAGATGGGTAACTTCTGCCATTTTAGCCCATCTCCATCAATTTGAAATTTCCCTCCCTTGAGTTTTTTCCCCCAAGATATTTTCCTTAGCTCTTCCTCTTGCCTATTGTACAAAGATCTTTTAATCCCCCTGGATCTCCTTTCTTCTGCTCTTGTAGTCCCTTATTGTTTTTATCAATAAAGCCACAGAGTATAGATTTTTTCCATTACAGTGAGCCCTCAGGCCACAACTGAAAGTCTTTCAGACCTGAGAACTCTGATAAGATTGCCAGTGGGAGACAGTTCATAAAGCACAGAGATACAGAGTGGGCAAATAATCTGTTTGATGGGAGGAAGCCAGAAATATGGAGGGGAAATCATAGTTAAGGGATAACTGGCCACAAAGGGACAGTTTGAATTAAAAAAAAAAAAATCCTAACTAACCTAAAAAAAGACTTCTGAATCTTTTGAGGTTCACTCATCAATAATAGTACTCCAAAACTAGCAGTATAAATAACTCACTGTAAAATTTACATCTGTACATTGTATACAGTACATCCTTCAAAACAAAGAAAATAATGTTGTGTTATGTATTGAAACATTATCCATATTTTCTCTGTATACTTGAACATGTTTCAGTCTTTCAAAAAATTCTGCCAGCACATCCCCATCATTTAAATTTTAGCCAATTTACAAATGCATATTCTACAGTGATTCTATGTAAAGTCTCATCTCACTATCCTGTTGCTTCTAGATACTACTGAAGACATTAAAATCAGTCGTCTTTGCCAAATATAATTGGAAAAAAAGGAAAATTAATTGCCTATATTCAACCTGTGTCCCCATGATGTCCCCATCCCTGGATCTGGTCTGGTGTGCCGCTATGACCCACCCCCTGATCTCCACTCCTGAGCCCCAATTCATTCCCCTTAGCTAGGTGACCACTCACTTGTTCCTGAGTCATTCCACACCAGACTCCTGCATATAATCAGGTCTAGGCAGTGGGTGTGCACCCTTTGGCCACTCTGGGGTTTGTCCGCAAGCAAGCATCCCTAGCCACCAGATACCACATAACTAATTTCCATCCTACAGGGACTGGGACCCTTCCTTGATCACCATAGACTCATAGGCCCTTGTCCATCCATTTGACAATGAAATGGGTATGCCCAGGCTCACTCATTCACACACTCTAAAGTCTACACAGCTTTTCGATAAAACAAATCCTAATTTATTGTTAGAATGTGATTTGAAGTGAATATATAGCAAATCAATGCACAATCATTTAATAAAGGAGTCAGGAGTTACCACAAGCAAATAAAAGATACAAAACTCATGCTAAATAACATTACTGTCCAAGATTACTCATAAGATCAGGTTTATTCTGCTCATTCTGACCCACAAGACTGCTGGTGGTCCTCCTGGCCACGTAGATAGGTTCAGTCTCTTGGAGTTGTTTCCAGGATGGACTCTCTCTGGCAAAAAGCCTCCTTCCATTTAAAGTGTCTGTATTTGTTTTCAAACCTACTTCTGCCCCTCCTTTCCTGGGCTGAGAGGATTTTCTTTGTTTCACCAGAGCAAAGGAGCATTGTCTTTGTCATGCACCTCTCCAGCCTCCATGCTGAGAGATAACCCTGAGACACCTAAAATACTTGGAAACATGTATCACATCTTTATACATACTGATGCTGCAGGAAACATGGTACCATGGTAATTGTGTAGAATATGTTATGGGTATTCATAAAGGAACCTTGCATGACGTACTTGGCATCATACCACACAATTACCTTGTGAAAGTGAACAGAAAAGTCACACAGATCATAACCTAGGTGTGCATAGAAGTGTATCCTGTAACAGTTCCAAATTGGCATGGGCCATCAGTGACAAAGCAGTTCAGGTATTACTTGGGGGGGGTTCTGATCCCCCTGGCACAGAATTTGCTCCGATCTTTACTTGCGTCTCTCCCCTGATCTCCCAGGCACCCCACTTCTTTTTTGGAGTCTCCCTTCTCTCTTATCCACACAGTGCATGAGCTAGTGCTGCCAGGAGTCAGTTCTCAGCAGCCTCCCTCACACTCTGCTCTACTGAAACAGACTCCCCCCTACCCCAGACCACAGTGCCATTTGGTTCAGCTGCCCCTCTCTCTGAATACAGGAATCCAGACAGAGGGCTGGCCAGGCCAAATTTTAGGGACAATGCAATCCCTTGCACCAGGTCAGGTGTGCACTGAAATTTGACCTGGCCACCCTTCTATCTGTATCAGAGCAGCTGGGTCACTTTTAATGGCATTGGGATTAGATAGCTAGAGACTACTCTGGCAAAAGCTGTATGAGATCACTGCTTTAAAAGAATTGGGCCATGTCGACCCACCAGCTCCATGATCCTATAGAATTTTGAATAGGTGCATGAAACATGGGCGGCACATTTGCTCCCCCCCCCCCCAGCTTAGTTTGGACTATTGTTAATTGAACAACCACACAGCAACGTTACTGGATGTAAACCTGGGAATACAAGGAACATGCTCTCCCAGCCCCTCTTTTTTCTCCACCATTAAACAAATTGGGGAAATTTGAAAACTTATTTGGTTATTTAGATTTGAAAGAATTTCCAGGTGGTATATATGAGTGCCCTGAGGATCAGCATTAGTTCTTCCCATCTGTAAATTTTCTCACATTACACACCTTGCTTTGTAATTGGCATCATGGCAATATTGCAGCAGTAACACAACAGACCACAGATCCTTCATGTAATGAGAGGAGTCTTTCTTTTGTGATTTCCTACATACTCTTTATGTACTTAGTTGAAACAACTGTATCACTTCTAAAGACTAACAGATTTATTGCATGAGCTTTGAAGCATCCGATGAAGTGGAATTTTCTCCCATGAAAGCTCATGTGATAAATAAATACATCCTTGTTAGTTTTGCTGAACTAGATTAGCATTGGAACCCCTTTACGAATCTGGTGCAGTGATACAGATTTCAGTCAGGATTTATTGGGCAAATTCTTTACTCCTTTATAGCATCTTCAATTCAGAGTAGCTCCACTTGCTTAAACTGAGTTATTTTGGATTTATGATAGTAGAAGGGACAAAATAAAAGCTCTGTAAAAGTGAAGGTGAGTGTTGACAGTTCTGCTTAGCTGAGAGTAGGGAAGTAGTTTCCATCCCAGTATCTTTGAGAATTTTAAGCAGTCTTTAAAGACAGAGTTGGCTAAAAAATGGGGTCTTGTATGTACTTTTCATTCTCATTGTGCTCTTTACAAGTTTCCGTGTTTTCTGGAATGGTTATATATTGTTATATTATTTAAAGGTAGTCCATGCAACAATTGTGTTTTGGACAAATATTAGCTCTGGAGATGTAGAGTGGCACCTTGTGTGCCTGCACAGGTTGCACATCCCCAGAACTGTCCTTAATCCATGTTTTCATGCTGTTCAATTCTGAGGTAGTGTTTTCCATATAGCTGTGTAAAAAGTGGGATTGGAACTCTTTATGTTATACTTATGGGAATACTGTCATAGAACATCTCTTGAAGGCGCATTACTGTTAATAGCACATGTTTTATGGGTGTTTATCTCTGACTCATTAGCTGGTTAGAGAGTAAAATATTTAGACATCATGCACAGTAGAACTCTTCTCCCATTCCAAAACTAGCTGGGGAGACTGTAGCCAAAAGGTGCAGTCAGAATGTTTGTGAGCATCGGACTTAGTCACAAGCGGGTGTAAGGGGGGTGCTGATGAAACATTATATGGATTTTGAGAGAGATCTCTGAGTCTGATTTTTAAAAAAAAATCCTAAATAATTTTTTAATTCTGTCCCTACTAGGTTGTATCAGGTGAGCCAGATTGTATTATATGTTTCCATCAGCATCACATGGAAAAGAACAGTTAGTCCCCCAGGCTGAATAATAAAAGTTTTAGGATTTTCAAGTGAGAGAGTTTGATGGTTAAATCCTGCCTTCATTGAAGTTAATGGAGCCAGAATTTTACTGCTGGTGTTTTACAGAGATGAGATTCTTTTTTAGGTGTCATTAAAATGAGTTACTTAAGGATGCACAATTTCTGAATACTTGTTTGGGATTCTACTTGGCTCTCTCTGTAGCACCAAAATACTGATATGCTAGAAATTGGCACCTAGAAGCATGTACATTGGGTTTGACACTCATTTTTAGTTTGATACTACAGGTTCTTCTTCAAGTAGGGCCCCTGTGAGTATTCCAATGTAGTTTTATTCTGTAGGTGTATCTGAGTCTTTGCACTGCCGACTGGAGAACTTCAAAAGGGATAGCCGTGTTAGTCTAATCCAGTAAAAAAAACAACAAGGAGCTGTGTGGCACTTTAAGACTAACAGATTTATTTTTTGCATGAGCTTTCGTGGGAGAAGATTCCACTTCCTCAGAT
>ML681990.1:48597919-48642756 GCA_007922195.1 Podocnemis expansa | reverse complement strand
TCTGTTCCATCTTGTCTTTATCTGTGATACTCTGATTACCTTTCCTAGACCTGAAGAAGACTCCATGTAAATCTTGTCACCAGTAGAAGGTGGTCCAGTAAAAGGTAATGGCCTTGTCTACACGAGGAAGTTTTTGTTGACAAAAGTCAGCTTTTGTCAACAAAACCGTCCTAGTGTATACACTGCACTCCCTTCTCTGCTGACAAAACCAGCTTTGTTTTGCCAACAAACAGGAGTGTCGCTGCCCCAGGGAAGGACCCAGGGCACTGGTCCAGGTCCCGCCCCGTGGCCACAGGCCACGCCCCCGGCCGGGGACAGGGCTGGGAGCGGCTGCCAGCAGCTGGGCCCTGGATCCTTGGCCAGGGCCAGGACCGGGAGTGGCAACCACAGCTGCAGGTGGCTGGGCCCCAGATCTCTGGCCTGACTGGGAGAGATGGGGCCCTGCAGGACCCGGGGCACTGAAGCTGGGATTCGGGGCATGGGCCCCATGTGCCCAGTGCCAATGACACCCTTGCCAACAAATAAGACCACCAAAACAAGTGGCATAGGGCTTTTGTCACCAAAGTTGAGGCTGGGAATTGTCCTCCATCCCGCAGGCAGCGGCTGAAAATGCTGATGCTCCTCTGCTGCTGCTGGAATAGAAGAGCCCCAGTGGCTGCCCACCCTGACAGCAGCCAGCTGGACTGAATGAACCCAGGTGCATGCCTCCCTGCCTCCCCAGGCAGCCCTCATCATCCCTCAGACCCAAGAAGCACCAGGAAGCAGCAGCCACCTGCTGCTGGGGACCCCAGGAAGTCCCAAGCATAGTGCCTGGGACCCTGGCAAGGGAGCCTGTGAGCTCCCTGCAGGGAGCTGAGAGATTTCCTATTGAGGGTGCACTCCACCAACAGAAGGATGGCTGTGTGTAATTCTAGTAGAGGTGGCCGTTTTGCCAGCAGAATTCTGTAGTGTAGACATAGCCATAACCTCACATACTTCATCTCTTTACTACCCTGAAAGATCTTCGAAACATCTGAGGAAGTGGGATCTTCTCCCACGAAAGCTCATGCAAAAAATAAATCTGTTAGTCTTAAAGTGCCACACAGCTCCTTGCTGGTTTTTTTACTGGAGAACTTCAGTAGCAATGTCTGTTTACCCTGCATATGCACGACTCCTGGCCTGCCACGTCTAGCCAGGGTGCATAGGCAAACCTTTCTCAGTTTCTCCTCAACTGCCCCTGGCCGGAGAAGGAGCTACAACTAGCCATCTGTTTGTGGATTATTAACTCTTTTAGATCTGTTAATTTTAGCTTCCCTTGGAGCTTTGTACTTTATTTTATTTGACCTTGCTTTTAAAAAAAGAGAAGAAAAGAACAGGATTGTTTCCCATCATCCCTGTTGAAGAGACATTTGTGACCCCAGTAAAGGAAGCTACTGAACACCGATGACAGCTTCTGCTACCAATGCCACGTGCACTGCTGGATTTCCAATCCAGTCTGGGTCTTTTGGAGTCCTCAGCAAGAAGGATAAAGGAGCTGGCAGCCGTGATGGCACATCCCTCCCTTCACGGTGTTTTTCCCTGACAAAGTCACTCTCAGACCACATCCAAAGTTCACTCTCATGATGGTATCCACTTTTCATTATAAATCAGCTTATTAGACTTTCTACCTTTTATCCCAAACCTCATCAGAATAAGAGGAAAGCCATCTTTCATGTGCTTGATATTAGGAGACCCTTGGTCTTCTCTCGGTACAGAAAAAGAACTTTTCAGAAAATCTTCAAGACTTCCTCTCCGTTGCAGATAGGTCAAAGAGTACAGCAGTTTTGGCTTACAGATTCTCCAAATGGGTCTCAAACCATATCAAGCTTTTGTTACCAGATGCATAATGTAGTATCCCCATCTTCCTAATGCATACACTCTCTAAGATCAGTCTCCTCTTCTGTCACCTTCTCCAAGGAGGTCTGCAGAGCGTCTTGTGGCACTTTGAGAGTAAAATAAATAAATTGTTTTTTGGATGAGCTTTTGTGTGAGCAAAGTCCTACTTTGAGAAGTGAGTGTGTTAGTTAGTTTTTTAAAAGTGCCAACAGACTCCTTTCTTGTTTTACTGAACTACACTAACATGACTACCCCTTTAGAATTTGTATTTATTAACATATCAGTGTAGTTGTGGGAACATGTTTGTTTGGTGAGTCAAAAATGCCTTTTTAGGATTGGTATAGTATAATAATTTCATTTTATTAATTTAATGTTCCAGATGTAACCAAAAGTTTAAGGGTGTGTCCACACTTATTCTTTAAATTGAAATAATGCTGATTATTTCAATTTAAAAGATTGCATGTCCATGCTATGTTTCCTTATTTCAAAATAAGGAGCTCCCTCATTTCGAAGTAAGGAAAGTCATTTCGATATAGTAAAACCTAATATTATATTGAAATGACAGTTAAATCAAAACAGTTATTTCAAAATAACACAGTGTGGATGTGTTATTTTGATTTAAGACTTTTGCCTTTCTCCTTCCTAAGGTGCTGTCCTTTTTATACATATTGGGTGGGGACATGGCCCTTCTAGGGGGGCCATGTTGCCACACCTCCAATGGTGCCTCTCACCTAAATCAAACTAGCAAGTCCTGTCCATGAACATGTTAATTTGATTTGAATTTCTAGTGGGGACACGTTAAATTGATTTAAGTTAAATCAATCTAATGGTTTTTATAGCGATGTTATTAAATCGATTTAACTGCATAAGTGTGGACATAGCCTAAGTGTCTTTGACAAACCAACCAGTTAAGACACTGAAGAATTATGGAATTGATCTCTTAGATTTGAAAAACAGAGGTCTGATATGTTGAACGTAAATACTACTTTTGGTTCTTTGTTTTAATATACAGTGGGAAGAAAATAAATTCAGTCCCTGATTTCTGATAATAGATTTTTTTCTTTTATATTGCATGTCAGTAGTTTGCGCTTTTGCCATCTGTCATTAATGCACTGCTTCTTGATATCAGAGTCCCTTCACTGATAAGTGTACTCACTTTATATAGTTTGAGTTTAGCTATTAGCAGAAGTCAAATTTTCAATATATTTTGATGCTAGTTTGTACTTTTCCAGGATGCTTTTTGTTTTTCTGCTTGTATTTGCTACTTAGATTTCAGGATACCAGTGTCTTGTGCTGCCTCTTTATGTAAACCACTTGTTTGTACCAAGATATACTGTAGGAAAGTTTAGGGACAAACACAAAAGAGACTAGGGTTAAACAAAGCTTGCCGTTATCTAAGAAATGAAAAGTAATATAATTCTTCTTACTTTTGAAACATTTAACTAGCAGCAGCATCTTCTGATTCCTTCCTTTTAAAATGAGTGCAGCTCCCTTTGTAATTTAATTTATAGCATGCACCTTTTGGAATGGGCAATCTTTCCATGCACCCTCTGTTTATATTACATTTACTATTTTGGACAAAGGCACCTACTCAACAGCAAATCCAATATCCAATAAAGAATCACTGAACAAAGATACTCTTGAGCTCTCCCATAGGTTTTCTGCTCTCAACAGCAAGCTCTCTACTTTGCTTAGTGAGAGAGACTACCTTCACGCTTAAACAGAGGTGGTCTTCTGGGTACAGCAGTCACTTCAGTGTCTCAGGTCAGCAAAGGTTTTGTTATTAGTATATCACAACTTTCTGAAACCGGTGGGCGAACATTTCAATCTTCCTGACCACTCCATTGACGATTTTCTAATGCTGTGCTCAGACAGATGAATACCAGATTAACATTTGACAGAGAAGGTGAAGAGCTTGAATTTATTTGCAAAATTTGACTATAATGCTTCAGGGCTAACTAGGAATTTTGGATTTCTTCTCATTACATCAGGTGATTTGACCTCATCTTCCTCTATATGCTGCTGTTCCCCAGTGTTTGAATCTTAACAACTGCTTTGATTTGCTGTTACAGTGTGACCTGATCCCATTACTTTGATTTCCCTGCATTTATTTTGCTCCCATTCTGTAAATTCCCCCATCTTCAAAGCATCTTACAAAGTGGGATTTTCCCCCACGAAAGCTCATGCAATAAATATATTTGTTAGTCTTTAAGTGCCTCAGGGACTCCTTGTTTGTTTTACTATTAGTCTATGGCAGTGACTTCTAAAAGTTTAGAAATTGACTGGTAATGCTGTTTATCTTAATATTTTGTACTGCATATACATAAAACAAAATGTAAACCCTGGGCAACAGCTTCTGTAGAATTAGGAAGCTGGCTGGTTTCCAGGGAAAAAGCTGAAGCCCAATTCTTATTAGAGGCTTACAGGCAGAGTATCTTGTTAGGTTTTACGGTACTCATAAAGGCTCAAGGGGGGATTCCACAATTGGTAAATTGGTATGTAGTGATCACATTCAGCTGGCAGAGTGTGGAGTTCATAAAAGGCTTATAAAGAAGTAAAAGCAAGTACTCAAAAATGTTTACAGCAGAAATCCTATAATTATATTTTGTTCATGAAACAAGGCTAAATCTGTGATGGTACTTGCAAAAGAAGAAAAGAAAATACAGGTGCGTGCAATAGGGTTAAGGAAGTACAGTGGCAAATAAATCCTTTCAAATTACATCCTGATTATTTGAGTTGTTTTTATTGTGTGTGATAAATTTTACAGTGGAGATTAAGTGGTTAGGATAAAAGATCCTTAGCAAGCAGCTTTGCTAACTGGCAGACTAAAAAAAGACTCGGTTCTAAATGATATATTATACTATAAAATAGCAGCTAAGCTGGAACCCAAGTCCACTTGCAATAGTTTGCAGAGGATGCTCACTTGTTCGCCATCAAGGGTCTTCCCTTTGAATTGAAAAGGAGCGGCAGTGTATGTAAATTGGAGAGATTTAATATTGGAATAAACCAGAGCCCATATAAAAGAATACCAGTTTAGAGAAAAGGTGTATTTTTTTCTTCACACCACACTGTATATGTATGTAATCTGCCGGAAGCTTTCCATGGAGATGTCAGATGATGATATTACTACAGTCCCATCTGCAGTGTTGTGTCCAGAATAGGAGCTGGCCCCAAAGGGTTCTAACTGGAGTGCTGGATTTGGCTTGTTTCCATAGTGATGAGAGCCCTTTAGAAAGGTTGCTAGAGAAGTTCTGAAAAAATCAAAATCCAGAAACATTTCCATGATAGAAAGGGAAGTAAAAAGCTGAAGTTAAAGTCAGCCAGAGATGTCTGTGAAGAATGAAAATCTCTGCCAATTTCCTAGATCATCCTCTGCTGTCTCCAATTTGAGTAATACTGCTAGCAAAGACCTTAGAGGAAACACCGGGCACAAGACTTTTATCAGGGCAAAGACCTGGTCCTGTCTTCCTCAGACGTTCTTGGCTCCTCACGAGACACAAATACTTTATGCAAAAACAGAGGCACCCATTTTGAGATATAGGAGCTAGGTCTTGTTCTCAGAAGCATCTCAGTTATCTTACCACCCAGAGCAAGGAAAGAACGTGCCTGTTAACAGCTGAAAACAATTTGGTTAGAGTGGTCTCCACAGAAACTCAGTGAGTATATCTACACTGCTGTGAAAGACACACAGCATGGCTGCAGCTTGTCTGCATCAGCTGACTTTGGCTAGGGCTATAGGGTTATGAAATTGCACCACAAAATGTTCAGCCTTGGGTTGTAACCCATGTTCTGAGACCCTGCAAGGGAAGAAGGTTTCGGAGTCCCGGCTCCATTCACTGAAGTTTTATAGCACAGCAGCAGCCCAAGCCCCTGAGTCAGTTAGCCAGTACTCTGAGCATCTGTGCAGCAGATTTTTTTATTGTAGGGTAATCATCCTCAGTAATTCCACTGGAATCTTTATCACATTGTGTCATACACTCTCCATCATCAGTGGCCCTAATCTGTTGCAATCAGACCTTCCAGCTACAAGCCAGCCAGTGCCTGTGTTCTTTGTTTTTGAAGAATATTCTGCCTTCTTACAGTTTATCTAGTAGGACAATTAGTGCATGTCAAACTTGTGTCAATTTACAGTGACTAGTGTGCCATGCAGTGACTGTGTGAATCCTGCTGCTATGCTGTGAAAGTTACCTAGCGTGCAGTGACCTACTCCTGTTTCAAAGCAGAGTAGACGAAAGTGTACTAGGGAATTTTGATTGGCGGAAGCAGGGTCCACACAGTTACCCTGCAGCATGTTAGTGCTCTGTGTGTTTATGCCTTAACGTGCCACACACCAGTTATTCATCTAGCCTAGTGGTTCTCAGCTTTCTGTGGGTCATGATACACTTGGTGGCATATTGTGATTCTGCAGAACACAACAGCCCACCCCTCCAGGCCAAATCCAGCCATCTCCCCAGCTCTGCACAACTTACCGTTGTGTGGCAACACAGTAATGTGTCCCAGCTCAGTGGCTGAGAACTGCTGATCCTAGACAAGCCCTAAGCTATCTGTCTGCATGTGAGTATTTTGTACTGCAGCTGATCAGCATAGACTCTTGAGTGCCTTTCTCTTAAAATAGATTGACAGCAGTGGAGTCCCTCATGGACTTAATGGAATCTCTGACTATTCTCCCTTAAGAAACTATGGAGAAAACTGCTAGAGGAATACGCTTTGGGTGGAGGGGGAAGAGGTGTTGGATGGTGGTGTAAATGTAAATCTGTTAATGTTAGAAAACCTTTTCTCGAATCAGAAGTTTTGTAGAATTTCCTAAGAGAGGCCAGACTCTGGATCCATCATGTTTCTGGAAGTTTGTTCCATAGTCCGGTACATTAACTTAGATTTTATTCTGGACTAGTGAGCAGCATTGTTGCAGATAATAGCAATTCTTTTGGCAGTTAACAAAAAAAGCTGTGATCTATAATGCAACTGAAACCTAATCCATGAATTATTTTGAAGGTTAGGACTCAGGACTTCCACTTCTAGTGAAAGTGGACTAGGAGCCAGTGAAGAGATTAGAGCAGTTGTCTTCAAAGCTTTTCCTTGGGACCCAGTTGAAAAAAATCATTTATGCCCACGACCCAGCAATTATATCTTTGAGCAATGCACTCCAGTCTTTTGGCAGTGACAGCAAAGGGTGCCGCAACCCAGTGCTTGAGGGTTTGTGACCTAGTACTGGGTCCCGACTGTAAGCTTGACAACCACTGGATTAGAGCACAAGCTTGATGTGTTCACAGCAGCCTAAATCATGGAGGTAGCTAGTAGGTGCATTTTGCATTAGTCTCAGCTTCAGATACAGCAATTTACAATCTAGTGTGAGATGACAAGTACATGGATATAGCCGCGGATGCATATGGAAAGAAGAAGAATGGCATTTCCTAGGGAGCGAGGGGTGAAAGAATGTATTTTTAGTCACTGGTTGCCCTGGTTATCCTGGATCATTGGTGAATCAAACACATCCCCAAGGTTAAGCCCCACTTTGATGAACTGCAGCTATATACTTTCAGTGAAAGGCAGATAATGTCCCAGTGAGTTTTACAGAACATTTCCTCTTGAACAGAAAAACCCAATTTGCTTATGTTGGAGATCAGATGAGTGAATAACTTGTATACTGAACAGGATACAAAAGATATTCCTAAAGAATTTGTTGAGATGTAACATACAGGGCTGCATGGAGGATGTAATACACCTCTGACAGGGCACTGAATCTTGGATGCAGGCACACATCTCAGTGCACCTGATCTTCCAGCCCTATATTTCCATGATTCTACATTTCTGTAAGGTAATACATTTTCCAGACTGGTAGCAGACACAGCGATCATTCAGAGCATGGGGGAATTGAAGAGTGCTTTATCCCTCAAGAAATTTTCTGAATTCCATTGTTTCCATGAAGAATTTATTGCTTCATTACAGGCTCAAAAATTCTATTTCTAAAAAATGATTAGGCCAAGTTTTTCTCTGTAACACTAGTGTAAATCTGGAGTAACTCCACTGAAGTCAGTGCAGTTACTCCAGATCTATTCCTGTATCTGGTGCAACTGAGTGGTCTTTCACTCAGCATTATTTTGGTTCTCAATCATTTTGCCTACATTTTATGGTACTTCTCCCCTTTTTTCTCTTATTTTCATTTGCTCTTATCCTTTCTTTCAGTCAGTGTTTTATCCCCCCTATCCAAGACATTCTTGTGTGGTTTGCCTTCTCCTGATGTTATTGTGCTGTTATCCATGTTCAGTGTATTGTGCTGGTCTGGTCAGTGAAGTTCAGTGAAATCCTACATTCCAAAGCGCTGGCTTCAGCATTGCAAAGGAAATGTCACTTCACTGACAGCCCACACAGTGGGAGCAGCTGGAGAGAATAGCACAGAGAGAAACTAGAAACTAATGCATCCCATAGGATGAAAGCCTCTGAAGCTGGCTTCTTCTGGGCAGTTTGGAGACCCTAGATCCTGACTGAGTTAATGGAATTGCAGCACTAATGTCTGCAGTCTGAGCATTGCTTAGAGTTACAATAGCTATGTTTAAAAAAGGAGAGAGAAAATGATAATGTACAATTAGCTGAGACTTTTACAAGTGTATGAAGGATCTCAAGTAATACTGTAAGATTAAATTCCATTAAGGAGAAAAGCAACACTGGCAGTTCCCTATAGCTTTCATTTACATAGGTTAAGATGTTTTGCAGTAAGAGGGCCTGATCTAAAGCCTACTGAAGTCATTGGAAATATTCCTGTTGACTACAATGGGCTTTGGTTCAGGTTCAGAATTATTTATTTATTTTTATCAGTTGTCACGTTCTGTGGTAAAGGGATGGCCCTACCTCCTCTTTTCCATGTAAAGCCTCCCTTGAAATAAACCCCAAACATTTTTTTCCTGAGATTGAATTTGCTGAGCATCTTTGTACAACCCACTAATAATTTCCTTGCACTACTGCCCATATGTTTGTTGGCCAGTTAAATAGGAGAGTGTGTAAGCTGCAAATCTCTCCTGCAAATTATGGTATAAGATTGTTTGATAAATACTGAAGCTGCAGGTGTTGCATTTACAAGAATGATCCTGAAAGAAGCTTATAGAGTTAGTGAGCAAAGGGTTAACTATTTCTGTGGAACAATGTTCATTAGCCTTTCAGTGATTATGGCAAGTTCATCTGTGAAAGAAACCATGCATTTCTTGAAGAACTAAATGAGGTTAAAATGTCATGATTATCTGAACAGTTATAGAGGAAATTACTGGGAATCTGATTCTAACGCTCAAGACTGTTTTAATTTGGGGGTCCTAGATGTGTTCAGGTACTGAAAGAAGAAATGTACTTTTTTTAGAGCATTTGACATTGCCATATTACCTTTCTTTCTCTGGTCGGTTTTATTCCCAGTGATGTTCCAGTTCTGGGACTTCAATAACCTTCAGGATTGATGAGTCAGTTCCTCACCACTGCAGTCTTTCATCACACCACTTGGCAGTCACCAATTATGTGTCTAGCAGGCAATATGCTGTGTAACTGATAATCAACACTGCAAATTCACATTCACTTGCACAGCAAAATCTTAGTGTTACAATGTTAGATCTGTAATTTTCAGTGGAAATCCTGAAAAGGTGTGTCCCTGCCGATTCCATTTTCTAGGTATTTAAGATTGAGAGTAGGGTTGAGGAAAGATTGTTATGATATCTTAAAAGAGTTATTGCATCCTAATAATGAAGGTTTGCTCATATAGTATATGGAAGTGACTGCAATAACTTCTTAGGAGCATCATGCTCATTAACATGTGAGTTGCTCAGTATTCTGTGTCATTGAAATACAGTACTACTAGGCTATAAACGCAAGATGTTAAGGACAATTCTAAAAAAGGTTACTATGTTCCTTTTTAAGTAATCAACCACATTTACCTTTTAATGTTTTAAAGGAAAGTCCAGAAAGGGACATGTTTATATGGATCACATTAGACATGCCCTTTGTTACATAGAAAAGAGTTTACACCACACATAGGGAGCCAATAAGTGTTAAAATTTTTCAGAGGGGTAGCCATGTTAGTCTGTGTACAGCAAAAACAATAAGAGTCCTGTGGCACCTTATAGACTAACAGATTTCTTTGGGCATAAGCTTTCATGGGCTCTAACCTGCTTCGTCAGATTCAAGAGGGGTTCAGGGTTAGTAAGGGCTAAGATGCTTTTTAAGGATAAGGCATCTACTTCTTATGTGCTCCATGTAGGTTGCTTGCCTTCCCTCCTTCCCACTCCCACATTACCTCAACAGGAGCTCATACACTCTGTCCCATGGATAGCCACGTACCCTCCCTCTGGTATGCAGGCTCCCTCTCTTTTTCACCAGCTAGCTTGCCCCCTCCCTGCTCTCCCACATCCATGTCTCTCCACTTGCAGGATCCTGGGACGCAGCAGCTTATGTTGGGTTGGGCTCCCAATGTTGCCCTGACTTACTATGCTACCACTGTTGCAAGTTGTTCCTTGTAGCTGGTGACTGATGGGCCCAGCTGTGGACTCTTTTCATGATCGGCCAATTCACCAGTAATTAGCCACATTACCAGTAGTGGAGTATGGGGCTTCTGGATCATGGCATTCACTCTGTGGCATGGATGGTGAATGGCCCAGTTCTGTAAAGGAACAACTGGCAGAAAAAAGATGTAGCAAAGAGGCAGTTGTGACAAAATAGGAAGAGAGAGGAAGCAGCAAGTAGCTAAAATGGGTTGCCAGGTGGCTGGCCACCTCCCAGTTTCACTACTACCAGCTGGGATACTGGGACTGTCCCTCATAAATGGGAAAAACTCTGAACAGGAACTGCTGGTTGCTCTCATATGCATATGCAGTCAATTTGAATTTTGAATCCCGACTTGCACAAGAATTCCAGAAACAAAGGCTCAGTGGCTTAGCCAGTAACCCACTCAGGAACTGCCTTGCCTTTGAATTGTTCTGTACACACTTCAGCATTATCTACTAATGATTTTTTTAAAACAAAAAGATTGCAAGTCCCTGGTGGCAGGGGCCATTGACTTTTCAGCTGCCTCTAAAGCCAGTGGTACATTTTAATGCTCGATAAGCAATAACTTGCAGTTGAATGAATAGATCAGTGCCTGATGACTGATTACTGAAAATGTTTTTTTCTTAAGCAGTGTCAAGAATAAATTTATTTATCACTGGAATTTGAATTCCCACTCATTGGGAAAACAACATTTACAAACAGAAGAGATGTTTTTGCTGTATTTCTGTTGTTGTGGATCTTCATCTGTGGATCTTTGTATTGGTTTTAAACTGCCATACATCACCACATTATCTTTAGCATTGAAAGTAATAGAAATTAACACTCCTTGTAGACTACATAGAGATGTTGGCACCTTTCCATTGTGAGGGTAAGTTTCTGCTTTGTGGTAAAGTTTGTTTTATTTTTATTTTTAAAAATTAGGTTTTGTTTACTTTGTTTTAGATTTTCTTTAGAAGGCTTTGGGTTTTTTAGTTTTTCTTTGGTTGTGGGTTTTGTTTGTCTGTTTGATTGATTAATTGAAGGGGTACCAGTGTTGTCTTTTTTGTGGTGGAAAGGCCTTAAAACTTAAGCTGAATTTTTTGAAATTGCAGAAGAAGCTGTTTTTGAAGGTGAGAAGTGACTGTTGTGGGTGGTGATTTGCTCCCAGTTAATTAAGAGGTGAAAGTTCAAAAGTTTTCCTGTACTTGATACATAGCTGTAGTTTGACAGCAAATTAAATGCCATTTGAAGTTGGCAAATGGTTCAACAAATAAATACTTAGTAAGAAAAAGGTGATAAAATTAGTCTGTCAATCAACAGTGTATGTGCAAACAACTTGATTTATTGTATTCAATTTACTTCAAAGATTTCACTGCAAATTTGCAAAAATGTGTAAACTCCTCCCACTGGAGTATTCAGATAGTGTGGTGGTAATTATTGCAGTCCCAGAAGGGCTCGTTTTGCAAGGTGATAAATGTTATAGTTTTAAATTTTATGGCAGAAGATACCAATTCAAGGGGTTCAGATCGAGACCTGGTAAACTTGGATCATGTGCAATAACTTTATGTGATAAACCATGTAGCTGCTGTTCAACCTGCATCAAAATCTTGTCTTTAACACTCTATTTTAAAGTCTTTATTTAAGTGCAAGTGACAGCAGAAATGAAATCTGTTCAATGAGGTGTCAGCTCAATGACTAAAAGAAAATCAGACTGGCTTTGATTTTGTGTGCTAAAAACCATTTTACAACCTATTGTGCACTATGGAATATTACTGCTGAAGGATTTTTAGTTGACAAATTAGTTGTAATGGGAAACGGAGTCAGCGCCACCACTGAATCCTTGTGCAGTGCAAGGAAGCATCAGCAAAGAAGGGCTTAGGGCAGCAGCCACTGAAACTTGAGTCAGCTCCTTTTTTTGGCAGCGGGGTCAAAGTGTGTCACGCACAGTTGGGTAGGACTCCAACCCTGTCATGACGCTCCAGGGGTTGAGAACCAATCCTCTAGCCTGTCACAAAACTGAGGTTGGACCATACGGAATTTGGTTCTCCAACTCTTGGGAGAGGGAAGAACATGACATGGGTGGGGAGAAAAAAAACAAACAAACAAAACAAACAAGGAGTCCTGTGGCACTTAAAGATTAACAGATTTATTTATTGCATGAGCTTTTGTGGGAGAAAATTCGACTTCATCAGATGCTTTGAAGAAGGCTTTGAAGAGCCCTCTTCAAAGCATCTGATGAAGTGGGATTTTCTCCCAGGAAAGCTCATGCAGTAAATAAATCTGTTAATCTTTAAGTGCCACAGGACTCCTTGGTTTTTTTTTTTGTTTGTTTTGGGTTTTTTTTGCTTTACTAGACTAACACAGCTACCCCTTTTGGAACATGACATGAGTGATCACTGTAATTAAGTCAGACTAACAACACAGCCCACAGTTTCAAGCAGAGAAATCTAGCATAGGGCAGACATTTAAAAGACAAAGCCCTAGCATACTTTTAAAGAGTTATAGTGTAGCTCATGTTATGTTAGAATTAAATCTGAACTAGCAACTATGTACATACCAAAGAGGCTTAAACAATGGCAGGGAAACAACACTTCACACTCAATTTAAATCTTTCACATCTTTGTCACCATCAGAGTTCTCAGGAACACTTACAGAGCTTACTTTTGTTCAAAGTTGTCTTGCCATCTCAACATTCCAGTAAACATATATTTTATTGTCACAGAGAAGCCATGTAAAATACTACCACTCTGCTATTCTGATTTATTCCCATCAAAGAAAATTATTTTTTCCATTTTTGCATCCATAGCTTAAGATTTGGGGAAATCACTGGGTGAAATTCAGTAAGTGGATGCATCTTCCTTATTTAAACAGTTATGCATGCCAGTACCAGCTACAGCTAAATTTTGTCCCAGTCTACACTTACCAGGCCTTTTGGCAGCAGTCAACGGCACATAAAATACCTTATGTATCTGCTGATGACTTTCTAAACCACTGAGACATGATGCCTATGTCTGCGCTAGCCAATTAGTCTGGACTAAGCAAGCTTAGTCCGGACTAATTTGGTCCAGGTCTGCACTAGCCTTTGCCTAGTCCAAACTAAAAACTTTCTTAGTTCAGACTAGCCAAAACTTAGCCCTAACTAATAAGTTAGACTGGTTAGTCCAGACTAAGCACTTAGTTTGAACTAGTGAAATCTAGACCAGGGCTGATAGCTAGTTCGAACTAAGCCATTAGTTCAAACTAGCTGTGCTGACTAGTTCAAACTAAAAAGTTATTTTGAACTAGTCAGTGCAGCTAGTTCCAACTAAAAAGCTGCGGTTAGTCTGAACTAGCCCATGGTTAGTTCGGACTAACTGTGAGCTTTTTTAGTTTAGACTAGCAAGTCTGAACTAAAAAAGCAGATGCAGACATAGCCACTAGGGAAGCTGACCGCAAATGGCTTGTGGTTGACTTTCAGCAACTCCTGTTAGGAGGCAGGAGTTGCTAATGCGATTTCTGGAGCACAGCAGAATTGCGCCCAGAGGATCATGCTGATGGTGGCAATTTTGCCACCATCAGTATAGACATACCCTCAGCTTCATTATCTCTTGGCCCTGTACTTCTGTCTCCTTTCTTTTGAAATTTCTGAAGACTCCTTGTCCCTATCACTGTTCCCCAACCCCAGAAGTTAAA
The DNA here is from genome assembly GCA_007922195.1 of Podocnemis expansa. NCBI lineage: Eukaryota > Metazoa > Chordata > Testudines > Podocnemididae > Podocnemis > Podocnemis expansa. Next base: position 48,628,734 of record ML681990.1, on the reverse strand, counting down.
TGTTGGTGTCATGGGAACAGTGTGTCCTTCAGATGCTATTGGGGGGGGGAGGATTCTGTAAAACCCCTCAGTGTAAATAAATATTGTTATCATCATCATCATCATGACCATTGCCTAGAGTATTTAGAGTTATTTTCCATCAAGTCTGCAGATCCTTTTCTCTCATTGCCAGGTGGTCTGTCCCAAACTCTTATGTACCCTACGCTTGCTTGCTATCAGCGTAAAACCTGTATAATTTGTTAGCTTTTTAAAATTTGCCTATTTCTTTAGATATTTTAGCATTATTGTTTTTAACCTCAGCCTTCACTTGAACCAGTCTGGCAATTTTGTTCTTCACTGCTGTCAGTCTTGCTGAATTGTTTTCCACTCAGATTCTAATGAGGTGACTATCAGTGTACGAAATCCAGTTTTTCCCTCACAGACTCTATAAATGCTCTTAGCAAGCTGTATTGCTTCAGTCTGTTGGTAATGATGTGTATTAAGCTGCCATGCAGAAGACCTAGGCTTGCAGTCTGGGTCAGCAGGGGTCTGAAATACTGTGAGGGCCACGTGGAAGACCCTGTGGATGAGAAGGAGGGAGTACTTCTTATCACTAAAAAACAATTTTTCCAGCTAACTAAGGGTCTGCTGTAAAGAGGACCTTGATCCTTTCTTTGACTGGAAACACTGTAGTTGTGGCATGCAGCCTCAAGGATGGCGAAACAGAGGATAATGGGTTGTGTCAATTTTAGCATTACTTAATGGCAGAGACAGAACACCGGGTTTTGCTGCCCAGTGTGTGTTCCAATCAGAACACGCTCCTTGCCATTAGCGGCGCTTGGAACTGGCGCCGCAAAAGCCTCATTTAATAGAGCAACTCTATTGAGCTGCTCTGTGCCGCCTGGGGCTTTGCCCTATTGGCCCTGCCATAGTTACAGCTCTGATTAATGGTGTATGTTTGCTAGTTTTTTGGTCAAAAACACCAAAAGAGAGGCATTTTTTCATTCACTAAAAAATTCATGATAAGAGGAGGAGCCTTCAAGAACTCATACTGTCTGCCTTACAGATAATACAGAGCAAGTGTGCTAACCTGATACAAAGGTTAAAATGTCCTTTTGGGAGATCTCATTTTGAGATTCCTAACGTCCAAAGCAGGTGGAAGAATAAAAAGAGCCTGTTTTCCGTGTGCTGCACAGTTAGGAGCTATCCCAGGCCCCTGAAGATTTGGCTATTTTTTAGTGACTAAATATAGATTCAAATTGAAGAAGAAAAAAGAACACTTGGGATTACATTGATTTTTAGGCCAGAATCCTCATTTATTTCAAAGGAATTATTTGCTTGGATCCTGGGTATCCTTCCCTCCTCGGCTAAGGATTAGGGTAAAACATCATCAGGAGCTAGTTTCTAATGTAATGAATGTTATGCCTTGATACAGTCTCTTCTGTCAACTTTGTAGTTCAAATGCCATACTGGGTAGTCCTAGTTGACATCTTTAACAGGTGAGCTCTTTTTGATAGACTTCAAAGTATTTATTTTATCTGTTTTTGTCAAAGGAATAGTTTTGGCCTATTGACATTAGGTACAATGGAGGGCTTGAGTGTCCACTTCTTAGCCACTTTATATAATTATTTACATATGTGCAAAGTGAATGTGAAATGCTGCCACCTGTGTAGATGCATGTGGAATCTTGATTTACTAACACTTTAAAATTATCTTGCACTCACTATGTGCAGGTGAAAATGACTATGCCGGATGCAAAGCAGTGGAGAAACAAGCCCCTAATGTGTAATATCTGTAAATAGAGCTTTCGTTTGTTCACAGTATCACTGAAAATACACAGGGCCTTTTCCCTCTTGTATGCAAAGAAACTGCAAGGGGCTCTGCTGATTGCTGTTTCTCAAACAGATCCTCATTCTGCTGCGGAACACTGTTTCTCCTTCGAGTGCTTGCTCGTGTCCATTCTCACTATGGGTTATGCGTTCGCCTGCCTGCCCTGTCACTAGAAGACTTTTTGCCCTCAGCAGTAGCCATAGACCCGGGGAGAGCACCCTCTGGTGTCGCGCACCCACGTCGCAGTATAATAGCACTCCCCGGGTCTGCGGACACCAGTTCCTTCTTTCCGCCCCTGCCGGTCACTGGAACTTCTTGCAGCTACAAGCATTAGATCACTTTGTTAGTTAGTTAGAAGTTTAGTTAGCAGTAGCTAGGTTATTGTTCGTGTTGTAGTTCTCTACTAAGTTTATACTGCAGGAATGCTGAAGTCCCCCAGTTTTAAGCCTTGTGTGGAGTGTGGCAAGGCTTTTTCTGTTAGCAACCCTTATGCTTGCTGTCTAATGTGCCTAGGAGAGGCTCATAGAAGAGACAAGTGCACTATCTGCAAATCCTTTAAGCCCCACACCAAGAAGGAGAGAGAAAATTGTTTGAGAGCACTGCTCATGGAGGCAGCTCTTAGCCCACTTATGGACCCTGTGGGGATTCCCCCCAGTCCTGGTAATGTGTCGGGGCACAGCACTCTATCAGCCCCGCTGCCGGAGAACTCGGCACCATCATCATCGGTCACCCAGCCTCAGCACCGTAGCTCCTCCCCCAAGAGGAGGGGGAAGAGGCACCATATGGACCCAGAGGAGTGCATAGGCAGTGGGGACCATGATGCCAGCCCACGAAATACCTATTTCAGAGGGCTGTGGCCTGAGCGGAGTGAGGCCATCCCCCGTGAGAGCTCCACCCCTGACTCCTGGGAGCGGAAGGGAGTCTCTACCGCCAAGAGTTCCGTCTACTCCAGAGGCGCTTAGGGCCATGGCAGACCTATTCTCCATCCCCAGCCCGCCCTGGCAGCTATCTCCAAGCACTCTCCAGCCCTTAATGGGCAACCAGGCAACTTTGGGGTGTGGAGCCCCCAGCTGTACCAGGTCCTGAGCCTGCAGCGGAACTGGCACCAGTACCCGGTTCCATGAAGCGGAATGCGGCGAGGCGGCCCTCGCCATGTTCTAATAGCTCCTCCTCCAGCTCTGTAACTAGATCCCCCCTCAGTGCCGAGGTGAAAATGGCGGGGAATTAAACACACTTACAGGTCTGACTGCTCCCCCTCTGGGTCTCCTGTTAGAAAGGGCAAATGCCGTCGCCGCAGGTGAAGCCCAGTGCCAAGCCCATCTACAGACACTAGAGGGTGCCAGAGTCTGTACCACAGCCCCTCTTTACCACCTCGGGCCAGTAGCAGGACTAGCAGGGTCTGCAGAGACGAGGCTTCCCCAGCCTCTCTTGAGGTGCGGCGCCATCACCGCCAAAGGGGACCCACTGGGCGGCACGTCAGGCATTGTCCACTCTCCCCCAGCCGTAAAAGAGACCACCATGGAGCCCTTATGGCTACCACAGCTAGCGCATGGGCACAGAGTCAATGGGACGTCCACTGGCCATACTGGGGGCCCTGGCCTGCCCCGCAAATACCGGGCCAGCACCCCCTGCAACAGCCATTGGCCCCTTCAGCCATACCGGGGTCACAGAGCAACCACCCCTCAAACCAAGAGCTTTCTGGCACACTAAGTAGTATGCCTAAAGCAGACACTTGTGGGAGAGGGGACTGAGACCTCTATTCCTCTTCGTCGGGCTCCGAGCTGGGCTCCCACCACCCCCCTCTACCGGCTGAAGACCTTGGATCCTATCAGGAGCTCCTTAAGTGGGTAGCCTCTAACCTGGGGCTTGAGGCAGAGGAACAGAAGGACTCCGCCGGGGGGCTCTTCAGCCTCCTTCAGTCCAGCTCCCCAACCCGGGTGGCCCTCCCGATGCACAAAAGTGTCGTAAAGGTCACTAGGGACCTATGGCAGTATCCTGCCTCAGTTTCCCCCACCTCCAAATCGATGGAGAAGAGGTATTTTATCTGTGTGAAGGACCTTGAGTACTTTTTCATGCATCTGGCCCCTGGCACCTTGGTTGCAGATGCAGCGAACCAGAGGGAAAGGCAGGGCCAACCCACCCTGACCCCGAAGAATAAGGACCTAAGGAAACTAGATTCCTTTGGGAAGCTTACACCTTCGCGTGGCCAACCACCAAGCTCTCTTTGGCCGCTATAACTTCAACCTTTGGAGCTCTCTTCAGCGCTTCAAAAGTCTGCTGCCTTGGGAACACAGAGGGGATTTCTCCACACTCCTTGAGGAACATCTGGTGGTAGCGAAAATGATTCTGCAGCCAGCACAGGACGCCGCGGACCTCGCCAGTTGCTCCGTGGCTTTGGCGATTTGTATGCGCTGCTCATCTTGGCTTCAGGCCTCTGGTCAACCTCAGGAGGTCCAGCATAAGATCTTGGACCTTCCCTTTGAAGTCCCTACCTTGTTCTCGGAGAAAACAGACGAGAAGTTACACAGTCTCAAAGACTCTAGAATGACTTTGAGAACTCTGGGCCTCCAGGGCCCACAATCAGGGCGCCGCAGCTTCAGTTCCCTCTGCCTTCCCAACCTAAGCCACAAACTCACAGAACGCCCTTCTACCAACAGAAGGATCGAGCTAGAAGCCAAGGGAGACATACCTCTTATCCACAATCTGGGACGGGTGCTCCCCGGACCAGTAGCTCCTGACGCCTCTCAAGTGGTGGCGCCAGGTGGAATTTTTGAGGCCGCGCCCAAGGACGGCCCTCCAGTCATGACCAGGGATCCCTCTCCACCCTTTCTGGAGTGCCTTTCCTGCTTTTCAACCCACTGGTCCCGGATTACCTCGGACCAAGGGGTACTAGACACCATTACAAGGGGCTACTCCATACCATTCCATTCAGTAGAGGGCCCTTCGCCCCTCTTCCTGTCCCTTTCTAGGGACCCCTCCCACGACTGCCTCCTGTCCAACGAGGTCAACTCCCTTCTGGCCCTAGGCTCAGTAGTGCTGGTCCCAGCAGGACAAGAAGGCCAAGGGTTCTACTCTTGGTACTTTTTCATCCCCAAGGCCAACGGGGACCTGTGACCTATCCTGGACCTCCGTCATCTCAACAAGTACATTGTGAAGAGAGAGTTCTGTATAGTGTTCCTCCCCTTAATAATCTCATCCCTGGAGCCGGGTGACTGGTTTGCCACCCTCGACTTGAAGGACGCGTATTTTCATATATCGATCCGCCCCCGCCACAGGCAGTACCTGCGATTCGTGGTGGCCAACCAGCATTTCCAATTCACAGCCCTACCCTTTGGCCTCTTGCCCGCCCCCACGGTCTTCACCAAATGTATGGTTGTGGTGGCAGTGTACCTCAGACGCAAGGGGGTACATATTTTTCCCTACCTGGACGACTGGTAGCTGAAAGGGCCCTCCCCAGACAAGGTCAGATCCAATCTGAAACTAGCTCTGGACATATGCACCAAGCTGGGCCTGAAAATAAACGTAGAAAAGTCCGTCCTGGTGCCAGTCCAGAAAATAGAATTCATTGGGGCAGTCCTGGACTCCACACACGGCAGGGCATTCCTGGCCAGGTCAAGGTACAGCAAAATAAAGGACCTAATCTCATGCGTCCAACGTCATCCCGCAACCACCGTGAGACATTGCCTCTGTCTCCTGGGTCACATGGCGGCTTGCATCCATGTAGTGCCCCTAGCCCACCTCAGGATGCGACCCCTGCAATCCTGGCTCTCCTGCAACTACACCCCGACCAGGCACCTGCTCAGCAGGGCACGAAAAATCCCCCAGAGGGTGCTGTCTCAACTCGACTGGTGGAAGGACTCCCGCTCGGCCTTGGAAGGGGTCCCATTTGTAGAGGAGAGTCCAATCTCAGATGCATTCCTGTTCCTGTGGACCGAGGGCCTGCTCTGTGCCTTCCGTCCGATCCCCCTGCTCCACAGGGTCACCCTCGAGATGTCATCTTGATTGCGCCAGCATGGCCTCATCAGCCATGGTTTACAATGCTGATGGACATGACAATAGCTCCGCTCTGGGAGCTTCCACTGTGGCCAGACCTCCTATCCCAGGATCACAGGAGGCTGTTACACCCTGACCTATGGTCTCTGCACTTAGCAGCCTGGAGGCTCCGTGGCTAACTGCGGAGGAGAGAGCATGTTCCCTGCCTGCCCAGGAAGTGCTCCTGGGGAGCAGAAAACCCACCATGCATAAATCATACGGGGCCAAATGGAGACATTTCACTGTGTGGGCACAGTGTCGCGAGGTATCTCCCCAGTTGGCCCCTATTCAACTGGTTTTGGACTACCTCCTCCACTTGCAGCAGTCAGAGCTTTCTCTATCGTCCCTTGGCTCCACCTAGTGGCCATCTTGGCCTTCTGTCCACCGTACCAGGGCAGGATGCTCTTTTCCCATCTGATGGCCACAGGGTTCCTCAAGGGAATTGAGCGCCTTTTTCCGCAAGTTAAACGCCCGACGCGTCTCTGGGACTTAAACCTTGTCCTCTGCAAATTAATGGGCCCTCCTTTCGAACCGATGATATCCTGCTCCCTTCAACATATGTCGTGGAAAACAGCCTTCCTGGTGGCAATAACCTCTGCCCGTTGAGTGTCAGAACTCTGGGCGTTGGTCTCCAACCCTCTGTTCACCACGTTCTTCAAAGACAAGGTGGAGCTGTGACCGCATCCGGCCTTCCTTCCAAAGGTGGTCACACCGTTTCACTATAACCAAGTGATAACCTTGCCCGTCTTCTTCCCGAGGCCACACAAATCTAGGGAGGAGGCCAGATGGCATATGCTGGATGTCTAAAGGGCACTGGCCTTCTACATCGAACGCACGAAGCCATTTCAAAAGACTACACAGCTCTTCGTGGCAGTTGCCAATAGAATGAAAGGCTCCCCCATTCCATCCCAACGACTGTCGGCGTGGATCGCGGAATGCATATGATACTGCTACGCTCTGGCAGACCAACCACCATCGTCCAGGGTAACAGCACACTCCAAAAGGGCTCAGGCATCCTCTTCGGCGTTCCTGGCCAACGTACCAGTCGTGGACATCTGCAAGGCTGCCACATGGTCTTCGATCCACACGTTCACCACCCACTATGCCGTGGTACAGCAGACCAGGGGCGATGCAGCTTTTGGAAGAGCGGTCCTCCAGGTCTCTCAATGTTAACTCCGCCTATCATCCAGGTATGGCTTGTGATTCACCCATAGTGAGAATGGACACGAGCAAGCACTAGAAGGAGAAAGACGGTTGCTTACCTGTAACTGTCATTCTCCAAGATGTGTTGCTCGTGTCCATTATACTCCCACCCACGATCCCCGCTTCTGGAGTTAGCGGAAAGAAGGGACTGGTGTGCGCAGACCCGGGGAGTGCTATTATACTGCGACGTGGGCGCGCGACACCAGAGTGCGCTCTCCTTGGGTCTACGGCTACTGCTGAGGGCGAAAAGTCTTCCGGTGACTGGGCAGGCAGGCAAACGCATAACCCATAGTGAGAATGGACACAAGCAACACATCTCAGAGAATGACAGTTACAGGTAAGCAACCGTCTTTCTCCCGAAGTGTTATTTTTACCCATAAACTTTTAGGGGTTGGAGAAAGAGGCTTGAAATGAGTATGATTTGTGTTTCATCTCAGATGCTTTTTACCTTAGTGTCTAGAGCCACCCAGGAATGTTTGTGCAAGACAAAAGCACATAGAGTGCTGGGTCCCAGCCTTTTTGGCTCATCATAGATAGCCCTTAAGGGCCACCAATCTGCACCAGCACCCTCCTTCCCCCTACCCTGTAGCCAGACAGAAGGAGCTCATTGAGGAGGCTTCTGTCTCCTGCCTCATTTACCCGCAGTCTCCTTGGCTGCAGGAAAGAGCCTGCACCAGTCTTTCAGCCCAGCAGCAATGTACTCCACCTGAGTTCTTAGGCAGCATCTTCCTTATGCAGGGAGTGGGAGGGGAATGGTGGGCCACTTTGAAAGCCCCCATGGGCCACTGGTTGGGAACCACAGATGTAGAGAGTTTTATGTGCATCAAAGTTAATTTACTAGTACAAAGAGGACTTTGAGAGCCTCTAGGTGTTGATGGTTCACTTTCTAGTCACTTCAAAGCATCCGACAAGTAGGATTTTCTCCCACAAAAGCTCATGCATGAGATAAATAAATTTGTTAGTCAGTGAAAGTGCCATAGGACTCCTTGTTTGTTTTTCTATTCACTAAAAGTGTGGAGAAAATTCATAGAGAGCTTTGCTGACTCAGGCATCTGTTAACCCTATTTTATGTAATTAGAGTGGTAACAGAAACCTTGAAGTTCTTCTGAATGTGGAACAGTTGTTGAAAACTGCCAGGCACTTGCTATTAAATGTTTGCTCATGTGTTGAACCCTCCTTGTTTGCAAATAGATGACATTCTCTTTCATCCCCTCTAGCCATCTTTATCACAAGCAGTTTTTATTACAGTTGCTTCTCCAGGGAATCCCACAGATGCTGCTTTTTAAAATTTCATTTGGGTAAGAAGGAGAATTGATTTACATTGTGCAACCAAGCAGTGGTATTAATGATTGATGGAGTTAAGAGCTGATGGTAACATTTCTGCTGACTTGCTTGTTGGCAAAAGCATGCATCCCTGCCTGGGTGGGTTAGTATTACACAGCAAAGCTGGGTGATGGCCCATGCATCAATAATTAGGCTCATTGCAGTGCCTTCTTGCCTTCACTTGCCTTTCATTAATAACTTTTATATGCAGCCTTTTATCAGATTAATTGAGATATCATCATCCACAGAATAGGAACAACATGAATGTTAGCCCTGAAAGGATTTCCACATCACATAACTGGTGTGACAGTTAACCCTGACCTGGAAAGGTCAACAGTCTGAGACATCTGGTCTGTCAGTTCTTTAACGTGTGGCTACCTCATAATGTACCAGTAGTTGTAATGGACATGGTCTTGGTATAACTGAGATCAAGATTTGATCTGGTGTGTGCACTGACATGGCTGCATGCCTAGAACTGGATTAATAGCAATTTAATTCGTGCGCAGAGCAACCGACACATGGTAATTACTTCTGATCACTATTGACTTGGTCCAGAATCAAACAAGCACTGTGTGCATGCATGATTCTTTATTACTATCTATATGAGTGGTTCTCAACCTGCAGCTGAATCAGCACACAGCTGTAGCCCATGTGACATGCTCAGGACCATACAGGTAGGATGTGTATTGTGTAGATCCCATATGGTAAATAGATTGAGAACCACTGATCTGTATTTTTTAAACTAAGGCTTTTATCTCATAAATGCAAAGATGATCCAGGAATAAACTATTTCTTCCAATGGTATCAGTCTTATTTTCCTGATTTCTTTAAATAGAACATGAATCTGTTTTCACCCATGGCAGTTAGAGACTGGAAGTAGGCAAAATAGCCAATGTTTTCTTGCATTTACTCTGTGCAGGTGTAAATGATGTTTTCTTCCTCTTTTCTTATTGTAAAGCATCAGAAGTGTGACCATTTTATAAAATTAGTGGCCATTTTCTCTAAAACCTCTTTGCACTAATTTTTAAAATTTCTTAAAATTTTTTATTCTTTTAATTTTAAAAATGAAAAAATAAGGCCACATTCTCTTGCAAACATTGCTGTGGCCTTGTAGCTTAGGGTGTAATATGTTTTCCAGCTTGACAAATGTCGGTACTACCTCTGCTTCTCAGCTGTCAAATGGATCGGTAAAGATATTATAAATGGCTTTTTTTCTTCTTTCTAAGCAAACATTATGAAAAATCTTAGCAGAACAGCAGCAGTCCTCGGTAAGTCTGCACTGTTCTTCAAAAGTTACATAGGAGCATATTAGCATCTGTAAAAGCAATTATGGTAGGGAGAAGATTTTTGGAGTGTTACATGAACAGAATGTTGGGAACACCTTGTCAAGTATACTCTCATGACTGCAAAAACTGATTCATTTTTATATGCATTTTTCAATCACCATTTTGGGCTTCAGGAATCCCTACAGTTCTTAATCAGTTTGAGGGCATTATGAAAAAGAAGGGAATAGTTCCCATTTGCGCAGGTACATCAAATATAACCACATACATTGTTGAAGGCATTTTCCAAAAGTAGTAGTAACATTTAGAGTGGAATAGGTATAATGCATACATCTTCTGGAGCTAAAAAACATAAAGAACACATGGCCCACAACCTAGTAGTGTACCACACACTCTCTATCTGAAACTTACATGATTAAGATGTACCTGAGGCCTTTGTCCCTAAATGTACAGAACTGTATCAAATTTAGTCAATAAATGAGTTACGGTCTCATGTAGCTCTCAGTATATATAGGTGGTATTATTGTTTGTTTGGCATAGAGTTTAAATGTTTGTAGTGTGCCAACTGTCATCAGTGTTGATCAGCATGTTTTCATTTCTTTAGGTATAAATCCAGATAACAGTTATACAAGTATATGGTGGGGCAGCTTCACTGAAGTTAGAATTTGATACTTTGAGTTAGATTGGAATTATGCATCTTCATGTATACTTGTTTGTAATATGCTTTGCAGATAATTATATTTCCTTTCTACCTTAGTTAAAAGTATTAGCATTTAATCATCTACAAAGTAATTTATTCCATGACTATTTGTTAGATTTGCAGGGAACAGAGTGTTTATTCGTTGCCCCAGATTATAAAGAAATCTTTGCAGAAGTGAAGGATGACAGGTTTTGGGTTTTTTTTGTTTTGGGGTTGTTTATTGTTCTCCTCAAACTGTGTAAGCTCTTCACTAAGAAAACCAGCCGAATCCTTGACATATCAGATTTAGAGGATCCTCTACAGGCTTCTTTGCTGAAGGAGCCAGATAGAAGTTTTATTAAAGTTTGCCCCAGATATGTGCTCCAGCTGGGGAGAAAGAGGTGAATGTTCAAAAATCAAATTACAAATTTGAATGCAGATCCTAGAACTTGCTACCAGATAGTGATGCCTGCCACTCCCCTACTTACCTGTATACACATGCATGGTCCCTTTCAAATAAGACTAAATAGGAAAAAAAAAATAGCTAGCAGCAAATACTAAGTTTAAAACCTTTTAAACGGAATCTCTCCTCTTAAAGCAAACAATCCAGTTTTGCATTTCTTTGGTTTATTAACTCCGACCTGTTTTCTTTGTGTCTCTTCACACCCCCTGCATTTTGTGTGTTTGTTTTTTTCCCTCCATACCTTTTATTTCTGATACGCATAGACCTTTGCTTTTCTCTCCTTTTGTTTGTGCTTTTCTCTCTCCTTTGCTTCAGTCTTCCATTTTAGTCATCTTATATCAGGTTTCAGCAAAACCCAGGCACCAGGACGCCACGGTGACTAGGGTTTCTAGCCTGACTTGTAGCTCCACTGTGGAAATGCAATGGAGGAGCACCCTCTGGTGACCAAAAATAAAACTCCTGGTGCCTAGCTGGGAGCCAGTTTTGTCAAGCTCAGTCTTACAGGTTTCTCCTTTTACTAGTGCTGCTCTAAAAACTGTGTTTCACAATCTGCATCCTGAGTCTGTCAGAGCTTCCTCTAGAATACTATTGATACTGGTCCACGAGTCAGCCTAAAACAGCTACTAGAGAGAAACACACACAGGCACATTCTTTATCACTCAGGAACTGAATGTGCTGCCTCCACAGCACTCCACATCTGCTGCCATAGTAAATGGGAGACCAAGCTTGGGTCTTTGATTCTCATGACCTGCTGCTAGTCTGCTGCTCAAGTGTCTGTCCTCCATTTGTCTGTTTCATCTCTGTTCTATCAGATGGTTGTATATTTCTGTTCCCCTTTCTCTCAATCTCTTTTGTGTCTGTCTCATCCTTGTTTCTATGTCTTTCACCCTTTTCTGTCTCTTCTCTTGTCCCTCACAATTGCTGCTCTTTCACTAGAGGGGCCTGCAAGAGCAACAGCAAAGTAAAGCTTACTTAAGCCTTGTAAGTGTCATTCTTCTCTTCATCCTAGGTCACAAGGATGGGAAGGATGTGTGAAGGATCACCGCAAACATGGTGATTGTTTGGTACTGCTAAAAGAGGAATTCTTGCTAGTGAAGTATTATGTGCAGCACCCTTATATCAATGGAATTTCCCTGTTGGGATTCTCTTGCAGGGGAATCTTTAAAAATGGGAAAGAGAAGCTACACAGGATGTTGAGATACCTGTGATCCAGGCTGATTCAATACCACTCTTTAGGAGGTGTTCCTCACATGTTGCTTGCTTTTGATTTATTTTTAAAATTAAGGTTTTTTAAAGGAGGAATTTTCCTACTTAGCCAATGGGCAATTTTATTCTGTGCTCCTTGCACCTTCCTTGATGCCAAGACTAATGTAATTTAATTATTTAAATCAGCACAAAGCTTTTGCTTGCAAGAGACAGTTATTCTGGTTGTTGGACTAATTGCCAGTCAGGGTTTATAGATGGCATTTCTTTCTCAATAAGGCTGCTAATTAATCTTACTGCAGTTCTCACAGAAAGAAATACTGATAAGAATATCACCAATTATCATAAGAAAGAAAATGTCAAGAGCCCTGTTGTGTTTTACTGGCATCCACTCCCAGTCAGATGAATATCACTATTAAATACTGAGACAAACTAGCTACTATGTATAAAAAGCCAGTGTGCCATGACACAGCACAAAAACCACACAAGACTTTATTCATTTAGGAAACTGCATATTGAATGTCTGTTCATTCTTGTTTAATAACATTGAGTATCAGAAATTCTGCATACAAGAGAGAGATCAAATAATATGGTGCTGGAATGTGCCAAGGATCCTGGAAGTTTGATTAAAAAACAATATTTCTCCCAGTTATTTATAGGGTGTATAGGTGAAATAGTTTTAAGAACAACTTAAAGACATAGGAATAGATCCTTGACTGGCCCATGATCCACACTCAGAAGACCTTATAATTTGTCAGACTGACCAACAGGTACACCAACAAATATTTCAAACAAAGCAAAGGTGGATGAGACAGACGCTTGCTACAGTTGGTAGAGACCTTGAGCAAGCAGTCTGGTTCATCCAGGAAAACATTGGTGGCATCTCTGGATGCATGTTGGAGCTAGAAACCGGTACCACTGCCAGGCTCCTGTTCTGGGTGACCTGGGAGCTGACCAACTAAAGAACATATGCTTAGGCAAAAGGAAAGAAGTGTTGGTTTTAACTTGTGAAGCCTCATGGTTCTTTTTTCCTCTCCTATGCCTGCAGGTCAGAAAATCCTCCACCACAGAAGTGATGTCTTAGAAACTGTAGTCCTGATTAACCCTTCAGATGAAGCAGTTAGTACTGAGGTAAGTCAGCTGGAAATGTCTTATTGGATATGTCATAAAAGCATAATAAGTGAATAAGATAAGGGAGTATTCTGGCTGGATAAATGAACATGAGGGAGTGAATGTCAGTAAATGTGACAGCCTTTTTTTTTTTTTCCACCTCTTCATCTTGTTTCACTTTCCCATAATAGGATTTTAAAGGATATAAAACAGAAATACTCTATTCCCATTCTCAGTATTACATTTCCAGTAACCCACTATAACCTCTTTTTTGATCAAGAGTTCTTGTGTGCTGCTCCCACACCTCTTTCTGGCTTGGTTCTGTATGTCTGTCTTAAACTTGATATAAACCAGCTCTTCTGAGACAGTTTTAAATCTTTGAGAAGGATTATCATGTATATAACATCTTTCTTCCAAGTAATCAGAGCCATGATCTATAGAGTCTGGAGGCTATCACAGAACATAAGATCTACAAGTCCTGCATACTCTTTAGAAGAGGGTCAAAGAATCAGCCATGTGTTTCAAGGACACTCTTAGAGAGAGGCAAAACAGCATTCCATCAAGGAAGGATGATCTTGGAACATGTGGCAGATAAAAATAGGGATACTTATGCAGTAAACAAATACTTTCCAGTGTGTATATGGATGATTCCATCTGAATGTACTAGATGTACAAAACCCTCAAATGGGTATTTTGTTACCAGGGACATGATTTTAACTACTGTACTTTATCAAAAAAGAAATTCTTGCCTACAATATAGTAATCATAATATTTAAACCTTTAAAAATCAAGTCAGTTGTCTTGTTATGATATTTTTTTTTTATTTCCTCTCTTTGCTGCTATAGAATTTCTTAAAATGCATCAAATTAATTTAATGGGGAAAAAGTAAGTTTAGGTGGAAGTTCTGAGATTCTGCTGTTAAAAGTCTTAACCCCTTTTTATAAAGAAGAGAAACATGACAAAGGGGGATATAGGAAAGAAAGACACAAGGTAGGAAAATGCAGTCAGTGGAAGACCAGAGGAAAAGCAGTTGGCATGTAAGCTGGTTAATGATTCCTGCATTCTCACTTTACTCCCTTGGCTCTGAAAAATGTTTGGATAGGTTACTCTTAATTTCCTCTGACCAGTCTGTGGGAGGCAAAGGGTTTTTGTTGTCCGTTTTTTCCTGAGATCAGGCTGCTCATCACTGCTTTCTTCCTGACAGATTAGTCACAGGTTTAGATTTATCTTGGCTAGCTAAGCAGACTCTTATTAGGGAAAAGTAAAATAGAGACTTGAGCAAGAGGCAGGAGGAAAAAAGCGGGAGTAGAAATCATCTCATCCCGGCAAAATGCATTAGGTACAGAGGTCAGGACACAGCCAAGGAGATCAGGATGTCATCTGATTCCATCTCCTAATCTAATCAAGATGGAATATCTGTCAGAGAGGGAAAGAGAGGCTCACGGTATGTTTGTAAATCCTTAGGACCTGCCCTGTGTTAGTGATACTGGTCGATGCACTGAGCATGATACTGCCCCAGGATGCTGCTTGTTCAGTAAGCTGCAAATACTCCCTAGAAAAGAACTATGTAAACAGGCAATATTCTTGTCTCATCAGAAGTGAGAAAACAAAATGCATTTTCTGTAGTCTGTATATGGACAAGTTCTAAAGAAGGAGCCATGTTACTCTAGTTCAGCAAAACAAACAAGGAGTCTGTTGGCACTTTTAAGGACTGACACAGGGGCTTCCAACCTTTTTAAGGCTGGGGAACCGTTTGTAACCAAAAATAATCCTCCCTCAAATGTGCCTGGTGCTGCCATGTGGAGTTTGGCCTGCGTGGGGCAGAATCTGGCCTGTGCCACTCTCCTGCCAGGGAGCAGAGGCTGCCATGGTTATGGCCCCCCCCCCCCCTTCTGCCTGTGGAACCACCACAGCCTCATCCCCCCTGCTGGGGAGCTAGGGGCCACAATGGCCCCATCCATCTGCCAGGGAGCGGGGACTGCTGTGGTCATGGTCCCCTGCCCCTGCCCCCCACTGACCAATTCTCCACCCCTTTGAGCCTCTGGTTCCCTCTCCCCAACCCTCCCAGGGCCCCTTTCTCCCTCCTTACTTGGCCACCAGAGCTGCTGGTACCTGGCCAAACCCAGGCTACTCTGCCTGAGCATGATCTGAGCATGCTTAGGGCAGGAGTTTTAAAAACTCCCTATGTGGGAGAAGCTCCCTGCTGCATGGAAGCCTGAGTCGTCTTCACAACCAGAGACCCCAACAGCGTCCAGCCCCAGCTCCCAGCCAGTCTGTGGACCCTCTGGAGTAACTCTGCAGACCTTGTAGTGGTCCACGGACCCCAGGTTGGGAACCACTGGACTAACACAGTTAAAAAATACACTTCAAACAGTTGTATTCAGTGCCTTGTATGTTGAATTTGTTAGTCTTTACAAGTGCCACAAGACTACTTGTTTGTGTATGGTGAGTTTCTCTCATCTCAAGACAATTCTTCTCTGTTGCTATAACAAATTTGTAACTTTATGACTTCTTGAAAACTTCTAATCAGCTATTCCTTTGGGCCGGATAGACTCATATATATGACTCAGTTCTGGGCTTTCCTTCAACAGCAATTTATTTTAACAAGTTTATAAACTTAAGTGACATCCTGATACTTTTCCCCTACTTGGAACAACATAGGACATCAGTCAAGGACAGGGTTGAACACAACAGGTCTCTGACCATTGTATATTACCTCTGTTAATTTATTTTAAATGTAATGGGCAAATAAAAATTCACAGAATTCTAATAGCTCCCCATTAGACCATCATTGTACTCTTCTTTTTCTCCTTGTTTTTTCATGTGTGTTATATATTACATTCTAAATACTACAGCAGTGTTTTTTTTGTTTTTTTTTGCTTCTGGCATAGTTTTTATCTCTAGAAATTCTTTAATCATCATTTAATAAACAAAATAGAGGGGAATTATGTGATGGTCACATATTGGTGGTTCTTGAGTCAGGAAGTAATTTTGTGGCAGAAGAAGCTGGTGGTTTTATACATAAACTGGCAGATTGCCCAGAACTTCTCCTGCAAAGAGGGAGAAATTAAAAAAGGAGGCCAGTTCTTTAATGGATTTAATACAACTAAAACAGATGAGATTTGAGCAACATACATCAGACAGCTGGGTTCACTTGTCAGTCTTCTCTCCAAAACAGAAATTCTTGACCCACCAAGGATACTGTTGGATTTCTTAGTCTAGGACAATTAGTGATAAACCAGTATTAGGCCTTCTTTTAATTACAAGCTCCTTCTGCTGTTCAAGTTTCAGGGCAATCACTTTAATAAGATCAAATTGGAGGGCTTCCTGAGCCATACTCTTTAGTGGCCCCTTTCAACTCATTTTAAAAACACTGTTGAACAGAGATTTGGGTCAATACTGCATCCTTCCTGGCATGAGATGGAATAATTTAGGGCAATTGATTGTCTAACAATCAGTATCTGAAGTTATAAAACTGGCTCGTTGGGAGTGCTGAAGTGATTATATTCTCTCCATAGAGATGCTGGGTTTGCGACTTAGAAACATTTTGCAAAAAATATATTAAAAAATACAGTTTTCACACAGAGCACTTTTAAAGTAACAAATTAATTTATTGCATGAGCTCTCTTCGGAAAAATCCCACTTCGTCAGACACTTTGCTTGTCTTTAAAGGTGCCACAGGACTCCTTGTTTGTTTTGCTGAACTAAACTAAAACAGCTACCCCTTTGGAAGTTTTTACACTGAACGCAGTTGGATTCAAGTCAAAACTTAGCCAGCAGATGTACTCTAGATCTAGGAGTTTCACTTTGACAAAAGGCTGTCAGATATTAGAAGCAGTGAGAGAGCAGTAGCTCTAATGAAGGCTCTTTTGAAATTGAAAATGATCTGTAAAGGTAAAGAGAATATATACCTTTCTTCTTCAAAAAGCAGCTCACATCATTCCAGTCCAGGTGTATACTTGCCACTATGCACAGTCACCCAAAAGCTTTTTGCTGTAGACTGTCCCTGTAAGGTCTGTGCCATCGTATACCAGGTGCCACTGACCCAACCAACCCTCAGTTCCTTCTTTCTGCCTGCGTGATAGTTGCTCTCTCTTTGCATGAGAGACCTGCCTGTTCCTGAGCTTGCTTTACTGTTTTCATTATAATTGTTCTAGGAGTTAATAAGTTTTTCTGTAGTTAGTTAATCAAAGGACTTGTGTTCATTTGGTATTTTTTCCGGAGAAGCCCCAACCAGGACTCAACATGAAGACCATGCCCCAGTTCCCAGGCTTGAAGCTGTCCGCAGCTTGTGGAAAAGCCTTCTCTATCAGTGGCCCCCATGCATGTTGTCTGTGATGCCTAGGGGAGACACACAGGACAAACAAATACAGAATTTGCCATTTGTTTAGACCTCAAACCCAAAGGAACAGGAGTCGAGACTTAGAGAGCTCCTGGTAGAGGCAGCGCTGACTCCGTAAAAGTATCCCACTTTTATCTGATTGTGTTTATCACAGAGATTTGTGTACCTGACTCTGTTTCCTAATTGTTAAAGTTAAGAATGAGTGAATATTGTGACACATGAGGGTTTATAAACTTGACAGATTATTTTGAGTTCACAGAATTAGTCCAAATTTGTACATTGTTTTTTCTTTTCAGTTATACTTGTATATTTATTTATTTATTTATTTAACCAAGATACATTTAGTTGACAGTGAGGCTTTTCTGGCTAAAAGACAGCTAGTGCTATGCATTGGGAAACGATGATCACTCCTGCCAAAAGAATGGGCAGAGACGAATGTGGACCTGCTTATTATATATACAGAACATACTGGGTCAGATTTGTTTCTGGTGTAACTTCAGTGACATCTATGAAGTCTTATACGAGAAATACATTTGGTCCATTGTAACTCTTTTATTTGAATTTTTCAATCTTCTTTGCTCCTTTTCCACACTCTTCAGTTTGTGTTTTCAGTGCACAAGCTCTCCACTCATTTTTATCCCCTCATTTTTAATTTTTCCTTTACTGTGTTTTAATTACTGGTGCTTTTTTAAGTAAGGCAGGCGGGTATTCTGGTGTAAGTAACTCATCCTGGGTGTCAATGGAATTGTATCAGGGATTGTTTTGGCCCAAAATATTCCAATTATAACACATCAAATGTTTGTTTCTATCTCTTTTGGGAGGAATCTTCTATTGAACCAACGTCTGTTGGTAAAAGAGACAAGGCTGTAAACTTTCCCATACTTGCAGAAAACCTCTGTGTTAGTGTGAAAGCTGTCCCTTTCACCAACAGAAGTTGGTCCAAATGAAAGATTTTATCTCACCCACCTTGTGTCCAATATCCTAGGACCAGCACAGCTACAACAACACCTTTTATAAATAGACTAGAAACCTAGTCATGTCTGATTTGAAACTTTGATGTTGAGGACGGTGGATTTCAAATTGGGCAAAGCAGGGTTTAGAAAGAGGAGAAAGGCTGGAAATGTGGCAGCTGCATTTATTTATGTGCTTTTGTGCTTCTTCTTAGGTGCGTTTAATGATCACAGATGCTGCAAGACACAAGCTTCTTGTACTAACTGGCCAGTGCTTCGAAAACACAGGAGAGCTTATCCTTCAATCAGGATCTTTCTCATTCCAGAACTTCATTGAAATCTTCACCGATCAAGAGGTTTGTCCTTAACAAAAAACCTTTCATTGTGTTTTATTACAATGACATATTTTAGGTGTACTGAAGATGGCAATTTTGATGTACGTGAAATTAATATTGATGCCCCAGTGTAGTTGTCCATTAGCCCTCTTACTACAATTTTCTTCAAAATGTCTAATTCTCTAACTTTTGGTTTTGATGCAACAACAAAATTAAATTTTAAACTGGCAAATTGCAATCATAATTTTACAAAATGAAAAACCAGGGAGTGTTTTAACAAATGGAAGATAGAATTCCCATGTCTAAAATGTACAATTTATTTATTTAGGATTTTTTTACAAGGCAATGCAGTTAAGGTTGCCACTTTGTTTACTCCAGACCTTTTTACTTTTAGAGAACCAACTCATAGGGTTGGAAGGGACCTCATGAGATCATCGAGTCCAACCCCTTAGGGCTTGAACCCAGGACCTTATGCATATTAAGCAGAGGTGCTACTATACTGCATAGTATTTAAAATTTGATATATGAAGTTTATAAAGTGTGTGTCTACTATATACCTAAAAATTATAAGCAGCTAACCAATAAGCACACCCAGTATTTAAGTGTGTTAGTTGCTGTAGTCTTTATTCTCTTGTCTTGTTTAATACACTGTGTCTGCAAGCTCCCACAGGGCATGGGAATGCAAGGTAAACAAGCTGTCAAATTTAATTTGACTGCTTTATAAAAGTATATTTACATAAAGTATATTTAAACTATGAAACTTCATTACTGGAACTTTGTTTTCCAAAATAAAGTAGGAGTTTCAGAAAAGTGAGATTTGGAGTTCCAGCCCTCAAAATGTATAGCTTGGCTGAGTCGCAGAAAGAGCTAGTCTATTTCTTCTTAACTGGGCCTCCTTTGGCTCTTTCAGAGGTGCAGTTTCCACTGACTTCAGTGGGACCTGTGCTGTACCACCAAGAGAAGAGCTGTGTTATATATGTGAAATCAATGTGACATTTAAAAATTGCCATCAGTTAAAAGAATTAGCATCATGAACAAATGTGTGACTAACTAAATCACAATGTCCTGAATCTCTGGCTGATGTGGTTTTAAAAATACATACAAAATTGGAGCCAGCCCTATCCTTATTAGCAGAAAACCAAACTGTGGGAAGGGGAGTAGAGTAGTCAGCTTGACTGTTAATTACAGGTACTGTAAGAGTGGTTCAGGATGACAACAACTCTGGATAGCAAGGCATGCCCTACTGCCCTTTTATTACTGCTATTTGCCAATGACAGCATACATACTAACTATTAGGGTCCTGGCCACACTCCTGAAATGGGAGACAGCTCTTTCAGGTGTTGTGATGACCAGCTGGCATAGTTACTCTCGAAGGGAAGAGGAATCTTATGCTTTCTTGCTTCCTTAACACAACAAAGGGTAAGATTTGACCTTTTATGTGGGAAACTGAAAGTTTTTATGTTCTGGGCAAAAACCAGTCAGTCTACATTGGTCTAGGGCTGACTTCAGGTAATCTACTTCCAGTTGGGTAAATATGTAATTTTTTTCAGATGTGGAAATCTGTTGCTTAATCTAGTTCAGAATTCCAGATCTTTCCTCAAGCAATACCTACATGTCACTTGCAACTTTTGTCTCTCCAGAGTACTGTGGGCATTCGATTCCAGTATCCTGACAGCAGCTCTTCACAACTTGAAATCATTATTCTTACATTGGCTGACTCATTCTCCCTCTGAGCTACTGAGTCACTGCAAAAAATGAGAAATTTCAAGTGATGCGTTTTAACAAATGTGTGTCTATGTGAACAGACAGTGCTTTCAAAAACAGAGTTCTTTTCTTGGCATCACTGTCACCTTGGGTCTAAAAAGATAATAGACAGTTACACCTTGGCAACCTGATCTGACAGTAGGGTTGCACAGGAGTAGTTGTGAGCAGAATTTGGTCCAACAGATCTGGACAGACACTGTGGGTCAAACTCTGCCTTCATGGGCACTAGTGCAACTCTACTGAACTTGAGTGATATGCACTAGTGTAACTGAGAGAAGAGCTCTGAAAGAATACTGAAATTAAACAAGCAAGTAGTCCTGTGGCAGTTAAAGACTAACAAATTTATTTATTGCATGAGCTTTTGAGGGAGAAAATCTCACTTCAAAGCATCTGACAAAGTGGGATTTTCTCCCACGAAAGCTCATGTGATAAATAAATTTGTCTTTAAGTGCCACAGGACTCCTTGCTTGTTTTGCTGAACTAAAGTAACGCACCAGCCCCTTTTGGAACTTGAAATTAAACAGTTGGAGAAACTGCCCATGCTCTTCATTAGCAAAGCTGAAATTCTGAGAGGAATATAGCTTCCAGATTCTGTATTCCACATACATGTTCCTTTATAAAGCTGTCAGCCTTTTTCACACAATGTACTTAAGCTATCTTAAAAGAACTCACGAATCTCCCACTAGATAATTAAAATGGTCTCAGTAAAATGGCAGACTAGGTCTATCTGATCTGTTTTATTGTCTTGCCTATTCTTTGAGAGACATGGTCAGATGATTCCTATGATGTAAAGCATTTATTGGTACAATCCACTTGTGCTGGCAGGTAATGAAGGTCAAGCTTTACCTTTCTTCTATACCCACATAATAAGTTAAACCCTGAGGGATTGGCAGCCCTGGGCGTGCATGCCAAAGATGGCCTGGGTCTGCAAAAGTTGCACATGCATGGCTCTTGTGGCTCCAGGTCCTGCTGGTGGGTGAGACTAGCAGGGAAAAGGAGCTGCTGCAAACAGCAGCTGCTGGCCCCAGCACTTGCTGAGGATGCAGGTCTCGAGGCTGGTTTGGGTGGCCAGCAAAGGTTGCCAGCCACTGGTTTAACTGATAGCTATATTGCGGTCAGGAAGGAATTTTTCCCCAGGGCAGATTGACAAAGATTTGGAGGATGGGATGCCTTCCTCTGTAGCAGGGGGCATGGCTCAATTGCTGGTGGAGAGTCTGTACCTCAAAACCTTTAAATCATGATTTGGGAACTTAAATAACTCAGTCATAGGTTAGAGGTTTATTACAGGTGTGAATGGGTGAGGTTCTGTGGCCTGCATTGCAGAAGGTCAGACTAGATGATCATATCTGTCCTTTGTGACCTTAGAGTCTGAGTCATACCCAAATTATTTTCTTTTCAAACGCACCCATCCTTCTCAAAACAAACCCTGTTTTTGGCTCATCATAGGCTGATCTTAAAAATGTAATGGCCTTTTCAAAAAAGTAGTATCTCCCTCACACACCTATTTTCTTTAAAACAGCTTACTCCTGATAAGTAAGAAGAGAGACTCCAGAAGCAACCTTTGGGAGCAATAGAATATTAAACTAGTACTGGCTCTTCATGGGGTACCATTATGGTTCCATTATACCATTTCAAACACAGATCCATCTTCCTAGATTCATGTTACCAATTCAACCTTAAAATCTGATCTTCCATCAAAACCATTTTTCAGTGTATTCTTGAACATGCTACTCCACACTGAAGGGATTTGTGTCTAAAACTACTCTTCACCCACTTTTCCCATGGGTCATTAGTGACCAGTTGCTCAGTACTATTGTACACTTATCCCACTCATCCATGTAAAACAAAATCCAGAATGTCTGTTACCTTCCAGACTACAGACCATCAACATTTCTGCTTCAGTGACCACTCACCCACTTTCTTACCATACAACTCCAGATCTTGCTAGATTGTCCCTACCACAAGAAACAATCTTCACCCAGATCAGAGAGGTGCTGAATTAGTTCATAATCCCTCTATCAAACTCTGTTACATTGATCTGAATGAAGAGAACTTCATGCCACTTTCTCTTCCCATTTAATATGTTTTTATGGATGGAGACTCGCCCCTGAGCAGAGACTCACCACAAGGAGTTAGGCTCCATCTATCCCACTCAGAACTATGCATGTGCTTAATTTTTCTGCTGTGATTTACCTATCCTTGCCCCCACCCCAACTGCAATTAATACAGCTCTCCCATTTTTCTCCTCTTACTCTTTTCTCTCTTTACTCCCTGCTTTTTTTTTGTCCTGTCTGCCTTCTTCCAGACAAAGCTTATGTCTCATATTTTGGTAAGATTTATTTATACTCCTATAAGTTGGCTTATATACTTAGTAAGGACGAGATGTGAACATAAAACAGCTGTCCTACTTGGGTTTTATTTTGTTTCTGCTTTTATTAGTTAGTTACTCATACACTTTGGGTAGATTATTTCTGTATGGCTGACATCCACTAATTCTGTCTATGTGAAATTTTACTTCCAGTAAATTCTGATGATAAATTCCTTGACACAACAAAAATAGGAGAGCAAGATACACGTTTTCAGTTTATTCAGCTGTTGTCTAGTCTAAATCATCTGTATAAAAGTCTCTTTTAAATGTAAATTACAGTTGATTATTCTTGAAGACTGTTCTGTAACATCTTGTTTGCAAGATGGTAAGTACTGTTAATATTGCATTTGCAGTGTTATAGTAGCTATGTTGGTCCCAGGATATAAGAAGGACAACAAAGGTGAGGTAATATCTTTTATTGGACCAATCTATTATGGTGGAAGAGATGAATTTTTGAGCTCATTTGAGAAGAGCTTTTTGAAACTCAAGAGCTGTCCCATGCACCAGCAGAAGCTGGTCTAATAAAAGACATTATCTCATCCACCTTTTCTCTGTCTCACATATTACACTGACATTTGGTATCCATATTCAGTTATTCGACTGAATTATTTTAAAAAAGGTGCTTGAACAGTTTCGTAGTATCTTTTACATGGGCAAATTGAAGTCACTTCCATATACTTTATTTATAATAAAATAAAAAATAAAATTGTATGGTGTGAGGATTGCCCATGACTGGGATTTAGAATGCTAAATCTAGATGCCAAACTGGGTATGTAAAAACCCTTCTTGATAGAATGCAGCTCAGTCAGGCTTATGTAATCCTTCAAGCCTCGTAGATAGGAGTTCTTGAAATACCAATTCAGAATACTAAGTACAAAATTATTCAGAAGTTCTGATTTCCCCTTCTCATCTGGTTACAGAGACAGTAGTGGATGCAGTACCATTTTATTGCTAGTTTTCCCAACAGGCACTTAATGGTGGGAAAGTAGAGACTCTTGGCGCCCCATCACTAGTTAGCTGACAGAATTTTTTTTTTTCTCACAAACAGAGTATCTTGTGGTGTCTTTTAATAAATTATTAGTCACTGTCAGATTCTAATCTGGGAAAACCATTATCTACTTTCAAGAGATATCCTTTCTGTCTTTGCTAGATATGAGAGTTTTGGAAACCAAGGGAAACATTTGGTGGCATATTCTGTCTTCAGATACACTTACACAACTATCAATGACTTCATTGGGAGTTGTCATGTGTATCTAATGATGGAATTTGGCCCTATTATGTGTATTTGCCTGCCAGTCCACAGGACTCTCTTTCATTTTGGAGCCATTTCATAGTTGTTTTAATTTCTGACCTGAGAGCAAACTGCAAAGAGGAAATTTGTCAGTGAAGGGTTGAAATACTACATACTTTTATTTTCGGTTTACTAATCTGAAGCCATCAGACATATGTCTTTAATTCAGACTGGAACAGAACAATAGCTTTTTGTATTAGAACATAAGATTTCTTGTTTGTAGAAGCCTTCAATTTAGTGCCTGTTTTAGTTCTCAGGTCATTAGATTAGTCAACAATGGAGAAATCAGTGGAGTTATTCTGGATGTCAGCTGGTAAAAAAGCTCAGAATCTGGTTTGTGATTTTTTTTTAAATCAATAGCTAACAGGGGTTTTAGACACAACACTCAACTGTGGCTCTCTTTTGCTCTGAATTTACATCTATAAATTAATATATATCCTCTGTTTTACAGAAATTAATTACTAAACATATGGTGTTAAAGAAGCTATACAATGGTACTCATATTATCTAATTATATATAAACCCTATGAAGCCCACTCAAAATGTGTACATTTGCAAAATTGCACACCAAGAATATGCAGGTCTGGCTCTTCACCTTATTTCAGAATCCCAATAATGTAAAAAAAAAAAAACATTGAGAACAAAACTTTAACTTTGAAGCAGTAAATCAGCTCGTCTTCTTGTCAAGAACTGGCCAGCAGTTAAACTAATTCTGGCATGATGCCTGCTTTTTTGGAGCCAGGCTGTTCAAAAGGCATTAAAATTATGACAGAATTGTGGAACACAGCCCCATGTTGGGAATGATGCAGAGATATCCTGCTCCAGCAAGAGCTACATGAGGTAGATAGTGTGATTCAGGTGCCTCTGTCAGCTCCTGTGGGTGCCGGCATGTCACACCCCCTAAAGAGGGTATAATGTTCACTCCCCTAGGTGCTGTGGGCCTGCTCCATCAGCTGGTATGGGGAAGTGGAGAGGTTCACAGGGTTTATTTCAGGGAGTAACACTACTAGCAGTAACAGCCCCATGGAATCCATTGACGACTTTGAGCATAAGGGCTCCCATTGTACACAGCCTCTCTGTGAAGGATGCCAGAGGCACCTTGAGCACCCAGGAAAGGGCCTGGCACAGTTTCTTTATATTTAAAAACAGTACAGCAATGAGATAATAGAAACAAATCCCTTTAGCACCTTGAATTGGCTTCTTGATGTGAAAAACAGAATAAAAAGAAATGCTGTATCTCTAGTGTGAAGTGTATACTAACCCAAGGACAGCCTTGCTATGTTACATTTTTATATAACATTTCTATTATAAAATATAAATTTACACCTACCTTTGTCTTTCTTTTCTACTGTGCTAGATTGGGGAATTATTGAGCACTACACACCCTGCCAACAAAGCCAGTTTAACTCTGTTTTGCCCGGAGGAAGGAGACTGGAAAAATTCAAACCTTGACAAACATAACCTTCAAGACTTCATCAACATTAAACTCAACTCTGCATCCATACTGCCTGAAATGGAAGGACTTTCTGAATTCACAGAGTATCTGTCTGAATCAGTAGAAGTGCCATCACCTTTTGACATTTTGGAACCACCAACATCTGGAGGTTTCTTAAAGCTCTCAAAACCCTGCTGTTATATTTTCCCAGGTGGAAGAGGGGACTCTGCACTGTTTGCAGTGAATGGATTTAATATGCTTATAAATGGGGGCTCTGAAAGAAAATCTTGCTTCTGGAAACTTATCCGACATCTAGACAGAGTGGATTCCATTCTGCTCACCCACATAGGCGATGATAATCTACCAGGGATCAATAGCTTGCTACAACGAAAGATAGCTGAGTTAGAAGAGGAACAATCACAAGGTTCTACTACCAACAGTGACTGGATGAAAAATCTGATCTCACCTGATTTAGGAGTTGTGTTCCTCAATGTTCCTGAAAATCTGAAGAACCCTGATCCTAATTTTAGGGTGAAAAGAAGCATAGAAGAAGCTTGCTTCACTCTCCAGTATTTAAATAAATTGTCTATGAAACCAGAACCTCTCTTTAGAAGTGTAGGAAGTACCATTGACCCTATCATTCTATTTCAAAAAATGGGAGTAGGCAAACTTGAGATGTATGTGCTCAATCCAGTCAAAAACAGCAAAGAGATGCAGTATTTTATGCAGCAGTGGACTAGTACAAGTAAAGATAAAGCTGAATTACTGCTACCAAATGGTCAGGAAATAGATATTCCAGTATCCTATTTGACCTCTGTCTCATCACTGATAGTATGGCATCCAGCAAATCCTGCAGAAAAAATAATCAGAGTTTTGTTTCCAGGAAACAGTACCCAATATAATATATTAGAAGGACTGGAAAAACTCAAACATTTAGACTTCCTTAAACAACCAATGGTTACACAGAAGGACCTGGCTGGTAACATAGCTAGCCCACCAGTGAAACAATCAAAGCTAAAACAGCGAGCAGACAGCAAAGAAAGTCTCAAACCTGCCACAAAGACGCTATCAACCAAGACAGTCAGAAAAGAATCTAAAGAAGAAATATCTGAACCAGCAAAGGCTAGTCCTCCAGAAAAGCCTCAAAAAGTGGAAAGCAAGGAAAAGACCACAGTGAAAAAGGAGAAACCAACAAAAGCAGAGACCAAACCTTCAGTAACAGAAAAAGATATGATAGAGAAGGAGGAGCAGTTAGTGAAGTCTGAGATTGCTGAAAAACAAGCAGCAGATGTCAAACCGAAACTTGGGAAGGAGAAGCAAGTGAAAAAGGAAGTGAAAGTAAAATCTGAGGAAAAGAAGGAGGAAAAAGAGAAACCAAAGAAAGAGGCTCCTAAAAAAGAGGAGAAAACACCCACCAAAAAAGAAGAAAAACCTAAAAAGGAAGAAATCAAGAAAGAAGTGAAAAAGGAAGTGAAAAAGGAAGAGAAAAAGGAGCCTAAAAAAGAATTAAAGAAAGAAACCCCCCAAAAGGAAACAAAAAAGGAAGCTAAAAAGGAAGAGAAAAAGGAAATGAAGAAGGAAGAAAAAGAATCCAAAAAAGACACCAAAAAGATTCTTAAAGAAACAAAGAAAACTCTTGCCCCTTCAGCTGAAGCCCGAAAGCCTGCTACAAAACCTAAAGTACAAAAGAAAGAGGAGTCTGTTAAAAAGGAAGCTGGGACTGTTGGAAAGCCAAAGGAAAAAGGCAAAATTAAGACAGTAAAGAAAGAAAGCAAAGTCATTGAAACACAGGCTGCTGTTGCTGCAGTGGGAACAGTTGCTGCAGCAGCAGCAGTAGCAGCTGCTGGAGTAGTAACTAATGGAAAAGAACTTGAAGCTGAGAGATCTCTTATGTCTTCACCAGAGGATCTAACAAAAGACTTTGAAGAATTAAAGGCTGAAGAAACAGAAGTAGTAAAGGAGGCAGAGTCTCAGATAGAGTTAACAGAAGATGAAGGGAAACCAGCTGATTCAGCACAAAAGGAAGCATACGAAATCCAGAAAGAAAAAGTAGATATTGAAGGACCTGCTGACTCTCCTGATGAAGGCATAATGACTACTGAAGCTGAGGGTGAATGTGAACAGACACCTGAAGAACTGGAACTTGTAGAAAAGCACGGAGTTGATGACAATGAAAAATTTGAAGATGAAGGAACTGGTTTTGAGGAATCTTCCGAAGCAGGTGATTATGAAGAAAAGGCAGAGACAGAGGGGGCTGAGGAACAAGGTGAAGATGAGGAAGGAAAAACA
This sequence comes from Podocnemis expansa, assembly GCA_007922195.1. NCBI lineage: Eukaryota > Metazoa > Chordata > Testudines > Podocnemididae > Podocnemis > Podocnemis expansa. The sequence continues at coordinate 48,600,855 of ML681990.1, read as the reverse complement.
ACACTGGGCATCACAAAACAGCATACAGATGTGAGAGAGACTGAAGAGGACAGACGTGCTAAAATTACAGATAAATATGCTGAAAAGGCAGAATCTGAGGCAGGGGATGAGCAAGCTGAAGAAGATATGGAAGAGACAATAGAAAAGGCAGAAACTGAAGAGACTGAAGAAGAAGCTGAGGAGGAGGACAAAACAGAGGATGTCAGGGATGAGGAAGAGGAAGCTGAAAAAGTAGAAGCTGGAGAAGATTATGTTATGGCTGTGGTAGACAAAGCTGCAGAGGCTGGTGAAGTTGAAGATAAATATGGCTTACTCATAATCACACCAACTAAACACTCTGAACTTCAGTCTCCAGCACTTGAACCAGCATCTTCTATCCATGATGAGACCTTACCTGGAGGTTCAGAAAGTGAAGCAACTGTTTCTGATGAAGAAAATAAGGAAGACCAACATGAGGAATTCACTGCTACTTCAGGTTATACTCAGTCCACCATTGAAATATCCAGTGAGCCAACACCAATGGATGAAATGTCAACTCCTCGAGATATCATGAGTGATGAAACAAACAATGAAGAAAGTGAATCCCCTTCTCAAGAATTTGTAAACATTACTAAGTGTGAGACATCACTGTACTCTCAAGAATATACGAGACCTAAAGTTGCTCCATTTCATGATGCTTTCAATGGATTATCTGAAGGCTCAAAAACGGAAGCCACAGAAGGTAAAGATTATAATGCTTCAGCTTCTACTATCTCACCCCCTTCTTCCTTAGAGGAAGACAGATTCAGCAAATCTTCTTTTCAAGAAATATACTCTCAAAGAGAAAATGAAATCAAAAGTACTGCTAAATTAGAAATCAAAGAGACTTTTTCAGAGGCATTTGATGAAGAGCGTAGCCCAGCTAAGAGTCCAGTTCAGAGTCCATCACCTCCATCACCAGTTGCTAAAACACCACTAAGTGAACGTAGTGTGAACTTTTCCCTGACACCCAATGAGATAAAGGCATCGATTGAACCTGTAGTTCTCACTGCATTGCCTGACGAACATCAAGAAATCGTTGAAGAGCAGTGCGCCAGCCCTGATGATAAGACATTAGAAGTGGTGTCTCCTTCACAGTCTGCTGCCGGTAGTGCAGGTCACACACCTTACTATCAGTCTCCAACTGAAGAAAAGTCCAGCCGACTTCCTTCTGAACCCATTGAAAAGGCAAAAGAAGCCGCAGTTAGTTTTGAATTTAGTGATGCCAAAGATGAGTCTGTAAAACCCAGAATCAGCCCTATGGATGAGCCCGTGCCAGACTCAGAATCGCCTATTGAAAAAGTTCTCTCTCCTTTACGAAGTCCACCATTGATAGGTTCAGAGTCTTCTGATGATACATTTTTGACTGCTAATGTAAAATCAACTGCCAGACAGACTGAGAGTCCTTTTGAGACAAAAAGAGAAAAAGAAGGGTCTCCTGTTCAGATAAGTCCAGTTTCTGAAGTTACTTCTGTGGATCTTATCCAAAGACAACAGGATGAAAAAAGTATGTTTTTACCAGCTAAAGAAGACTTTGATCTTGAAAAGAGTATGGAGGGTATTGAAACTACCAGCTCTCAGTCTGCACTGGTCTTAGATGAAAGGAAGTTAGCAGGAGATCTCTCTCCTACACAAATAGAGATTAGTCAGTTTGGATCCTTGAAAGAAGACACCAAAATGTCGATTTCTGAAGGTACAGTCTCTGACAAATCTGCAACTCCGGTTGATGATGTTGTAGCAGAAGACACTTATTCACATATAGAAGGAGTTGCTTCTGTTTCCACAGCATCTGTTGCTACTAGTTCATTTCCAGAGCCAACTACAGATGATGTATCTCCTTCTTTGCATGCTGAGGTTGGATCACCACATTCTACAGAAGTTGATGATTCTCTTTCTGTATCTGTTGTACAAACACCAACAATTTTTCAGGAAACAGAAATGTCTCCATCTAAAGAAGAATGTCCAAGACCCATGTCAATTTCTCCACCAGATTTTTCACCTAAAACAGCAAAATCAAGAACACCAGTGCAAGAGCACAGATCTCCTGAGCAGTCAGCTATGTCTGTGGAATTCAGTCAGGAATCTCCTGAGCAGTCTTTGGCAATGGACTTCAGTAAGCAATCTCCAGAACATCCCACAATAGGCACTAGTGTACACCATATATCTGAAAATGGGCCAACTGAAGTAGATTATAGCCCTTCAGATACACAGCAAGCTATTTTTTCACATAAGATATCCCCTGTGGAACAGACATGTTATACTCAAGAAAAGGATCTTTCAGTATCTCAGACAGAAGCTTCCCCCTCAACTTCGTCAGAACATACACCTTCACAGGTAGCTTCTCCACTGCAAGAAGAAATTCTGTCAGGTGTCATGCCACCTAGAGATATAACTCTGCATTCTTCATTTACCGTGGAAAAGATGCAGAGCCTTGGAGAAAAGCTTTCACCAAAGTCTGATTTATCTCCATTAACTACAAGAGAATCCTCTCCTTTATACTCTCCCAGTTTTTCAGAGTCACCTCCTGCAATCAAAGAAACAACTGCTGCTTGCCACTCACCATCACTATCAGTGCATGTGTCCTCAGATAAAATGTTTGGTTATCATACCTCAGTAACGTATGACACAATACAAGACTCTCTAACAAAGCATAGTCCAGAGCCTTTAGCCTCCACAGAAAAAGATGAAATTGATAAAGTCATTAGGTCAGCTGAGGCCACTAGTTTTTCCTGTGAGACAATTGGGAAAATCATGAAGTCACCAGAAGTTCTTAGTTATTCTTATGAGACAACAGAGAAAACCACTAGATCACCTGAGGATGTTAGTTATTCTTATGAGGCAGCAGAGAAAACCACTAGATCACCTGAGGATGTTAGTTATTCCTATGAGGCAGCAGAGAAAACCACTAGATCACCTGA